>CM038120.1:17354187-17954187 GCA_001642375.2 Mentha longifolia | reverse complement strand
TATTAAGCTTGAAAAAAATGAATTTTTATTTTTAACGGTTTAATTAAAATTCACGGTTTATATTTGACATGTCACGGTTATTTATAGGGAAAACCGTGAGATATCCTTTTTCAATTAAAATATTAAGCTCACGATCTATAATATTTTCACGGTTTAAACTGTGATTAAACCGTGAAATGTCCATCTTTCACGGTTTAATCAAAGTTTAAACCGTTAACTTCAATTAAAGAACCGTGAGCTATATATTTTAAACCGTGTAAACACAATTTATTACATTTTTAGTGTATTTTCTTCAGATTTTGAATTTCTTGATCGTTTTTATGCAGATATGTCTACGGTCAAAGTATATATTCGTCACGGTGGGTATTTTGAGGAGGAAACTCGTTACGTAGGGGGCGATCGTGTTTTGGTGCATTTGGCTATGACCCAAGTTACATATGCAAATGTACTACAAGAGATTCGTGATCAAGTGGCGAAGAATCCAATTTTTTGCTCTACTACGTGAGTAATGCCGATGGTGGCCAAGATAAGGTCGCTTTGAGAAGCGACATCGATTTGTTGCGATTGATTGTGGAGCAAATGAAGAAGGTAACTGTTTACGTTGTTAGCAAAGATAAGGGAATCGCCCGCAGCACTCCGACGACACAAGGTTCTAGGATTTTTACGAGTGTGAATATTGAGGAGCTGAGCTCGGAGGCTCCATATTCTGAAGAAGAAAGGAGCGAGGAATACGACGAGGAGAGGGATGAGGATGAAGAGGTCGCGGAAGATATGGCTGAGGAAGCAATGGACGCAGCGGATCGCACCGACTTATTTGAGTCACTTACGAAGGAGTTCGGTGCATGGATCCGAGAGCCGAGACGGCTTGATAGGATCGTTGGGCATCGCAACATTCATTTAGTGTCCCAACCTACCCAAAACGACGATGCCAGGGCCGATCTTGAGGTTATCCGAGATTGGTTGATTCCTCACGTTCACCTAGACACTGCGTTGCCTTTGGGGGTTCTGGATCCAGATTATTACACGCCTGTAGCTGGTGCATTGCGAGAGGGCGGCCTGTTCAAGAGGAAGTTAGATGTGTCGGTAGCAGTTGGATTGCATCAAATGGAGAACCGGCAGCAGTATAAAGTTGAGATCACGGTTTAACTGCTAATCTAACCGTGAGAGAAGTGTGATAATATATATATTTTTTAAATTTAATAAATTTATTTATTTATTAATTTTTTTTATTTTTTTTATATTTATTTATTTTAAAGAGAGCAAACACGGTTTAAATGTAAATAAAACCGTAAAATTATATAACAACCGTTAACCCTATAACCGTTAATAGTATAACCACACGGTTTAATAGACGTTTAAACCGTAAGAATTTTAAATTAACCGTGAACCCTAACCGTTAATTTCATGATTAGGCCAAAATTAATGCCGAAACTATGATTTTAACTAATTGTTGCCTATGAATTGTTGTTTAAATATATAAGTGATAATATTATATACACAACGTCAAAGATAATGAAATATAATGTTCACAACTCGACATAACGTTGTGAAAGTGAAAATATCCGTTTCGCCACCTCTAACCGAAACCCAGAGAGATACCTCAAACCAACCCTCTCAATGCGCGGCTTCTTCAAGGCGAAGATACGATCGATATACATACAAGCGAATGAGCCGCATGAATAATCATCTTTCTGTATGTATTGTTGCGTCAAGGGGGCCCAGACAATCTGCAAGAAATTATTTTTCTTCGCCAGCCGTGGATGTTGATCCCAATACCCAACTTGCTGCAAGACTCTGGGCCACAGTTTTAGGATCGGGTAGAGCTGGACCTTCCGATGCATTCTGTCGGCTGCATTAGGGAGCGTATGTAGAAGTGAGTCATATACCTCCATCGTCCACTCGTCAGTCAATACCCGGCAGATAACCCAGTGGTCGGAGGAGACATGACAAACAAACACAAACTGCATAAAAGGGTCGGGACTCAACTTATTCTTCAAGCACTAATAATAAACGTTCTCAAACGAAAAAGTTAAATTTGAAGGAACTTACACAAGTTGCGTTCATCCAAACATCATACGAGCCCACGCCGTGAAACCAATTCTTGAGATCCTTTGACAGCTTGTAATCACGATACTTTAGCTTCGACTTTGCCATTGCCGTTTGATCTCCATCGTGAAAAGCCATCAGAGTTGTTCTCAAGTTGTACTGTCAAATAATATATTCGTTTAGAGATTACACACAAAATAAAATAAATAAAATAATTATTCATTAAATATGTCAATAAAAACTCACGTATACGCCCAATCCAAGCAGAACGGTGCCTCTCTCCTGCAGAGACGGACACAAAGAAAGTCCATCTTGGAGTCGACTCCACCAGTAAAGCACATACAGCTCCATTACCTAAAATAAACACAGATTATTATGAAAACATAATACTCGACAAAGTATCAAAAATAATAACAACACAAAATAAAGTCCGGTCTAACCTCAGCGTTGAACTGTATCGCGGGGTGTTCGATATCATCGAACAACGACTGCGTCATCCTATATGGCGGGTCCTGCATGTTCATTGCGTAGGAATCCGGTCCGCTTCGTCTGAATGCCATAAACATCTCCTTGATCGTCGAGCCAGTATACGTGTGGGGATAATCGGAACAAATGGGCTCTGTAAGGCAGCCGACGGCCTCACATTCTGTCCCCCAATACGAACCCGACGCACAGGCGTCTGTCCTGCCACGTCAGAGTCTGCATCACTGTACTCACCCCCGTTTCTCTGTTGACTCTCGGGAACGGGAATCATCTGCGGATGAGGAACGACAGGCTGTAGTACGGGATGCACCCAATCATATGGGGGCATCATTTCCAAGTCCCTATAAAAAGATGAGTGTGACGACTCTGCGTCCTCGACCTCAGCCTCTCGAACTGGAGGCGTCCTTGATCTCTCCCGTGCTACCGGCTCGGTAACAAACCCCACCATGTGCTCAAAACCCGGAGCGTCCACAGGGGTAGGTGATCTGTGCTCAATGTAGGGAGCCTCTCGATCGTCTCGATCTTCATGGGCCCGGTCAACGAAATGTCATCCAACAGAGCCAACATGGCTAGCATGTGACGGTGCTCGACGATGAGAATGAACACCATGACCCGACGAACTCCCCGACCTGCTGAAGATCCCCTTCAGGTGCCCTGCCATGAACTTGGCGATACGAGCCATCACCCCGGTGTCCGACTCGTCTTGGGCCATTCTCTCCAATATCTTGTCGGCCCACGCATCGTTATCACATCCTCGGGGGCACGGATGCCCATGCACGTAGCAAACAAGGCCCGAGGACCTCTCAGGATGTGAACTCTCCACCCTCGGCCTCTTCGACGTACTCGCACGAGCTCTGGGGATTGGGAGAGGCCCTCGACCCTCAGAATTTGCCCTGGTGGCACGTGGCTGGCGACCACGGGGCTGGGCTGCAGTCCCGGCATCCCGACACCTCAATTTGTCGAGAACTTTCGCCATAGTTCTCGTTTCCTTCGTCTGTCTCTGCGGTATAGGCGCTTTTTTCCAAGCATGACGCGTATTCGGATTAAATCGAACCATCAAGGGGTCTTGCTCTTCGAAGAGGCTAAGATAGTATAACTGAGCCATTTTTTCGGTCGAAGGTTCGAGCGTCGGGTTTACTTGGAGCTGCAAAAGACAAAGGCACAAAAAATCAAAAATCAAAATCAAATCAAAATCAGTATTCAAACCGTGAAATGAAACCGTAAAAGCAGATGCCTCACAGTTTGTGACTACATCAAACCGTAAGCTCACGGTTTGATTTAAGTTCAAACCGTGAGAATGATCTTTCACGGTTTGAGCTTAAATCAACCGTTAGCTGACGGTTTAATTTAAGTTCAAACGTGAGAATGATCTTTCACGGTTTGAACTTAAATCAACCGTTAGCTGACGGTTTAATTTAAGTTCAAACGTGAGAATGATCTTTCACGGTTTGAACTTAAATCAACCGTCAGCTCACGGTTTAATTTAAGTTCAAACCGTGAGAATGATCTTTCACGGTTTTAACTTAAATCAAACCGTGAGCTGACAGTTTGATGTAGTCCCAAAGCGTGAGACAACAACTTTGACGGTTTAATTCTAAATAAATAAATAATCATAATAAATAAATAAATAAATTTAACTAAATTAATTATAGTTCAAACAATTAACTGATAATCTACATAAAACGCTCGAATTAATTCAATTTCAATCACCATATACTATAAACTAAGCCAATATTAATTGAATTTAATTAATAATTCAAATGATATATAATTGCAGATTAAGAGAATGATGACATACCGTTGGATCGTTAAAAAAATCATGGAAATCTCTATAGTTGTGTCCCATTTCCCATCTCCTTAGTCGAGGGAACGCGTGCGGGTTCAGCTTGTTGGCACACTGCTCTCCTAAATCCCGAAGGGCCTCGAAGGCCCAAAAATACAATGCCCAGACGGGCCCATACAGATGGTAGGCAGCATTAGTGTCAGAGCCTCCAATTTCTCTCGGGTCCTTCTTTGCCACTCCTAGCTGGTGGCACAGTATTTGGAACGACCATGAGCCCCACGGAAATGTAGCCCATCGTTCCGGATCCTCTACTAAAGTCCATGCCCAATCATCAATGCTTCTATTGTAGTCCCGACACAATAGCAAGTAGTAGTAGGCGAGGAGGTTAGCGGCAACCATGTATTGATCCTCCGTCCCTAGAACTACATCGGCATTCGTGAAATCGTTAAACAACTGTTTCACTAGCACCTTACGCCCCTCATAGTAAGTATAGAAGAGGCTCGTCCTTGGGATGACGTGGTTCTTGCCGTGAGGATTAAAGGTCGAGGAACCGAATCTCAATCCGGTCACGAGGCAAAATTCTTGCGGCCCAAACCGAATATCCTGGCCATTCACGTGAAACAACCTCTCAAAATCATGGTCGTTGCCCCTCCATAGCTCCCGGGACAAAAGCTCGTGCAAGGCACGCTTCGCGTTCCCAATCTTCTTAATTGTGCAGATGACTGCGAATGGAGATTCGTCGCTAAATCGGGCCAACAGATCACGTCCGCCAATGCGCAGTAAATGGTTTACGATTGACACAGCTGCGGAGTCTCTATAATAGGCATTGATTTCACCCGGAAATCCTTGCATGAGAGGCCTGTACCATTGGTACCTAGGCTGTAATCACCCAAAAAATGCAAATGAAGTGAATTAATTAATTAAATTAAAATTAAATATATCGAATATAGTGTATATCTAATCTGTATGTTGCATAATTCACGGTTTAAAAACAAAAAAAACCGTGATCTCACAGTTTAACTAAGCTTAAACCGTGAGAAAAGGGCTTCCTCACGGTTTGAACTTAATTCAAACCGTGAGTTCACGGTTTGCTCAAGTCAAACCGTGAGAATTCCTTTTCTCACGGTTTAAGCTTAGTTTAACCGTGAGCTCACGGTTTCTTTGCTTTTAAACCATGAATTATGCCCAAACCTATACTGTACAGATTCAACTTCAAGTTCAAACCCAGCAACAAATAAATCGCAGTTCAAGCACACACATATTTGTGTCATTTTCATATAAATCGCATACAAATCCAAACTATTCCATCCAAAAAACTGAAAAACATGCTTACAATTTAAACCGTAAATTGAATAATTTTATTTAAAAACTAACGAAGGTTAGAAAACTCACCGGCGCCGGCGGCTCCGGAATATTCTCCCGTTCGGCCCTCGTCGGAATTGGGCGACGTTGTGGAACTCCTTCGATTCGGCACCCGAATCGTGGTCGTCGTTTGAATCGTTGGCCATGGTTTTTTCACGCCGGCGCCGGTAAACAAATAAAAAAAACTTACGGTTTGGGGGTTTAGAGCTCACGGTTCTTTGGGAGAGAGAGAGAGAATCGTGAGGAGAGAAATCGTGAGGGAGAGTGACGGCCGAGAGAGAGAGAATGGGGTGGGGTAGGGTTTGTTTTTTATTTCTTTGAATAAATTGAAAAGTGGGGCCCACATTCATTTTTGTTTTGTTTTGAGTGTGAGATAAAATTGAGGTTATTTTTGTCTTTTCAATGACTTTTGGGTATAAAACTTATAGTTTTATTTGCTTGGGTATAAAACTTATATAGTTATCCAAAATGGGTATATTTAACCATTGACACTTATAACATTATATTATTATTAAAATTTATAAATAAATATATATTTATATATACATATTATATTTAAATAGATTATATTAAATTAAATAAATATTATATTTAAATTATATATTATAAATATATTATAATATTTCAAATAAATTATAAATAAATTATATTGCAATAATATGTACTATAAATATATTAGAATATTTATATATAAAAAATAATATTTACCCAAATTATAAAATCATTATGAATTATTATTTTTAAATAACATGATATATTTAAATAATAAATTATATTATCCAAAATATATTGAAAATAATAAAATACTATGTTATATTAAATGTGACGTTATTTTTACATAAGAAATATATTTTTTAATAATATTATATTCAAATAATATAGTAGTACATTATAATATAAATATTATTTAAAATATTTTTTTTCTAAAATAAAATAATAGTATACATTAATATAACATATGAATTATTGTTTTTTTTTCTTTTTTAACTAAACAATTAATAATAATAATAATAATATATGACATATTTTAATAATATAAAATTATATTAAAATAATAAACACATGCTATTATTTTCATTTTAAAAATAATATAATATTGTTATTGTATGTGGATTTTATTATATTTAAAATAATAATAATAATAATAATAAATATTACTATTACATTATTTAAAATAATATAATATTATATTGTTTAAATAATTATAATTCATGCAAACATATATTGTGTTACTCATATAATATAATATTAAATTAATATACTATATATATAATATTTATATTATATTTATTTAAAATTTGAAATTAATATAATAATAATAGTAATAATAATAATAATAATAACAATAATAATAATAATGTGTTATTTCAAATTAATATATAAAATAGAATTTCGATTTTTTTTCGTGTCCCAACCAAAAACTGGAAAATACAGAATCATTCTCATTCCTTTCCTTTCCTTTCCTTTCCTTCTTCCCTTTCCTATTCCCTTTCCCTTTCCCTACACAAACCAAACGGCCCTAAGTCCATTACCCATGTTGCTAGTGGAGACTTGGAGAGCAATTTTTATTTGCTTATATATGGAGGAAATTAATCAAAAGATGGAGTTAGGGCTGAAGAATTTAATCTGCTACATAGAGCATTTTTAGTTGAGTAATACTACGTAGCTTTTAGTTAGTAGCTTTTAATCATTCGTTTTCTCAACTTTGGTTTGTAATTCTTCGTAAATTATAGTGTTTGTTTTGCCTTGAGGCATCCGCAAGATATTATTCATATATCTTGCAGAAAAACCATCTTCGTGTTCATTGTTGTTTCTTCGTTTTTTGTTTTTCCGCTGCACAAGTCTCTGAAGAGGTGCTCGCAGAGCAGACCTCTACGGGTACCTCCATGCACTCCCCCGGCGAGTGCTGAGATACCAACAGAATTAATTGTGATTTCCACCCTTTTCTTTTCTTTTGAAGGGGAAATCATTTACTTTTTTCAATAAAATAAATATATTATTATTATTATAAAAAATAAAACAAAGTGGGGAATAGGAAAAATGTTGCTTTTGTTGCAGCTTGCATGTCCCTGTGAAATGAGGGGAATGGGAAGAGGAAGAGGGGCCTAGCTAAGTTTGAAATCGATTGCCACGTATTTACAATATTTTCAAAATTAGTAGTAGTTAAAAAAATACTCCCTCCGTCCCAAAGATAATGTCTTGTTTCTTTGGGCACGGGAATTAAGGAGGAAGTATAAAATGTCAAAAAGGTGGTAGAACCCAACCTTTTGATGAGTTAACTTTTTCCAAAAATGGAAACAATACACTATCTATGGGACAACCTAATAGGAAAGCATGACGTTATCTATGGGACGGAGGGAGTATAAAACAACGAATGATTGGTTTTAAAAATATTGTGAATACGTGACAATCATCCAATGATGCAATAGGAGATGTCATACGAAATTACAATAGATGATCCGAACGGCAAACACGTAGCAATCATCCATTAACTGGTTTATTCTTGCTCTTTGAAATTTCTAAGTTGTATACATACTTATGCAATTTCTGTTCTTATTCGTGTTCTTGTTTACGTTCTTAATATCGAGAACAATAAATGGAAACAGTAAAGAACACAATAGTTTGGTAGCCTAGTTCGGTGAGTACACACCTACGTCTGGGGGGACAAATCCAAAGAAATAGTTCACTATTACGAAGGAGGGATTACTTAGGAACTTATACAATAAGGATATCACCTATTGGTGCCTCATTCATCCGTTTACAACTTCCTTTTTCAAGCGTGAACTATACCGTGAAGCACACCCACGGTCAAACTTCAGCCACCGGCAGAAGGCACCTGTGCTCTAACAACGTCCTTGATCGAACTTACGGGCTGACCGATACCCTCAGAATCAACACATCTACTAGCAAAACCCTAGTAGGAAAATATGGTAGACACTCAACAAGAAACTTTGCAATACACAATACGAATTCAGCTCTCACAATCTTGAGTAGCTCAGTTGCTCATCTGATATCACGGCATATTAATATGTGTCTGCTTTTGGAGAGTTTCAAACCTAAACTTGATCTCCAAGATAATATATTTTAGGTAAGAATATATATTATAATATCTCCATATAATCTTCAGAAATCTTCAGGATATCTATTGAATAATATTCTACAAAATGTCCTTCTCTCTAGAAGGAAACAATATCTCCAAAATATATCATCGCATATATGAACTACGCAGCGGAATTAAATATTGGCTACATAAATCGTCAATCCAAAATAAATATTACTCCTATTATCGCATGAAATTAATCTACTTTTGAATAGTGGATACCTTTTATGATGCCATTTCTCCCTTTCTGATATTATCGAAGTGAGTAGCAGCTTTGATAGATTGAGCTTCAAATTGGGCATTCTTTGAGTTCTTGTAATTTATTGGGGTTTTTTTTTTTTTTCATAGCTCAATAAGGCTTTTCTCTCTCTCCTCCTTGCCTTCTTCTCCGCTTTTGTGACCTTGACTGCATCAGTGAGAGCCCTCACTTCCTCATTTTGTAGTCAAATTAGATATATTGTCGAGATTGATTTGTACATGTTCCTTAAGATTTCTTTTATCATCAATCTCAAAGGAGCTTCTGATAACATAGTGGATATCTGATACGCATTGATCACGCGACTTATTAAGAATTACGCTTCAGTGCGCAAAAACTTCCAATCTTCTGCATGAGAAGTCAAAACCGTAAGGTTTCCAATTTGATATTTCTATTTTGATAATTACAGCAAAACACAGTGTAACCTTAAATAGGTTTGACACCACAAACAATACAATTAACGTGAGCTTCTAAACTCATGCACATATTCTAATTGGGCTTCTAACCTCAACATAAAAACCATAACATAAAAACCTACTAAATAAATATATCTTCTAAACTAATATTTTTTTCTCTGTTTTCTTGGTTGTATCAACTCTTCGCCCCTTTAAAACCACCTTGACCTCAAAGTAGAGATTCAAAGATTCAACTTATATAAACTTCCTTGAGCGCGTATAGCTTGAAAATAACCCTTCTCCGAGCTAAGATCATCTTTCTTTGAGCAACTACAAATATGGTTCCACGATGAGTCCACCTCACACCTCATAATACATTTCACTCCTTTGTCGAGTATTGACATGACCAATTGTGGATAACTAATAAACTCTTCGACACTGTTATCTTCTTCCTTTTTAGAATTAATAGCATCCACAACTTTGATTAGTTGCATTGAAAGATAAGAATCAACAACCATGTTTGACATTACTGGGAGTAATTGTTTTCCTCCACAACAACATCAAATTATCAGTAATAAGCATATTCAATTTTTTGGCAAACTCTGCTTCCACATTTCATCAACCACATTCTCAACAACTTTTGTTTCCACATAATCAAGCAGCGCATCATTCTCAACAATCTCTATTGCTGCATTAAAAATCAACCAAATCATCAACCTCCTTAGCTTGTTTCCAATTCAGAACACTTCAACTCATCGCCACCTTTATTCTTTACAAGCTTCAAGTTTTTTAGTCTAGATTTATGAAATGAGCAGAGGTAAAAGCTTCTTTCAATGTAAATGGCCGATTAAGATGCAATGCTTCGAGATCTTAAAATTGTGATCCAAAACAAAACTTAACCATTTGCAAGAAGTTGCTCCAACTCGTTAATAAGTTGTTCGTCTCAAGCCATTGAAACTACGCCAATATTTTATAGGGGTGAGTTCATGTAGAAAGACACCTTAGAGTAAAAAATAAGAAGTAATAGCAGCCATAGATCATTACAAATCTAACCGTCTAAAATAAGTGCTAATTATATTATATTTAATTGAAATAATGAATTTGACCGTAAGTTACTTCCAATAAAGGGTAAAAATGTAAGAAATGAATTTGCATTTATGGGTATTAGCGTAGTTTATGGGATTTCAGAAACTAAATTCCTAATTCATAGAATTATGCATTCATAGAATGATTTGATATAAATCTTTCCGACATGTGAATATTAAAAACTAAAAATCCATATAATGCATCACATCTATAATGCATTGTAATGCAATATCGACAACTATATTAAATTTATAATGATTAACAATTCTAATTAGTGGAGTTATCCTTTGTCGATGCATTAAAAAAATCTATACAATGTATTATAATTATGATGTGGTCGATGCATTACAAAAACCCATATAATGCATGATAATTATGATGATGCATTATGATAATGCATTGCAGAAAATAAACAAACGAATCAAAATATTTTTTTACATAAAAAAAGAAAAGCAAAGTATTTTTTTAGTGCATTACAAAGTGTGTTATGATGCATTACAACTAAACCCTAGTAGTTAAAAACTAAATCCTAGTAGTTGTGGAAACTAAACCCTAATCGGGAAAACTAAATTCTAGTTGGTTTAGATTCTTGACTAAGGTTTAGGGTTTTGGCTGGGGTTAGGGTTTAGATTCTCATCTAGGGTTTAGTTTTTCTGACTAGGGATTTAGTTTTTATGCATTATTTTGATAGTCAATGTTTAGTCATAATGCATTTTGAAGAAAAGAAAAAAAAGGATTTTAAGTGGTTTTTATAAGATCATTACTAGAGATGAGAATTTTAAGTGGTTTTCATCAATGGATGAAAAGAAAAAAAGGATTGAAGAAGGTGTCGTAAAACAAAATGGAATAATGCTTTTTTTTTTTCTTTTTCCTGAAAGCATTATGTAATACACAATAATGCATTATACTACTTATCAAAATGCATTATGAAGTATTTGCAACATGTGTAGTGCATTACAAATTATATGGTGAATGCATTATATTAAATATAAAAGTGCATTTAATTTTGAGTTTTTATTATTCAGTGCATTATATAGTGAGCATGAAATACGACAAAAATAAAATTGTTATGATTTATATTAATGAAATGAAAGTATGCATTGCTCTACTTCGTCAAAATGCATTATATTAATAAAAAAAATACATTATTAAATTCCAGTCCACAAAAAATTTGAAATAATAAAAAAAAAACGTGAATTGACTTATAGTGATACACTATCATTCTAAATTATAAGAAGAATAATTTGATGTTTTGCGTGAGAAATTTGTAGGAAAATGAGCTGGATACTGTAAACTAATTCATATTCAATCCCGTAATTTAAGGGAGAGATACTCCCTCTCCGGCTCATAATTCGTGAGACATTTCTTTTCGACACGGGAATTAAGACGGGAGTGTTTAGTGTTTTAATTGTATTGTGTTTAGGATTTAATGTTATTTATATATTTATACATATTTATATACTCAAAAAAATATTAAAAATTATTATTATGTTTTAATTTTTTTTACTTAATAAATTGAATTAAATACGGATTAATTAATGTTATTTTTTTTTCGTTGAAGCTCTCAAACATTCAGTATATATACAAAATCACATAAACAAAATTATTGGGCTAAGGCTGTAAATAAAATGAACTTAAATTGAAAAAGTTCTTCATCACTAATTCATCACATGATAAATATTCACCCATCAAATCAACCAAACTTAAGTGGCAAAAGTGGGGGGGAATTTACCCATCTAAATTAAGGCGCCATTATTCAAAATGGTCGCTTCTATCTCTACCTAATCTACATGGTAGTACTCCTCTACAATAATTCTACATCCCCCAATTACAGGAGCAAAACCTCCAGAAAAAAAAAAAAAAAAAAAAAAAGAATACAGAACCAGAGGAAGAAGAAACTCCAGCCACTATTCTTCATGGTGAGAAGGCCGAAGGATCTCACAAATGATGAGAGGAACCGTTGTGTGCAGTTCATTCTTGAAGGGTCTACTGCTGGAAAGCCAAAGAGAGGGAGAATGCTTGCAGCTCGACTTCATTTTGGAATATCCAAAGCCACTATCTGCAGGCTGTGGAAATCTGCAAAGGAACAACAGCAAGCAGGGTTAGCCATAAATATTGTTTCAAAAAAGATGGGCAGAAAAAGAGACCATAATAAACAGCCTAATTGGGAGAAGATTAAGAGTTTGAAGCTAAGTGAGAGGAGCAGTATTAGAGCAATGGAGCCACATTTGGAGGTTAGTAGAGCTACTTTACAGAGGTGGGCTAAGGCTGAGTTGTTTAAGATTATATCCTCAACCATCAAGCCCTCACTGACCGTAGACAACAAGTTTTTAAGATTGAGATTCAGCTTGGAGGCTCTAGCATTGGATAGGGTACTGAACACTCTGAAGTACTCATCTATGCACAACATTGTGCACAGTAGATGAGAAGTGGTTCTACATCACCAAAGCCAAAAGAAGGTCAGTGACATCAAATTTCATTTAAGCACATAACTTTATGTATTTTCATTGAGTAAAATTGGCCTTAGCTCTGAACTTTTGCATCATTGGCCTAGTTAGGGACAAAACATGCTTACATTCCTATATTTCTTTCAATGTAACATGCCAAACAGGTTATGCCTGCAATCAGACAAAAGTGGCCAGAGGGTGCATCAAAAACCATCATCATACAACAAGATAATGCAAAACCTCACATAATGGATTCTGATCCTCAGTTCAGAGAAGCTGTCACCCTAGATGGCTTCAACATGATGCTAACCACCTAACTCTCCTGATACTAACACCAATGACTTGGGCTTCTTTAATGCAATTCAATCCCTACAGCATCAGAGGACATGCAAAACCGTTGATGATATAGTGCAGGCTGTAAAAGATGCATTTCATGAGCTGCCAGCAATGACATTAAACAAGGTATTCCTCACATTGCAAAGCTTGCCTCACAGAGATCATGAAGGTTAAAGGGCAGTAACAACTACAAGACCCCACACATGGGAAAAGACAGACTTATTAGAGAAGGAACATTGCTAATCAACTTAGAAGTTCCTATTGAATTGGCAAAAGAAAGCATCCAGTTTCTGGTTCAGAATGGTCAAATCAGAGGCATAGAGCAACTGATTTATAGGTTGGGGCTGCAACAGTAACAGGAATTGAAGATGATTTTGCAAGTGTTGCCATCATCTAGAAGTAATGAAGATTTTGGAAATAGGGCTAGAAGATGAGGGCAAGCAACATTTTTTGCAGAAGCAATATGACATAGATTAGGGATATCTTATATAGACTGCTAATGTTTGCATTTTTGTTATCAAAAGACTTTTGTACTCTACATCTTTTGAAATGAAAAATGCACAATTGCTATATCTCTGTTGTATTTATGGAAGCACAGAAACTCTAAGAGAAAGCATGATCAAGTAAATAAATTGCTCCCTCACACAGTGCATCATAAATCACACACTTTAACATATCCAACATATTTCCAATAGCAACCCCAGAACAAGCACTAACAAACAGAGGATCTTATACCAACATCATCATTGTTTTCAGAACCAACACTATCAAGTAAATTATCCATTTTTTTTTGCTGAGCCGAATTTGCTCTTCAACAAAACGGTCAGCCGAAGCCTCTGCCTCATCCCACTCCTCAGTGGTGGGATGGAAAGGAAAATAAATCAGGTCGCCATTGCGATAGTAGCAAGGCTCCCCCAAGCCCGGAGAATCGCTTTCCTTTGGGGCCTCCACCTCAACAGCAATCAACGGCGGCGGCGGCAGAGTTTGCTCTGAACTTTGGGCGGGGCGAAGCCTCCACCGCCGCGCCGCCCAATCCGCAGTTCGAAGAGGGGCTGCCACCGGAGAGCGGAGAGAGTCTTCGTCATCACCGTGAGGTGGCGACGGTGTGAGCTCAAGGACTCTGGGGGTTCGCACGTACCCCTCTAGGTACCCCTGTAGGGGTGGCGGTGGCCTTCACGTGGGCTTCGGCCACTCAATCGGTCAGGGACGGAGATGCCATAGCGCCTAACCTTTATAGGCAGCGATCTGCGAGGAGGTGACGGTGGGGGGCTAGGGCTTTCGTCGGTAGAGCGATCGCGGAATGAAAGGTGTTGGAAGCGACGGGGAGCACCACGGCGACCACGACCTTCTCCGCCCACCGGAGCGACGACGCGGCCTGCCACACCGCCGCGACGGGGTATAGCTCGCAGTCGGCGGCCACCGCGACGTTCGGCGACGGGGGGGGCCACGGGTAGATACCCATCGGGACGGAGGAGAGGGGTTTCCGGACTGCGGCGATTCAGATTCCATGGGAGAGAGAAGAAAATTCTAGGGTTTTCTCGCTCAAGAACAGGGGCGAATTTGGGGGAGAAGAGAACAAATGACAGCGGATGGTGTAGATGATTGTGGGTTTTTGATTAATGTGAGTGGGAACATTCAATTGGGTAGATGGGTAGTTGGGTATTTAGTGATTTGTTTTTTTTTTTTTATGTTTTAATTTATCCAAAATCAAGAATTAATTAGGGATGTTTAATTGTAATAAGGGGACAACTAAGTGTACCCAATTAACACTAATTATTTTCAAATAACGAAATGTGTCACGAATCTTGAGCCGACCCAATAAGGAAAGGGTGTCACGAATCTTGAGCCGGAGGGAGTAGTTAATAAATAAATTCACATTTACATCTATAACCCTCTTCCAATAAAAACGTCTCTCATTTAGTAAGAAATATGTACTAATTATCAACCGTGGATCAATCAAGATGGACATCTAGGATTGCTTCTATTCTTACAGAAAGTGGCTTTTGTATGAGATATCCCCTATATAATCTCTACTTATTTACTACTCTACCACACCACCTAACATTTTATTAAAACTCGTACCTCTATTTTTCACAAAAAGCTACCGATACATAAGGAGTAAAAATATTTAGTGGAATATTTAAGAATACCGAATCAAATATTATATTTTTTTTAAAAAAAGTAATCGAATCATAAAACAAATTAATTCAATATTCAACTCTGATCAAACTATTTGTTTCTTGCATTAGTGATATTGACGAAGCTTATGAAAATAGATTTCAAAACATTTCTTCTGAAAAAGCAGAACATGAATTCTGTCAAATTGATGCCGGCGGTGAATTTCATCCCCGACGATTCACTCATGGCGATTGGAAACTTAAGACCCATTTTCTTAAATTCGAGAGGTTTCAATATTAATTGCTTGCTTGATTCTTTTCCTTTTCCAACCCCTTTTCCTTGAGGGTTTCTGTTAATTTGGTGTTTTCTCCCAATGTTCAGGTAATCCGAGTTTAATACTCCGCCATCTATCTATGTAAACTCCTTATTTTTGTTGTTAGTGAATTTCTATGTGCTTGAAAGTTGATAAATTGGATTAGTGACTGAAATTTGATTGCTTTTAGTATGTAATTATGTTCCTTGAGCAGTGTGAAGTTGTTTTTGAATTCATAATTTCAATCATGCACATAGAAAATGCATTATCCTTAAATTTGATTGATTCTATATGCATACTTTCATTTTCAGAATCCTGTTAGTTTTGATCTTTGAAATCGTAGACGGTTGCATTATCCTTAGATCATTTGTTATGCAGCATTCGACTAGTTTCTGCGGATCATATCCTCGATTTCAAATTGTGCTTCTTTTGTAAATGATGAATGACTATGAAGTTGAGAAAACTGTTTGAATTGACTTTCCATTATTCCGGAGATCAATAATTCGTGGTATGAGTTTATTGTACGTTCTCTAGCCCGTTTGAACTGAGGTTTTTCATCGTTTTAGATGCTTTGATTGTAAATACAGATTGATTTGTAACATAAAAAGTCTGTCGCATCCTGGAAGAATCTTGCCTTCTCTTGTATCTTTAGCATGATCAGTGGTCCATTCATAATACATTAATACTTCCTTGTGCTATTTACTTTTTGATTATAGTCCACTTGAGTAAATCCTAAATTGTCTTAAATTTGTATGGACAATTCAGAAGTTCTTTATATTTCACAGTCACAATAAAGTCGCTGAATGCAGTATTTAGAAACATGAACTAAATGCAAAATGGATTGCTAATATTATGTTGCAGGTTTCTTGATTTTCTGAAAATCCATCAAATGTCAATATGCAGGTTTCTCGGTTTTCTGAATTTTTCTGCAATGCTTCCTTACCTCTTTAGCAATTCCTAACCTTATAAGCTTATCACTGCTATGTATACAATTTTTTTTCTATAATTCTAGTCGCAAATAGTTTTCCTCTGCTATAATTGTAATATGATGTATATTTGTAGCAATATCCTATGTTAATCGGATTAAAAATTTACGAACTTTAATTAGTTTTGCAATTAAAACATGCTGTAAGATCTTTGCAATTACGGCAATATACTTAGTTTGTTATGACTAAAAAATCAACAAGTTTATGGTAAACAGAATCTAAGATGTCCAGCAAAACTGTTGGACATGTTGGATCCATTTTACTGGAAATTCATCAATCTTTTTACTCGCAAAAACAAAAGTTAGTATTTGATTTTGCTATTTAAAGGTCGTGTCATAATTGTAAAACTTACCAAAGTTTGAATTTTTAGAGCTCTTGGCCCTAATAACGATTCATGGAGCTATTAATTCAACATGTAGAACATGAACACTTTCTCATGTTAATCTCTGATTAATCAATTAAGCTTGCCATCTTATTTATACTAATGCACATATTAAGTTATTGGAAATAAATAACCTTCGTTTTCAGTCTCCAGATTGTATTGGCTTCTATTATAACAAGTTTGTTAAATATCTGAAGTTGATGATATTCTATATACTTTAAATTTGAATGGACATTACTTGCCATAGCTGTGCTATTTTTCCTAGTTCAACTAGCTTTTAACTTAGAAGAACAATTTTTTTGGACATCTAGCAGCATAACGTAAGAGGGTTTACCATAACTTTTTTACTGTTTTTATCTTGTTTGAATCTAGTGAACCGAATTTGTTTAAAAGCACTTGCGGCCAACCTTTTCCGGAAGCGTAAATAGATGACTGTAAAATTTTGTAAAGCTTAGCCTAGTTTAGGTTTTACATATCTCATAACATACGAGGTAATTAATTTTTACTGTAGTGTAACTTTCACAGTCATAGTTAAAACTCTAAAGCAATTCAAATCACCATAAATATCGATGCTCTCCATGCAATGACTTTTGTCTAGCACTTTTCCCTTGAATGCTACCGAAAGGCACCAAAACTGGAAGATGATGCTAATGTTTGGTGCTGGATTTCTTCTTCAACGGTTACAAATTGATAAACAAACAAATTAGTTGAAGTCACAGCATGGCTCGTAGACTTAATTTCTCTCCATCGGGATAAAAAAGCATCATTGCCTTAAATTCCTTTCAAGCGGTCGGTTCCTCATCTATTACATGATGAATGTGAAAAATGTGAGCACACAGTGCATCTTGGAGACCCTTCTCATACGTTTCCATGAAATTCTGAAACGTGGCTACGCTTCCTAATGACTCCTGCTTTGCTACTATAAAAGCAGTGTGCACTCCATTGAAATTCATCCTGAAGTTTTAGTAGCTATACGTTTCAGAAAACATCTACTTTCTTAAGAATAAATTATTCTCTGTTTTTTATAATTTTAGCCCAAATGGACCATGTAATTATCATGGGATCTACCAAAACCACAGCTGAGCTAGCAGATGAGATTATCGATAGCAATCCTCATAGTTATGCATATGTTACTTTCTTGGCAGGTGATGGTGATTATGTGAAAGGTGTGGTTTGTCTAGCCAAGGGATTAAGGAAGGTGAAAGCAGCTTATCCACTGATAGTCGCAGTTTTACCTGACGTACCAGAGGAGCACCGAAACTTGCTCTTGAACCAAGGATGTCTCGTTCATGAGATCGATCCAGTTCTTCCACCTGTTAGCGACAAGGAGAGCTTGTTTGCCCGGGAATATTTTGCTGTCAATTACTGTAAGCTTCGTCTATGGAAGGTTAGACCTTTTCACTTAATGGTTCCTTTTTCTTTTTTATTAATTGGCTGGTATGGCGATTATCATCAGTCCCCTAGTTTTTGTCTTAATTTATATAGCGTTATTAAAAATATTAATACATAGAGTTCAAAAAAATCTCTGCATGTACTTAAATTTTTCACTTATTCTCTCAAGGATTTTGTGTGATATTGTATCTTATGTGTGAATTTTTCAGTAGCTTATATAAAAGTCGATGTTAGCTAGATTATTGTAGTTGTAATCAAAGAAAAGAATTTGGGCTTTGCTCGTTGGATCGGCCACTGATTACCACATTAGGAAAATTCGCAATTCATTTTGGGCAGAGTCTTGGAGAAGGCAGTAGTATTTCTTGATAACTTTATTTTCTTCGAGTTCACTTTAATGCATAGATTGCTAAATACAAAAATAGGCAAAATAATAGCCACAAACACACTCAAATTTTAATTTGAGAGATGCATTTTTATATTTGTTGCAGTTTGTGGAGTACAGGAAGATGATTTACATGGATGCAGATATCCAAGTGCTTGGAAATATCGACAACCTTTTTGATTTGCCCTCTGGTTGCTTCTACGCTGTGATGGATTGCTTGTGCGAGATGGATAACCAACCTTGTTTGGAGGTGGTCCCGTGGCCCCAAGAACTGGGCGAGAGACCTCCGTTCTATTTAAACTGTGGCATGTTTCTTTTGGAGCCTTGTCTTGAGACATACACTAGCCTCTTGACCACCCTTGATTTCACACCTCCAACCCCTTTCGCAGAGCAGGTAAAAAATGTTAAATACTCGAGTAAATGTTAAATATTGGCTAACTTGCCGGATTTGAAACCACTTTTACACCATTTTTTTTTGCAATTTATGCACTGCTTTTCAGCCGCTGCAATTATTGCACAGTTTTCAATTTTTATGCGGTTCTTACACCCTTAAAATGGCTACTAAACTAACACATGAATAGACTTCTTGATTCTTGACTAAGTTAGAGATTTATACATTTTTCTCGGTGGTCGAACTTCCACAGGATTTCCTTAACCTATTCTTCAAGGATAGTGCGAAGCCAATTCATCCAGTGTACAACTTGCTAGTGGCGATGCTCTGGCGCCACCCTGAGTACGTTGAGCTCGATATAGTGAAGGTGGTTCACTTCTGCGTTGCTGGTTCAAAGCCATGGAAGTATACTGGGGAAGGGGAGAACATGGATAGAGCAGATGTCAAAATGCTGGTTGATCGCTGGTGGGAGATCTATAACGATGCTTCACTCGACTTCAACGGAAACGGAGCAAGTAGCGGAGCCTCTGGTTGATAACAATGGATCTTTACCTATAAATAAAGGTGAATTAGAGATTCACTTATGATGTTGCCTGTCTTTAGCTTCTGTGTTATAGTCTATAGCAGTGCAAAGTTGTGTGTAGCTGCTTACCTGTTTCTATTACTATTAATAAAAAGGAGGGTTTTTTTTTTTTTTTTCCAGAAAAACTGTGTTTTCGATTTTGAGCTTGCTTGCATGTTCACTCAGTCATATTAATAAGTTACTATCTGGGGATAAATGAGATCTAAAAATATACAAATCTATCTCAAATTATCACTTTTGTTTCAAATCTATTATTTTTTTATCAAACCTATCTTAAAACTATTCAAAATTTCACCGGCGAATATATGTAAAATACTCGAGTAAGTCATAACCTCAATCCATATTAGAGTAATTCAGTAAATTAACATGCATTTCTCATGCTCAGCAAGAGTGCAATATCCAAGGTATCGAACAATCAATCTCGAACATCAATGGTCACATAATATCTGCATATAAATTCAAGTTTTTCGAATTCAAATCACCTTACCTTCTGTAATTGTTCACTAACAGAAACGCCACACAAGCTTAAAAATATTACGAAACGAACTTAGTATTAGAACGAAATGAGAAAGGTTTGTCGCCTAGTATGATGTTATGTTGCAGGTCATCTCCCCAGTAAGGCGACACGCTCCTTCTGTACTGCCTGTGCCAAATTCATGTCAAACAGCTCACATCGAATTGGCATCTCCATCTCATAGAAAGGGTTCTTCAACACATAATCTGTGTATAGCTCATATATATGTTTCAACAGATTCTCCATATACTGAGTTCCAGGCTCACAAACCACAAAGAATTTCGTACCTTCACGATAAAAGTGATTAACTTCAGTTATAACATACACAAAGCGAGACAAAAAAAATTTACAAAGTTTCCAGAATCTGTAGGCAGCATATTTGTAATGAAGGGATGTAGAAAATCAAGTTTAGACAATAATTTTCAGATAAATCTGACAAGAGCAATCATAACTCACTCAATAAGACACACAGATAGCCAACATGAGCAAAACTACTAAATTCCTAGACCATTTCTACCTAGATCTTTTTCCAAAAAGAAACGAGCTACAATCAATGTACTCCTAGACTAGCATTGAGAAGATAAAAAAGGAGCAGAGTACATGATTCCAGGCATATCATTTATTTGATTGTCCGAAATTCAGTCACAATTTCACATGGTTTGTAATGGAATTGCAAACCATACAATCACTTCAGACATAACAATCACTTCAGACATAACAGTTAAAGATTGAGTCTGGAGAAAATGGAAATTGCCAGCTTTTTGTAATGGAGATTATCAGATTTAATATTGAAGCATACCAACATGTCCCTCAAATTTAAAATCTAAGGAGCGGACTGCTGAGCAAGGATTGTTCATGGGCGTTAGAGGAAAGAGAATATGAACGTGTGCTGTGGGATTTCCAGGTATATCTTTATGTTACATCTCATTTTAATATTATTAATGCACACCATATTGCATGTTACGCCATTATATTTTATGGTATTATAAATGTACACTTGGCATGAATTGGAAAAGTGAAACGTGAGGATGAGAAGCTATCAAGCTTGAGAATACGGATTTATCATTTATTTTAGCTTACATCTAGAGCTTGATTCTTAGGACTTCTAGCTTGATTTTATAGCAGACAATAAATTAACCATTCCTTATTAAGGTCCGTGTAATCACTATTAGGAGAGCATTAGCTTGAATAAAATCAAGCCAGAGAATTTATCCTTTGTTCTATATACTTTGGAGTCTCTCTAATAAGTCCTAAGGTCAGGGCTTTCTCAGAGGAGCTTAAATATATCTTTTCCACCATAGGTCGATTTAGGAATCTAGTCAAGGGTACAAACCCAATAAATTATCTAGTTATCAACGTCTATCTCAATCCTTGTCCTGACGCACAACAATCTAAAATGATCTTCCCAAACTGGTCAATTGGCCACATAGCACAGCAGAAATTATCTGTAGTACGTACATGTTCAATCAGATGACAACACGAACGATTTTTAAAGCAACCATAGAATAGCTTAACATATAAATGTGTTGACCCCTCAAATATTTTGCTTTCTTTCATCACTTTGATAACAGCCACCCATCTCTAGGCAGCTCTGGCTCTTGTCCGTTATCAGTTTCCCAACCCCTCATTGGGAAAAGTATAACAAGGAAAGGTTTTAGCTATGAATAGGAAGGACATGAATGGAATATCATCCACTTATCATAAAAAATGAATCTACTTGTCGGCTTTCTTTAATGCGGCTAGCACAGGCGATATGATTGACCTTGAAGATATGTATATTTGTGCTTTATCTCCTTAGCCAATATAGTTTTGACTTCTTCTAACTTCTGCTGATCCATCTATACCAAAGCATACAGTGTAACACCACATGGTCTTCGACCACTAGTGATAGATAATGGCAACTCACATGAATTATACGTATATCTTAGTAAAATCACATCCTCACATCCACGGGAGTATCATGAGTGTCTTTCCATTTGTTTAGCAGATTATCACATGTATGCAGATATGCATCCACTAAATTGTCCAATTGCTAAAGCTTTCCCTTAGGAAATAATGCTCCACAAATTAGAACAATGGAGTATCCAACTTTGCTGACTACAGGAATGAGAATAATCTTGACTAAAAACAAAAGCAAGCAAAAAAAGTTTTGTAAACGACAAGCTATCACATGGATAAAGATTTAGTAGAAAATATTTTAACAACAGATCATGTCTACTTATGGCCTGGCGAAAGACGGGCAACTCAGCCCAATAAGAGGAAAGCAAGAGAAGTTGAGAGCTAGAACTGAAAAGGAATTCACTATTCAACTTCCTACCCATCCATTTCTCTTCTGAACTTCCTTATTATCAAGTTTTCTTCTTCCTACTCTTCGCTTACCTAGCGAGAGTTATCAAAACTTTTCATAGTCACCACATTGCAGACCATAAACACTATGGAAAATCAGGTTATATAAGATTATTTCTTTCCAGGACCTCTAATTCTACCCTCGACAGCAAGACAAATCGACTAGATTAAGCAATCCCATCACCATCTAAATGTGCAATCAGTTAGTTCTATAGGAACTCTAACCGGCTATGAACACTTAAACAGGACAGAAAATTCACCCTCCCTCCCCTCAAATCATACTATCAATCAAGAACATAGTAAGACTGAATACAATGGAAATGAAAATGCTAGTCGTCAACAAGGTAACAACAGGGAAAATCTTCTAACCAGTGAGAGATTGAAAACAGTGAAGATCGAAGGTATCAGCCTGAAGAAGCTCGATTCCGGAGCAGCCGTTAACGGGAGAGAGCTGCTGCGAGATGGCGTGCATCGAGTGCCATAGACTCGCTAACCTCAAACTGTCATTCGTATCCATTCTTCCCGCCGACCCATAATCCTGAAATCAAACATTCAGATTTTTCTAATTGAATTCCAAAGCAATCGAACACCGAAGATTCAGAAAAAAGCATTTTACCTTGTAGAAAATGAGGCCGCCTGATTTATTGATGATGTAGAGGCTGTAAATCGCCGCCATGGATTGTCTGTTACTCTGATCTGAGGATTATGAGCTATAACTGCAAATTTGGGGCGATTTCATTCTTTTTTAGCATCAAATACGAAAATAAAATGCATTTCGCATATAAGTGCCGGATTAATCTTCATAAAAAATATGCTAATGAATAAGTAAATGCTAAAACGAAATTTTTTACCAGAAGCCAAGTTCACTAATTCGTGACAGCGCCACCGCCCGAGCTTCCCCTCGCTGCCACGTCACGGCCGGCGACGTTCACCGGTGATTTGACGAATTTGCTAAGGTTTAAACCGGAAACACTAGAAAGAATACTTTCATACGGCTTACAATATTCATTTACAAATTTCATAATCAAAGTTCCACGATAATATCATTAATTAAAGACAAAAGCTCAGGTGAGGTCGGCCACATAGTATGGCTGAGTCAAAGTGACAATTTTTATACAGAAAAGTGTTAATCTATACGAATAAAAGTGTTAATATTTAACATAATTATTTTACGAATAAAATGTCAATTTTTAAAAGTGTCAATCTTTATACAGAAAAATGTTAATCTACACGAATAAAAGTGTCAGTGTTTTAGCCGTCCGCACGGTGCATCTGGCTGACCCAAGTGTGTCCCTTAATTAAATCATTTTTGTCTGTTTTTTTGTTTTTTTTTTTAGAAATACTATCATACCATAATTTAAAGCCCTATATTGAAAGTAAGTAAAATAAAGTAACACATTATTTAGTTGTAATGTGAGGTGACTATAAATTTCACATTATAATGTTGTTTTAAATTGTAAATTGCAAAATGAATAAGTTAGTTGTCACGTTCAATAAGGGGTGTGATGTAAATAAATAAATAAGTGTCGTTAAATGTGTGAATGAATTTATGTGGTATATGTCAAAAACGAGTAGGCAAAAAATGGTGGATATGCATCTAAATAGAAAGTAGGCAAAGATTTCGTAAAGAGCAAGTATAAATGAGTATAAAAAATTTTGACAAAAAATTGAGTCATTCACATCATAACATGATAGTTGGGTCGTAATTTGGATCGCACCTGATATGATCCACGTTCCTTATAGAGGCAAAAATTATTATGCCCATTTTGAGGATAGCAAATCAATAGTTGTTCAACACATAACAAAACTCAATATTTGCCCATTTTTTCAATTTTGGGTCCAAAATACCCTTATGACATCACCCACATGCTACTTTCCTCCCTTCTCTTTCTTCCCCACATGAGACACATTTTTCTCTCTCCTCTCTCTCTCTCTCTCTCTTTCTCGATTCCACCACCTTCTCTCTCTTCTCTTTTTTTTTTCTAGTTTTCTTTATTTATTCTGTGAAGACTTTCGACAGAGTTGGTAAGAATTTTTCAAATTTTATTAAGTCTATTTGGCATATTTTTACCTTCTCTTGAAAAATTTCTTATATTGAACTTGGAAAAAAAATGTCAATTTCTTACCAATGTGCAATTTGTGTAATAATTTGACAATTTCTTATGTTATGTTTTATGGGCAATTTCTATGCGTGGTCGTAGACTTGGTAAGAAATTATCACAAAAGAATATGAACAACCAAAAAAGAACAAGAACAATAAAGAAGTAGAAGCTTAAAAAAATTATATTTAATTGTACAAGAGTATGGTAAGAAATTGAACACATTGGTAAGGAATACACTCTATTTCTTACCACTTAATCATTAAAAGCACTATTATTAGTTCCAGACATTATAATAAATTACACGTGTTAGTAATAATTTATTAGTTTTCTTACCAAGAAACCGCAAGAAATTATCAAAAAAAAAAAACTACATATTTGGTAAGAAATTGACATCTTCTCGTCTTTCCAGTCTCATACTCGTTGTCGGCCGAACAGTTCCTACAATAAGAAATGATGTCATTCTTACAAAACTTGAAAAAAATATACGAAACTGTCAGATTCTTACTAAGTGTCATTATCAAACATAGGCAGTAAAACCTAAACCCCAGTCTTTTAATGCACCAAAGTCACATTTTTTGTATTTTCAAACACAAAATTGCAATTATTGCAACAAAACATGTTAAGAACAACAATAACCATTAATTTTAAACCCTAAAAAGCTCAGTCTTTTCTTACAAAAACAAGATAAGACATTGTTAGATTCTTACCAATTAGTTTCAAAGTTACAATAATTATCAATTTTTTACTAAAAATCTAGAGAAAGATAAGAACAAACAATTTTCAACCATGAAAGATTAGTAATTTATTACAAAAATAAGGTAAGAAAAATGTCAGATTCTTACCAATTATTATCAAATTAGAGAAATGTAAGAACAAACAATTTTCTTACCTATCGTTTCAGAAACTGGTTTTCTTACCAACGCGACTGGTTCATCTTCTCCGGCGTGTCTCTCCCTCATTTCACCACCAAAATGAGTGAGTCACCCCTTTATCTCTTCGTCTTTCCGAGGAGAACAAAACCCAGTAGTCGATTGCACCTCAAAACATCCAGATTCGGCCAGATCTAAAAAAAATCCTAGATTTACAAAAAAAAAAAAGAAATCTGAAAAATAGAGAGAGAGAGAGAGATAGAGTTGGGAGGTCACGGCGGAGATGTCTAAAAACTCTTGGTTGTGCCGTCGGGAGGCCGCGGAGGAGCGAGATGGGAAGATGAGTTTCTCCCATTGAACATGCTAGGGCTTTTAGAGAGAGAGAGAGAGAGAGAGTCCGAGATGGATGAGATCGGCGTCGGGCTAGCGGCTGCCGCCTCCGTCTACATTGGTGGATTTCGGTGGCGGCGGTGTTCTGCAATAGGTTGCCGAGGATGGAGATGTGTTGCTAGGGTTTTAGAGAGAGAGAGAGGAAGAGGGTTGGAGCTTTTAGAGAGAGAGAGAGAGAGAGAGAGAATATGTGTCATGGGTTTGTGAGAGTAGAAGAAAGAGAGGAGTAGGAGAGAGAAGAGGGTATTTTTGGAACAATATATGAAAAATGGGCAAAAGTTGTGTATTCTTATGTAGAGGGTATAATTTAGTTTCTTATCCTCTTAGAGGGTATTTTTATACATTTCATCTTCCTTATATATTTACATACATATATGTGTATAAAATTAATAAAAAAATATGAATTGTGATGAATAAAAATGTCAATTGTCATGAAAAAAAGTGTCAATCTCTGTTATGCTCGAAATCTTTAAGTTATCATGTTAGTCCCGTAATTATCAAATCATATATTCATTTGTACCATATCTTAAGTTATGAGTGATGAGAACATATTTTGATACGATCATTGCCGAACAAACTGATGTTGACGTATAATATTTTAATTATGGTTAACCGAATCGATTTTTTAGGTTAATCGTATGAAGCTTTTTGGTTTTCATTTACTCTGTATCATTTTTTAACAGTTAACCGAACTGCCTTGAAACCACATGGTCAATTTTTTTATATGATAAACGGTCGTCGGTTAACCGACCCATGCTCGCCACTAGTTAAACACTTGAATTATGCACGTAGCAATATTTGATGTGGTGTATACAATTGAACTTTTTAATATTGGAGCATAATGAAATATGTTGGAATTTAATTAGAGCATATCATGAATAACCAATTGGGATAAGTGAGATTCTTTTTTAACCAAGCATATAGTTTGGGTTCTTTTTTAACCAAAATCCAATGAAATGACTAGAATACCCTTAATGATAATGGGTCCACACAAGAAATAAAGAAAAGGAAAAAAACAAAAAAAACCTAATTCAAAGAAAAGGAAAAAAAAAAACAAAAAACACGTAACTCTCCACCTCCTTCAGCCGTCATTTTCACAATTCAAAAAAAATCAACGCACGGCTGCAAATTTCCACAATTGTTCACCCGTCGCCGACAACGAGCAGCGAGTCCAGCGCTGACGAGTAGTGAGTCCGACAGCGATGTGACTAGCAGCAACGAGTTTGAGTTCGGTGACGACGAGCACATTGCCCTAAATTTGATTTTTTTCCGGCTATGGCTCACGGCAAGAGCAGCACTGAGTCTGACGACAACCCGGTGAGAAGTCGTACTCAATTTACAACAGTCGTGCCTCCTCCGGCGAGTGGTTTTTTTTTTAATTCTTTTTAATTTTGGAACTAAATGCAAATTTTTTCTAGATATTTGGTGAAATGGTGGGTGATAATTGTGATTATGCAATTAATTATGTTGTTGATTATATTGTTGATTATGCTATTGATTTTTTGGTGTAGATTTTTGCAACTTTTTTTTCATTCTTATTTTTCCCCTCTTGCGGGTCTTCTACAATTCATTTCTAGAGGATTTCATGAATTTCTTCTCATAATGTTGTTGCTATGGGATGTTTGCAACCTTGAATTTAAGGTGAGTTTGAATTTTGAGTTGTGCTAACTTTTGTTGAATTTGCTAAGATCATTTGCTTGTGTTGTCTATTAAGTAATTTAGCAGAAACTTTTGTGTCAAAACAGCTGAAGATGGTTACGGTAGTAGGAGCTTTTGCATTTTAGGTATTTAAATTGAAGATTTAAAATCTAGATTGTAGTTGATTTAGGCTTTTCAAGTTTGAAAATCAACTGTGTCATAACACAGTTGAGAAATTGTTCCAACTGTGTTAGGGCACAATTGAGAAGTTGTTCCAACTGTGTTAGAGTACAGTTGAGAAATTATTTCAACTGTGTTAGAGCACCAATGTTTATGAATTTTTTTTCTTTTTTCTTTATTTATCTATATTCTTATTAATTTTGTTCATGATTCGTTTGCAGCCTAGGTACCAATAGATGAGGCCTAATTTGCAAGGTGTAAACTGTAAAGTTTACCTATACGTTAAAAATGAGATAATAGAAGAAATATCCTCGGTATTGGAGACCCATGGCGGAAAAAAGACACTTGATAGATTTAAGAAGGGTCCATTTGGCTATCTACTTGAGGTTAGGAGACGTGATAGTGCTAACAAAGCCTTGCATGAGCTAGTTGCACGAGAGCTCCAAGATAAATCTTTCTCGAAGTATGAGAAAGTTTTTCAATCGGTGGGAGGGACATTCGATTTACTGCCCCAGATTATGCCCTAATGACCAGGTTGATGTTCGAGAAGTCCAAATTCAACCCCAATGACCACCACGAGATACCAGCTTCAAGCCTTTTCCACAGCAAATACAATGGGAAAAGAATTTCATGTGCTAACCTACGTGAAGTTTTCAACCTCGAGAAGCTAGAATCACCTGATGATTATCTGAAGGTTGCCAATTTGATCATGTATTATTACATGCTACTATGTAGAGGCGTAGTATGGATCGATGATTGGGCGCGGGCACTAGTGGTGGATGAGGGAGAGTGATCTGCATTTCCATGGGGGTCGTATTCTTTTCAGATACTTTGCCACCAAATTGAAGTGCTGAAGAAGGACCCTAGCGAGATGAACAAACGGCGGGCTTATCATTTCTTTGGCCCGGTTTGGACTTTTTAGATATGGGCATACGAGGCATTTTCGAGCCTTGGACAACATTGTGGGACTCAAAACTCTGACGATCTCATGCCCAAACTGTGCAGGTGGCTCACATTTGGTTCAGACCTGGATTATACGCGTTTATTTGATAATCCTGAGGTAATTTCTATTTTAGGTATTTAATTTAATTAATGAATTTAATTTATTGATATTTATTTTAGTAATTTAATGCAAAATTTATTGATATTTATATATATATTTTAAATTTAACAGATTGAGTATCGTCATCTTCGACCTGATTCGATTGAGGATACGATGCCGTATGTTGACAGTGCGAGGAACAAGGATCGCTTTGCTATTGAATTTAAACCCTCTAAGTGCCACGCCTACAAGAAGATACCGATACAAGAAAGAGCACACAAAGAGGCGAACGAGTTAGCGAGGGTAGCAAAGAAGTTAAAATATCAAAGGGCCGATAATGCAAAATGACTGAAAAAGGGCCCGACCAAACAGAAGCATGCCCTGAAGAAACCTTAACCACCCTCCCCGAGAACTCAGAAGAAACGGCATAGGTACGAAGTAATAGATCATGAGCTGGAGGATGTTGTTTGTTGTGTACACGGGGATCCATGCACATAGCACTGGGATCGTCCAAGTGATGATTGGATTGTGAGAATGTCCAAGCTTGTTGCTGGACACATGAAGGATTTCTTCATCCCCAAACATTCACGAGATCATCCTCGATCAAGGATGAAGTCTATAATTGGCGAGAGGAGTCGCAGCCCTCGAGAAGTTCACCATTCCTTACACAATGACAAGTCGAAGCCCTCGGGAAGATCCATGCACGATGATGGATGGGATCCGTCTCAGCATTCAGTGCTTTGCATGACGAGGAGCTGGCGCGATCCTAAGAGATCCCTACATCAATCACTAAACAAGTATGAGCCCGAGCCCTCTTGGAAATCCGTACATCATTCAGTACAAGGTGAGGAACATGATTGTTCAGTTCACGAGGAGGAACATGACCAGTCTAAGAGATCTGACCGGTATGTAGTGCATGATAATGGGTCCCGTTCAGTCCATGGAGATGCCATGCATGCACTACAGGATACACCTCAGCCTAATATCTCATCTTCGTTCAAGGACCCCGATGTAGGTGATGAAGAACAGTCCTCGACTCTGCCCCCACGTCTGATCTGACCATCTGCTTATTTGAGAAGTCCATACATGGTGCGTACCACGTAATGTCCGCGATAACAAGCGGCTCTATCAAAAGTTCAGGGAGAACGGCAGAGATTCAGTGGTGAAGCTCACACCCACCGAACACACAATAACTCAAGAATTCTTTGATGAAGTTGAGAATCCCAATACGGAATTAACTGTAGAGGTAATATATTTATTTATTTATTTATTTCTTATTGGAATCCATTAAATCACTTATTGATTTATTTATTTAATTTTTGCAAATATAAATTTCTTAATCTTCTGCATTATTTATTTATTTACTTATGTGGCTTATTTTAGATGCTTGATCTATACTTGGTATATTGGAGAATGAGATTTATCCACGATGGTGGAATAACTCGTGGAAGCGGAAGAGAAGTCACAGTACTCATTTGCACACATTTTTACTCGTGGAAGTGGATTTCCTTATCTCTTCTTTATACTGGTCGAGAACCAGCCTTAACCTTTCATCAGTTCCTCGACGAAGATCAAGCACGAGTTATAGGTCGTGACCCTTACAAACTTTGCTTACAAACTTAATACAAACAGAAACTTAACTGCTAAACTCTTTCTTAATGCAGAGCTTGACTCACAACCAGTGTTCTAAAAGACGCTAAACGCTAGTAGGGCGGCGGGGTGAGGATTAGCGTCTAGGCGGCTAGGCGGTTTCTAGGCGGTTTCTAGGCGGGCTAGGCGGATAAGAATTATAATGTACTATTTTTACATTATGTTCTATAATACAAACAATATAAAAAAGTTAAAAATATATAATATGCTAATTAATAGTTCAAATTCTACAAACTTAATAATCTTTCACATAAACATCAAAGTCTAGGTCAATTTTTCATATATTTAAACATGATATCCATAAGTTAGAGTATGAAATTCATAATTTTTCAAATATAATTTAATCTTACAGCCCTTCCGGCCCCGATTAGCCCACCTAAATCCTCCTAGGTCTGCCTATACATGTTTAGGACCACTAGGCACCTGCCTAGATGCCGATTGATTCGTTGCCGCCTAGAGAAAACCGTCTTGCCATTAATCGGGACGGTTTAGCACCTTCTAGCGCCTAGACGCTTTCTAGGCGGTCAAGTCGGCCTTCTTTTAGAACACTGCTCACAACTAGAAAATTAGCTTATAATGACACTTAAAAATGTCAAAATAAAATAATTATTGCTACACTTTTTCTATAATGAAATTTTTGAAGTGTCATGTGTGTCAATGTAACAATAGATGAAAGTGTAACGATGTAACGTTTAATATTTTGTCATGACACTAGTAACTACCGAAATGCAGTGATAGTGTTTCAGTCAAATGCAGCGTTAACTATTTGCATTATTAAATAGTTTTCAATGATATTTTTTGAAGTGTCATATGTGTCAATGTAACAATAGGTCATTTTTCTAGTAGTGACTATGCTCAACAATGGTGGAAGTTATAACTCTTCTATCTACTATAAATATAACTAATCAAAATATGTGGAGAGAGTTTGGGTGAGTTACTAGACAAAAGTAAACGTCTAGAACTCTGATTCCAGTATGAGAAATCTCGTTATCAACACTTGGGAAACTCGTTTGATTTGAGTGTTGAAGGATTTGACAGAGAGAGATTTCTTCAGCGGTTGAACTTGAGAGCTTTAGCTTCCCGTACTTGATTTTGGAATGGAAAAAGGTATATATAGGCTTCATTTGAAATAGAGTTGTGTGTTAGATTCGTACACTAACACAAGTCCTTCCTTCCCGTTGAGGCAGTTCAGTTTACTAATATTAGAGAAGTAGTAAACTGATCAGATCAACCTATGTAGGCAGGTTGATACTTCATCTTCAATTTGGAGTCTTCAGCTAACTTCCTTCATACTGCAAGTCTTGAACTCTTCAAGGCAAGTGCTCTCCTACAAACTGGCTGACTAAGATCTGCCAAAATCAGATCATCAAACTGAGTTGTACATGATACTTTGATCTAGCAACCTCACTGTAGAAAAGATCTAAAAACTTTTCAAGTGTTGTTTCGATAAACATCATCAAAACTCACAAATTGAGCAGGGTTCCCAACATCATGTAATGAACTACTACTAATAACGTGACACAAACTTCCCTAAGTAAGTTGTTACTCTTGTACTCATAATATAGAGAATTGAACAAAAGAGAAGTATGAATGCTTATTTGATTGTATATGTTGTTAATTTAAGATGAATTTTATGTAATTTAATTCATTCTAAAGTTACATAGAGTTGAAATCATAAAACACACTGAAAATCGTGATTATTTCATTTTTTTTGGCATGGCACGGTTATGGTTACACGGATAGGATTTTTATCAACTGTGTCTCTGTAAAATTGGTCAACCGTGCCCCCAAGAACAAGGATTTAATATTACAAAAATCAAAAGAGAAGTGTGATTGCTATTGCGATTGTGTGTGTTGTTGATTTCAGATTAATTTTATTTAATTACGAGTTCTTATAGTAAGTAAATACTATTTCAATTTTTTTTTGCCATGGCATGGTTAGGGTAGCACGGTTAGAATTATCAGCAACGGAGTCTCTGTAAACTTTGTCAACCGTGCTACAACAGATTATCACACACGGAAATGAAGAAATAAATTGCATGGGCACGCCCTAATTGCACCTCGGTTCTGATCATATAAAAAATAGATATTTAGAAATTAATTTAACCTTGTTTCTGACCATGATCTTTATTACATCACTAATTAAAAACATGAAATTAAACCATGAGTCTCTACTCTTCATTGTATATTGGACATCTATGTTTCGTATGCTCAACGATCCCCACATAAGCTGCTTATTTTTTTTCTTACGCCTGCGTGGCTCCACATTGATATCAACACCTCCAATTGGCACATCAGACGTACATGTTTTTCGGTTATGGCCACTCTTCATGGCATCTAGTGCAAGTTTTAGACTTGGAAGAAGTACCTTCTACAGCAGATCGAGCCTTGCTTAACCGTGGGCGTTCGGCTTGGGTAACAATGACTACTGAGCAGATCGAGCCCTGCTTAACCGTGGGCGTTCGGCTTGGGTAACAATGACTGCTGGTCAGATAATGTACGCCTTAATCTCACCTGGGACATCCCAAGCATCTGGATGTGGTACGGGCGTGATGCGAGGAGCATAAGTAGCGAGAAGTGTGGTCTGTTTGTAGTAACGACTAGTAAAGTCATATACGGACAGTCCACAGAACTTAACATTCAAATAGTTATTAGATACAAAATACTAAAATAAGTGGACTTTCGTAATTGAACTGGATGAGTAGCAAAGTTATAATACCTGATAGCTGCACATGCGTGTCGACACGGTATCAAATCCAAATCAAACTCATGACAGTCGCATGTTTTTTTTTCAAGGTCAAAATGGTATGTACCATTTCTTCCATCAACCTTGTACACATGCGTAGTCGTTCCTCGGGTAGTATAAGTATGTCCGATTTCTACAGAATTTGACAACTTAGCAAAAGCCTCCTCGGTCAAGGGATGTTCTCTCAGAGCAGCGCTCTCCCGTCGCTCATCAAACCATTTCTCCACAACAGCATGATATGTCTTAATCATTGCATAAATTGGCAACCGCCTTGCCCATAATAAACCACTGTTCATCGTCTCTGCCGGGTTAGATGTCATGAAGCTAAAATGCCGGACAGGACACTTTGATCTTGCCCACCTCTCGATGCCAATTTCAGAAAGTCTTATGTGAGCTCATCCCCTCACGGCGGCTAACACTGCAAACATCTCATTGCACTTGGAATCGCGATATGAATACGTTGCCGCCTGGAATACAGGTGCCACGTGAGGCCCGTACTAAGTTTTTCTATATGTGGTAGTAGCACAATCCATGAGGAACAGACTGTATGGCATTTTTATGCTAGGATGCCCGTCTGACACAATCAAAAGGTCATCCGGCTGGCCAAGACAACTCTTTAACCTAAAAAAAAACCATGTCTAAGACTCATCGTCCTTGATAGGACCAAAACCAATGGTGAGGGGAAATATCCCTACGTTCCCATCTTTCGTCACGGTGACAGATAGTATTCCCTTGTTTTTTCCCTTGAGGTATGTGCCATCAACTACAATGACCGGGCGGAGATGACCATTGCCAAAGACCTGAATAGACTGTCCGAGAGCAAGAAACATGTAACATAATCGATGCTCGTCCCAGGACGTCTGAATATCGTAGAATGTGCCCAGATTTTTGGCTCTCAACTCAAATAGATAGGATGGAAGCAGCTCGTAAGACTTCTCAAACCCACCATACGTCATCTCAATGGTTATGTTTCTCGAACACAAAGCAAATCTATAATCAATGTCAAGGCCAGATTCGGCCTTCATCTCCGCCATCATCTCCCTCGGCTTCAGTACTACACCCTCGGTGACTAATCTACATGGATAGTAATAACCAATGACCTTTGCAGGCAACTGTCATAGAGTCGTTCGATCAAGCACCGTAGAACAACCATGCCCGGGAGAAAATTTATAAATTCTCCAAATTGAGCCATTCTGACTAGCACGCTGCACAAATGAGCACCCCTCGTGCTTGCATATGTATGCAACACGGTCCTTCACAGAACGATCCATACGGTACCCCAATCGATTGTGCAAGTGATACATTCCGACGGCTATAGATAACTTCGTAACGATGCTCCCCACAAACAAATCCCCAAAATCAGGTACAGACGGCTCAACCCAGCCTAATGGCAGTGCGCTCTCTAGTTCTAACAGAGAAATTTCTTAATTTCTCATAACATTGTTATCACTTCCAGAAACTTCGTCTCATGGCGCATTTTGATATGAGGATAAGCTCCGAAGGCCAAAAATCTTATCAATAAGCCTTGGTTTGCGAATCCATTCACTGAATTCAGTAGTCAATGATAAAAATAATTCATCACGTTCTCCAGCGACGACCTCTTCCTCGTTTAAAGGCTCATCGATATTATCTCCATCTAAATTCTCATTTGGAATTGAAGCCTCTTGGCTCGGCAGACCTCCACAATTCACCTCGGGGTGAGGATTTATTCTGTTTTTCTTAATTACATAAACAACCGGTTCTTCTTTCTACTCTACGATCATCCGATATAAATCAGTGTCTGTCTTTATAGCAACTTTGATTTTTCCTCCTCCGCTATTTCTGTTAGTAAAGTAGAACAACGAATACTCCGAATTATTAATAAAGCCCACTTGTTCTCGAATTTCTTGTAATAATCTATCATGAGTCAATTCCACAATAGACATGTGCACGAGAATATCATCTCCGTCTATGTACTCAGATCTCTCCCAATGATCACTGTGGCGTATAATCAAGCGTTGCAACGACATACCTATAAATAATTAAATTCAAAAAATAATTAAATTCAGAAATAATTAAATTCAAAAAATTATATCTATAATATGTTCACGTAAGGAAAAATGATTAAATTCAAAAAATAGAAATTCACATAAAGAAAAATAAAAAAATATGTTCAACCGTGCTATTACCGTTCAACTATGTTAGTGTGCTTTCAACCGTGTAAGTGTATATTTCAACTGTGTTAGTACTGTTCGACTGTGTTTTTACTAGTCCAACCGTGTCATCAAGAACAACAAATACGTAAATTTTAAAAATTCTACTTCTTTTCAATCGTATGCCATAATTTGCTTATATATCCGCCGCTTAATGGAAATTTGTTGTTCTAATATAGTCTAAAGCATGAATAAACATGATATAACATCATTATACCTAAATAACATCACCATAAAATATCAATTATCATCAAAATTATTGTAAATAATTCAAATACGACCCACTTAGATATTACCTTCTACTTTTGCGCATTTTCAGACGATAATTCAAATATGACCCACTTCAATTTCTTTGCAAGATGCTTCGAAAATCTCAGCCGATTGGTATTTCATCCAACTTTTATTTTAGTTTTTACAGATTGAATCTCATTTCTGTTGTGATAATTTATTGTTTACTAATTACTACCAACTTCTCTTACAATGAAATAAATGGGCTTAATAATGTTCTTCACCAATACCTCCTAAATCACAATAAATGAGAGAGATTTTTCTTTCTTCGTCTCTCATCTTCTTCGTCGAGAAGCAGCGAGAGCTTTTAGTTAGAAAAAAAGAAAAGAAAAATAAGTATAATAAATTCTTTAATTTAATAGATAAGTCAACATTTATTTTTGATCAAAAAATAAGGGTACAAAAGTCTTTTCATTATATTTTGGTTATAAAATATACTCCTATGTAGTTGGTTAAAAAAGAATCACGACGAAAAAAAAAGAAAAAAGAACGTAATGATCGGGACCAACACACGTCATAATTTGATTCAAGTTATTAACTGTAATAATCTCATATATTGCATGATTTATATGTTTATTATGAGTTTATACTGCAAAGTTTAGGTAAAATAAATACACAACAATTATTGTATAAAAATTATAAAAAATAAAAAAAACATAAAATTGACAGTTCAGTAGGTTGGAATTGTCAACCCTCCGATTCCCCCCTCTGGAACCTAAACCAAACCGCTCACTCCCGGTGGGTATAGGTCCAAACCCGAACCGCTGGTCTCAGTTCCAAAACCGCTAATTTCAGTTCCAACAGCCATTCAAGTCAGAAGTTACAATTCTTTTGGGCATCTCTATTCAATTTGGGTAAAATTATAAATTGTGGAAAAATTGAACAATCCCTAAAAATTTATGTTCAAAATGATATATGTACAATTTTACCCAAATTTTAAATAAAGTAAGCTGCTATTTTTGCCTGCTAAGAGAGTTTCATCACGGTAGAGTAGCTCAATATTGGGATCGCTGAGGTTCTAAATCTAACGATAATTTTAACCTAATCAAGCCAAATTTTAACAGCATTTACATAAGACTGCACTGAACTAATTCTCCAAAATCGAAAATTTATAGAGAAATTAAACATAACATTTTGAAAACGATTGTTCATGCAAGAACACAGTATCATTAGAAAAAATTGTTCTATCAATATCCAGATTTAGTGGCAATTTGAAGCTAAACTTTTTCGATGCCAAATTCGTCTAGGTAAATATAATTGTCGCCAGTAACACCAACAACGAAGCTGGGGCATACCAAGACTCATGCACTGTCAAAATTATTCACTAGGGAAGAGATATGCATATAACTGCAGAGCTAAGGTGCCAAAGAGGCCCAAAGCATAATTCTTAAAAAGTGGTTGATCTAAATTGTACATAGAAAGAAAGCACTATCTACGATGAAAAAGAACCGGTAATCACAGTACATGATTGTAATAAAAGATAGGTACTCTTCAACAGGAATAGAGATTCCAAAATCCATCCAATGTCTCTTCTTAGGACTGCAAAAAGTCAAGGAAAAACGAAAAAAATCAGAATATTCAAAAAATCAAGTTCCGCAGCGAAATTAGCTCTTAAAGAAACAAGTGATCCTACCTTGCTGGCGATGTTGTTGGAGAGCCAGTCAAGTCCCTCGTATAGCCCTTCTCCAGAGGTAGCACAGGTGCTCTGGATATACCTGCAAGGCATACCAGGAAACATCTTTATATAGTAACAAAAGTAACTACATGCTTCAGTCTCCAAAACTTGTACACGCACAAAAACACAGAGAGAGTGAGGGAGGGAGAGGCAGGTACCAATGGCGTTGACGAAGAGAGTGAAGCCCAAGCTTGTCAGTTATCTCAGCAGCATTCATAGCATTTGGAAGATCTTGCTTATTAGCGAAAACAAGCAGCACTGCATCCCTCAGTTCATCCTGCATAGGCACCACAGGGAACCTTTTGTCAGGTCAAGCACTCTGATTGAATTTTCCAGGAATACAATATTGAGAATATATTCCTATGGGAATTCATGTATGTCTTCGCCTCAACAAGACAAGACAAGAAGGTTGTAAAAAAAGAATGACTGATGGTATGAAGCTTTTACCAAGGAGCGGTGAGACATTAGACTATACCAAAGACTAAAAGTAGTCATGTTTGAGTACCTCATTTAACATCCTATGCAGCTCATCCCTAGCCTCAACAACACGATCTCTATCATTACTATCCACCACAAAGATCAACCCTTGAGTGTTCTGGAAGTAGTGCCTCCATAATGGTCGAATCTGGATGATGGAGAATAACATGTATAGTCAGGTACAAATTATAAACATTAAACATGGACGTAGTGCCTCCATAATGGTCGTGTCTGGAGGATGATGGAGAATCACACACATAATAAGGTGCAAATTATAAACATTAAATGGGGTAATGCTATAAACAGAAGAGAAGCATAAACCCAAGACCAGCGATGTCCCCATTTATCTTTCAGATTGTAAAAGGAGACTGATCACTGGTGCAAGTGTTTCTATAGCATTAACAAGTAAAATGCCTGGTAAGGGTTCCAAGAACATCATGACGTATTTCTTAAATTCTCTTATGGCAGTACAAGCACAACATTTCTAAAGATTTGAACCAATGTTCATTTCAGGACAGAACATCAACAAGATAATCTTTCATCCATTGTAAAGAGCTGGTCTCCAAGCAGAGTATAAAACAGTGAGAATAACTCATACACATGAATAACAGTAACGCTTACGAATTCCGCCTCCTATCCTAGAATGCTATTTGATCCTCCAAACTAAATTAACTAACATATCAACATAAACTATACATAAGCTTTCATAACTAATGATATGAAGTTCTCATGATAAGAACAAGTCATCCTCAACTGGAACCCAGACAGAGTTTCATGAATCATAAGAAGGTTATTGACCTATAAATATCCTATAATGTGCTCAAAAAATATTAGCAATAGCATCAATCATATACTGAAAAATTAATTTCTTCCAAGCAATTTTCAGCACTACACAGGCCTCATACTCAGGACCATATTGTACAATTTCATGTGCTAAGGAAGACTGAACCAGTCCTAACATGCCCACGTAACCATTAAAGTGGTGTAGATGAATACTTGAGGAAGATCAAAAACATGAAGAGATGCACATAACAGGTTATGAAGCACCATATTCCAAATTATTCCGAAAGACGTTTGCAAGAATTATCATTGGTTCAAAGTTGTACAGGCATCTGACTATCTGGACATCCACAACATTAGTCTAGATGATACAGAACTTATACCTTGTCTTGACCCCCAACATCCCAAACAGTGAAGCTTATGTTCTTGTATTCCACTGTCTCCACATTGAACCCTGCAGGAGAGGTGATAATTAGACAGCTAGTAAGGTCAAAGAGAGTGCACATGATATATTTGGTTATACAAATAATAAATACGGGCCTCTAAAAGCTATCTAGTCTTAAACATTAAGGTTAAGAAGTTAACAAAAAGGAACCCATGAAATTCATAGCAGTCTCCTAGTCATTTTAAAGAAGCTGAACTATGAGATTCTGCATGCCAAATGCTTATGTGTTCCTAAAAAAATTAGTAATTTATATACGAATTGGATCCATAAGGGTTGAAGTTTTGTTTTAAGTTAATCAACATTCCAAATTTCCAATAGATTATCCATCATGCCCAAATACATTAAAATAACAAAGTAACAGCAGCAGCATTAGCCACAAGATGCGTGTGCCCAGAAGCTGTTATATGAACACGAGCACATAACCTCTCTCACACTCATAGTTTATAAGGTGTTTGAGGTGCGCCACAAGGCGAGGTGGCCGGAAAACGCCCTCGAGATGGTGCCTCAGTGGTGGTGAGAGAGGCTTACGCCTCCTTGGAAATGAGACAGTCCGAGGACCAAAGAGACGGAGAGAGGTGGAGCGAAGCACAAAGAGGCACAGCTCAATTTGGCTGAAGAAAGACAAATTCAGGTTTTTTGGCTTAAGTAATTGGAATAGTTATGGGCTTTACTTATTCAGTTCCAATTCCATCTGGGCCTTAAATTTTATGCACTAACTTGGAAGATTAAAAAAGAAAAACACAGCACGCTGCATCTCTTTCTCTCCCTCGCTCGCTCGCTCTCTACTCCATATTTCTCTTCCCTACATCTTTTCCGGCAGCAGCAACTCTCTTTCTCTCTTCCCAACTCATTATTAGACTTTAAATCAATCATTTTCTATCTTGATTTGGGATTCCAGGAATTATAACCAGTATATAGTACTTACTTTCGAGGCTTACGCCTAGAGGCTTAAAACCGCCTTTTAAAACCATGCTCACACTCACACATTTACACCAACCATCTATGAAATGACTAAATGAGAAATACCAAAATTATTCAGCATGTAGATTGAATGAAAGTAAATAGATGGAACAATGTAGCAAGATGGAAAGAAGCATACCGATAGTAGGAATTGTTGTTACTATTTCTCCCAACTTGAGCTTGTATAATATCGTGGTCTTACCAGCAGCATCGAGACCTACCATCAGAATTCGCATTTCCTTCTTGGCAAACAGCCGGCTAAAAAGCTTGGTGAAAGACAACCCCATTTTCTCTGTGTATTACACCCAGAAACAAACTCAAACGCTGATCTTTTTTAGGAGAGAGTTAATCGCCACACCCACATAATTAAAGCTTGTATGCTACATTTGATAAGACAATATAAACTATTGCAATCTCTAGTTAGCATGCAAATCAAAAGTCCATGAAAATATATACTCCAGAAATGCCATACTATGATCAAAACTTATAGGAGCCCAACATAAAGGAAATAACACAGACAGAGCAATAAATTCACAAAGCAAGCATATAAAAGTGCCTTGCTGCTAGTGACATAGTAAAAACACATAAAATAAAACATAGCCAATCGGGGAAAGAAAAAAAGGAAGCTCTTTATAATTTGACTACACCTTACACAAATTTTCACATAGGAATTATGTAATATGCAAAATTTGAAATCCAAGTAAACTTCTTCATTTCCTTTTCTTTTTTAATCTTTTTCTAAAATCAACATCAAGCATAGCAGTTTCACCAACAAACAATAATAAGTTAAGCAAAACCTCGAATTTTAAATAGAGAATAGAGCATTTCATTTCAATAAACTATTGTGACTCAGCCGATCTGATAACTATTAGAATTTTTTAATAAGCCACAAAAATATCACTTTTGAGCTGCGAATCACATCAACCGATTTCAAATCTAGAGAAGATGAACATACAATCAATGGAGAAACCTCATAGACAACCCAAACATAATCGATACAAACCTCCAAAAAAAACAAGACCTCTATAATTCAGCGATGAAAAAATAAAGTACAACAACACAAGCAGGAGGCAGATCTAGCATTTGCACAAATGGAGGACAAAGAAAAAAAAGCAGAAAACCAGATCAATCAATACGATAACGCACAGAAGCAAAAAAAACAAGCACTCGCATAGGCAGAAAAACATCAAACGATTCGAATTAATATGAATTTGGATCTGCAATTCAATAGGAATAGAAAACATACTTATCAAATGAATCATAGTTATGAAAAAGAAAACAAGATGCAAAATCAGCGAGAAACTAACATAGATGAAGAAACTCTCGAGGAAATAGGGTCTGGGCTGAATCAGATCTCGCTCCGAGGCAAATGCCCTTCTTGTGAACGCTGTCGTTTATATTGACCTATTTTTGAATTCAAATTTTTAGCAATTTTTATTTTTTTTTTCTTTTTTCTTTTTCTTTCGGCCAACAATAATTCCTATAAATAATTATTTTAAAATGCCAAACATCTTGCACTAAAATGAGCAAATTACATTTCACATTGTGGGACTCCTAGAGACACGTTATTATTTCCTATGAATTGATAATGTTAAGAAAAATAAAAGTTCATAATACTTCTCACTCAAAGAAAATATTAGTATGATATATTTTCTAACATTGTGATCGAAAGGTTATAGTTTAATATTTTATTGGTCCATAAAAATAGTGGTTTGTTGTTCTGGCACCAATTTTAATATTTATAATGGAGAGAGGGATTCACTATTTGTGTTTTTATTCTAAATAAAGGGAATTGATGTTAGTGAAGTTGTATTTTTTAATAAATATTAGTGAATAATGAGAATAAAGTCTGATAAAAAAAAATGAGAATAAAGTATAAAAAAAATTAAAAAAAATAAATAAAAAATAGCGATAACTTTTGTAAACGGAGGGAGGCAGTATCTCATAAAAATGTCGAGGTACATATATAATCCAAACATTATGATCATACACACAATTAACGTTCCAAAAACCACCTGATCCTATCGATTTAAATCCATGGTTGTTCATACTTTGTAGAATAAGGCTGCGTTTGGTAATCATCTCAAGATGAAGAATGATGATTCATCTCAAGATGACTCATATGAATAGTGTCAAGATGAATCATTCATCTCACCATTTGGTAGCAAAAAATTCAGACCCGGATGATATCATATTGTGTTTGGTACAAATTGCAAAACTCTAGATTAAAATTTAAATTGACTATTTTACCCTTATTAAATACCCCTACCGATTTCACTTTTTATCGTTGAGATTAAATAGTACCCTTTATTATTTATTATTTATTACTCTGTATTATTATTATTATTATTATTATTATTATTGTTGAGTTATTATTTTTATTATTCTTGTTATTATTATAATTATTACTATTATTGTTATTATTTATTATTATTATTATTATATTTATTATTATTATTATTATATTGTTGAGTTATTATTTTTATTATTCTTGATATTATTATAATTATTACTATTATTGTTCTTATTTATTATTATTATTATTATATTTATTATTATTATTATTATTCTTGTCATTATTATAATTATTATTGATTTATTATTATTATTATTATTACTATTATTGTTATTATTTATTTATTTATTATTATTATTATTATTTGAAATCGTATAAATATATAAGGGTAAAATGGTAAGAGAGAGAAAGTATTGTGTTACTGTTTTAATGAGTTCACCTCATCCGACCAAAAACGTGAGATGACTAAACAAGGCGGAACAGTGAAATATCAACGGGCCTTGTATTCATCTCGGGCCCTCCAGTTTATTTTAGTTGGTTACCAAACAGTGAGATGAACCAAGATGATCTCTCTCATCTTGGTTCATCTTGGTTCATCTTCTTTACCAAACACACCCTAAAGATTTCTACAGATTAAACAAGTTGATTAACTTAATTAAGCCCGGTTTAACTAATAAAGCTTGCAATACTTCATATAAATTCAAATATTAATTTTAAACTAGTAATACACATGTGCGACGCATGGGGTAAAATGAGTTGTATTTTTATAATTTAATATGTATGATTTTGTTTTCATTATTTGAGTGTACGAAAATTAAATATTTTTTAAAGTAATTAAAAAAAAGAAAAAAAAAGAGATCAAATTAAATATTTGCACCTCCAATTGAGTCTTGCTTATAGTTAGATCAAAAAGTTTTTTATTTGGAATTTATAAACTCTTGGATCTCTCAAAATTGGAAGTCGTATCCATGACTTATGATTTTCAGTTGTTTTATTGTATGGCGTGCCATTTTTTGAAAATTATAGGACCGTCATAAACTCATTTAATTTCATTATTCGGTTTCAAATTCTCATTTTCTCTTGTTCATTTTCAAGTATACAAAGAGCTCAAAAGTCCAAAAGGTACGCCGGAAGAAGTTGGATGACCATGGTAGGACATGGAATTGGCCAACATAGGTGAGGCAACCACAAGCCCGATCACCACCGACAACCACTGTTGACCTCTGTCTATTTCCTAAATTTCTCTATTTTCAATTTCATGTACATGCATGCTTCACTTATTGTTCTATGACTTTTCCATTTTTTTTCCTTGGTAAACCATGGCAAAATTATGAGCTTCTTCATTTTAATTTCCATCCTAATTTTAAAATTGATCACAGATCTATAGTCAGTCATTTATATGAAATGGACATTTTTTTCTCCCGTATACATTATGTTCGCCGGCTCGAAGTTGTCAAAAATCATCACTACCACCGCGATCACTGCCGCCTATCCCTCAACGGCTCCGTTTCACAGGCTGCCATATGCTTCCACTCACTTTAGAAATCTTGTTGAAGGCCTAGTGTTCTACCTTTAAATTGAATAAATTTTCTCATTACATTCATTTTTCATGATACCTGAATGTATCCCAAATTAAATTTGCATGAAAACTGAGATGTCTGAATATTACAATAACATTCATACAATGTCATTATATTATATAACATGTGCTAAAATACCGTGTTAATCAAAGTTGTAATTTTCTTCGGTTTTAAGAAATTATGTCCAAATACCATTACAAAAATAAAATCAATTGTCTTGCATTTGATGCATGTCTAATCTCTCAATATGGCACCTCTAAAAAAAATATTTCATACAATTTTTTCATGAAAATATACAAAATTTTATAAAAGACGCCTATAATTATTAGGATTGATAGTCTTTGATATATGAAAATTGATAAATTATTGATATTACATAGTTTTGTATTATTACGCACACGTTTATCTGATGCATGTTCGAATATCGAATGGGTTTAACCAAAAAATTATTTTAATAAATTATTTATATACAAAAAAGTGTTGAATTTTTAGTTTAGATTTATCTACCTTTTAATTTTAGATCGAATGGGTTTAACCAAACAATTATTTTAATAAATTATTTATATATAAAAAAGTGTTGGATTTTAGTTTAGATTTATCGACCTTTTAATTTTAGTAAATATTATATTGTAACATTCAACTGCTAAGTTATTGACTATTGATACGAATAGTTATTGCATCAGGCGCAATTTTTTTAATATACAATTATGACATACCATTTATATATATTATTGTTAGAAGTGAAAAAAAATGAATAATAAAAATTGCTAAAAAAAGATATCCATAGTTGTTATAATTATATAAATTATTTCGATTTTTAGAATTTCAAGAAACAACAAAAAAGTATGTTTAATTAATTCTTAGTCTAAGAAAGTATTTAGTTAATTTTGTACTTCCCATAGATATTTACAATTTATGTCCACGAATGCCTTATCCAATTGTATTTATATTACCCTTATATATACTCCGTATTAATCAGTATATATAAGTTAAAATTTAATTAGTAGGAAATTATCTTTAATTTGAGTGGTAATATTATTATCAAATGTGTTATTCATAATATATGTATGTATAAGAAAAGGCATAATTATAGGAAAATTAATAGTTAAAGTAAATTAAATATATCTTACTTTGTTGGTGGTCCATGATTATTACACTAAAAAATATATTGTTGAAATTACATAGCGAAGCCATTGTTGCGGTCAACCTTACTTTCCAACCATCTATTGAAATTTGTGAGAGTTTTTTCGTGCTCATACATTTTTCATGTTCCATTGTGAAGTTACAAAATTATCAAAAAACATATGAAGTTCGTAATATCCAAAACATGAATTTATAGGTAAATTACAATATAAATTTTGAAAGATAATATAAAATTAATGTGATTAATTTTGTAACATTCTCTTAATTGACTGAATTAATTCTGAATTTAATAGTTATTAAAGTAATTGCTAAATTAATGCCGAAAATATAAGTAAAGAGCATGATTAGGGCACAAATTTATATCTAATTTGCTAAATATTTGCACTTGCAGTTTTATGTTGTCCTTATCCTTATTTATATTAAAAAGGAAGATTTATAATTTATTAATTAATAGTGTATAACCTAAGTATAATATTTATCTTAAAAAGAAAGAGTGAAAAAAATTTAATGTATAGTCTAAATCAAAATAAATAATACGAAGTATAAAAAACAAGCCTATAAAACTACGAGTATATAAGTGTGTATAAAATTATATGTACACTACTACTATATATTATTTATCATATTTTTATTGACACATAAATGTATATAATCGGACGTAATTAATAAACTAAAAGATTATATAGATTAATATTATATATTATGTATATAATTAGTAATTGATATAAATGTATATAAATGCATAAATTTAATGAACTGAACTTTCTATATGTAGGCTTCTTGTCACGACCGCACTTTGCTAAGGATAGCTAAGACGGGAAACCATGACTAGGGGTTGGATATAAGAAGCGGGAAAGAAAGGGGAAATGACTTGTAACTCGGTAATTAGCAAAATGAACCATTGAATAGACTCGATCAATAGAGATTTGGGAGATGAACGAAGTTAACGAGAAAATCTCATGGCTTAAATGTTATACAAGTATTCAAGAGAAGAAACCTTGCAAAGTCAAACATAATTCAAGTTCATGAAGGAATACGAGTAGAGTAGTTCTCAATTTACTGGTTCATGAAGCCAGTTAAACATAATTATCTAAAAGAGATAATAGAAGCGTACAGCGGAAGTCTTTAACAAAATAGATACATATATGAAGATATGAATCTCTTTCTGAACCAAATTCAAAAGATGAACGAATCTCCTCTCAACACTGCCGCCTTTGCCACCTCGCTCAACCTGCAAGTTTTTGGAAACACGAGCAGGGCTGAGTACTTGATGTACTCCGTGAGGTTATGCCCAAAAATATTATTTTTAAAGTATTCACCAATCATGCATTTCACAGTTATCACAAGGTTTTATCAAAATTCTTGTGTAACTAAAACCACTTTATTTCCATAAACAATTGGAGTGCACTCCCCATTTTCTTCCACATCTATATTATCCATATCTGTAAGTACGCCGGCAAGGTGGCCACCTCACCGGACGTTTCCATGCATAACCGGCCCTCCTCTGGAGCACACAGTCACAACTTCGTGTACACATCACCTGGCTAGCGACCTTTGTCTAACTCAGGCTCGATCGATATAATGTTGGCAATCCAACACAGATATGCATCACACATAAAACTAAAAATGTTTTATGCATGAAAGGGTTTTGAGTCAACTTGCTTTATTTTCAAAACATGCTTCATTATAGCAACAATATAATTTTCTTTGTTAGAACGCCCACCTGATTGCAAAGTGATAGATCGGTTCCTGGTTTTTCTTCACGTTCCTCGACTCTCTTCCTTTGCTTGACCTTTAGGGAAAAGTCTCGTTTCAGAAGATATACTAGTTTTAGAGAGATAATATGTTATTCCTAGAATTCTCGTTCTAGTATTTTATCGCATTCGAGTTTTAGGAACTCGCATCTGCTTCTAGTTCGTATCGCGTCTTTGAATTATATTAATCGAGAGGATAGAAAAGTCCACCCGGAAAATTCGACATGGCCTCAACGTTCGATAAGTCTACTCGATAATTCTAAATTATTTAAAATCAGCTAAAGTCGACTAATTCAAATGAGAACTCAATTTCTCCATTCGAACTAGTCCCAAGACTCGATCAAGACGCTTAACAAAGCAGTAGAAGGTCCGTCATATGAAAAACACAAGTTCAACATTCTAAGAGAATTTAGAAATTCTGCGACCCTCTAGGAAAATAATTGTTTCTCACTCAATATAAATCGAAACAGAGCATATGATATTGATTTTGAAAGATAACACATAGGGCTACAACATGTTTAAATTTCAGAATTTTCCCACGAGTGAGCTGGGAGTTTGAAGCATTTATTCCCAGAACTCGGAATCTGAAAATCGGGAATTTGGCAGATTCTGGTACTAACTTTGAGTGAGGATTTCTCACTCGTTTCTTGATGGATTCGAATGAATGAGATATCAAAACTGAAGTTCAGAAAACAAGGAACAACTTTCTAGTTATACTATTTTTCATTCGACCAAAGGAAAGTGGTCAAAACGTGGTTGGAAAAACGGAACAGAAGTTGTTCGTCGGAATTTCCAGATTGGAGATACAAACTTTGAAAAATCATAGTAAATTCATACGAACTCCGTTTCAAGTAAACGAGATATGTATAGAACGTTAATGGAACGTACTTCGACATGGATGAAGAATAAATGTCGAATTTCAAACGAGCTGTTCTCAGTTTAGCCTGCAAGTGGGCTGATTTCCAAATTTCAAAAGAAATGAGATGTGAATTTCAAAAGCATAACTGATGCATATGAACTCGGATCAAGACGAAATTTTAGCTACGGATAGCTGAGAACATGAGCTACAACTTTTATTTAGGACCCGAAATGAGATAGGGTCGGGAAAGGGTTCGAAAATGCTGAACAAAACGTACACGCCAACTGTTCGATAAAATGTTCGAATCAAAAACGTGAAGAATGCTTACGGGTTCGGCTCTAGCTCATCTTAAACCATCATTTGAGCTCAAGAAGATCATAAAGGAAGTTCATATAATAGCTATACTCATTTGGTTATGAAGGAAATCGAAGGGAGCTTCAACAATACATACATAGATGATCTTCAAATGATGAGAGGAATACAAATATGAAAGAATTATCATCATTCATGAACTTTTCTTGAGAAGGCCGAATCTTAATCATGATGAGGGGAGTTCGAATCATATCATACAACATGAAATCAAGTTCAAACCAACAAGAGGAAACAAGAACTACCTCAAGCTTGATGAAATTCGAACACTTGTTTGATCACCCAACTTTCGAACCTTGAAAGTCGAACTTAGAGCTTCTTGGTCATGATTTCGACCTCGGATTCTTGTTCTATGGGTCGAAATATGGGGGAGGGCGAACTTTGGGAGTGATCGGAGACCCGAGAAGTCGCCGGCGGCGGCTCGAAAGTGACGGCAATAGTGGCCTGCGGGAATAGTGATGAAGAGAGAAGGGAGAGCTTATCTCTCTCTCACTAAGTTTGGGGTGGTGAGATATGAGGAGGATGATGTGGGTGTGTGGTTTGCATAACTTGTTGAGTGGTGGTGAGATGAACACCACCCTCTCTTTCACTCAACTTACACGCACACACACACTAGCACACTTACACAATTTCTTCCTTCTTTTCCTTTTAATTCCTCCCACTTACACTATTATAAATATGTAATCTTACTTCTAAGTCACACATCTCATCTTATTTCCGTAAAATATTTACTGAATAACATTCTCCAAAAATCATTTCGGGTAATTTCTTACCTTGCCAAAATTCCTTCATTCTCAAAAATTCTCGAGATTTCATTGGAATAATTCCAACATATTATAAAAATTCTCATAAGCTCATTTTCGTCCGTGCTTGATCTCAAATACTCGAAAATATTTATTTCCTCCTCCGAAATTTCAATTTTTCCAAATACGGATTTTTACGGCTATTACACTTCTATAGTAATTAATGTTAGCAATTAATGAACAGACTTACCATAAATTGACTTCCGTAGCTACTATTAGTTAGTACTCCGTATATAGATTGTTAAATGCTAGATAAGGAATTTAGCTACTCATTGTCGTGCAATCAATAAAAAGTAAAACATCCATCATATCTATAACTATGAAAATTAGAGAAGGAACTTACGATTAATTGGAAGAAAATTCTCCAAATCTCTAAAAATTAAAACCCTAACTGGTTCTTCAAAAATGCAATGAAAATAACTAAGTAAATATTCCCTCCGTCCCACTTAAATAGTTCACATTTCCTTATTGGTTTGTTCTATATAATAGTCTATTTTCCTAAAATAGTAAAAGTCTATCTCACAACTAATACTATTTTAAAATTCTTTATCTCTACTTGCATTGGTCTCTGTGCCAAAAGCAATATGGACTATTTAGGTGGGACTGATGGAGTAATTAAAGTTGAACTGATGTATTTTTCGAGCCTAGCACAAGTATTTATAGTTTTTCCTTCTTCAGATAAGGTAAAAATTCCGTGTAAAAATAGAAAATTAAAAGGGCAGTAACGCTCGCGGTACCCCAATGACTGCTAGGTCCTAAAAATTACGCGGGCACAAAAATTACGGTAAAAAAAAAAAAAAAATTGCAGGATTTGAATAAATGAAAATTTTAGTGGGAATGGGGTAAACTACCCACTTTTCATAACAAAACCTACAAAATACCCACTTCCATAACTATCCTATCAAACTACCCAATATTATATGTAACTACCAATTTTGCCCCTCATTTTTTTTGTCTGTACTTGGCGTCAGTTTTTGCAGGTGGTGGGGCCCACAAAACTGCTGGGATGTGCAGAAACCGCAGGCCCCTTCATGGGAAAATGCACACGTCCATCACCACTTTTTGAATTAATTGCAGTCAAAATTCTTCACCAACCACTCTCATTTTACAACCGCTGCATCACTTTCCTTCCTCCTCCAATTCTTCTTCCTACCCAAATTCAAGCAAGCGCTGAACATAAATTAGCAAAAATCTGAAATTTTCGCAAGCAAAAACTGAATTCGTGCTGCCGCCTTTACTGAAATTACCGAGCACGATGGGAAATTGAAGGCAGAAAACTCATTTTCCGACCGAGTAAGTTCATAATTTTTATGTTCATCTTTTTGTTGATTTTCCAACATGATTGTGCTCAAAATCGGTTGTTTTTGCAGTTTGCCGAAAGGAATAGCGTGATAAGGGCGGCGGTTTTTCATTTCTAAAGCTTGTTGGCGTTGTATTTTCAGATCTGTAGCCAAAATATCTTCATCGCAAGAGAATGCGCAGGTTTTTTTGGCTTTTATGTTGCTGTCAATAACGTAAATTACGGTCGTTATATGATAAATTCCGATCGCTGAAATATATTTTCCCTTCGCTGTATTTGAAATTTACTATCGTAAAATGCTAATTTATGAGAAATACAATACTTTGCTTTCGGTTGTTACTTTAAGTAAAATAGTTTTTTTTTTCTTTCGCAATATTATGATGAATGTTGACTTATTTATGCTCTTAAGTAGTCCGAATTTATGATTTTGTAAAAAAATATTATGTGACTACTTTGATTGTAATTATTATATTAATACGCAATACATGGCCTTAATCGATGACGTTAAAATTTAAAAAAATCTTAGAATTATATATTCATGATTCCATAATCGGATTATAACATAAATTAGAATTTAAAAACATTTTACGATCGCATTAAGACATATTACGATCGTGTCACAGGCGTAATTTATCGAATCTTATTTGTATGTCATTGATTCTCAAAATTATGTATTAACTTCTTGTTATGCATTGTAAATTAGGTTCCATACAAGAGAAGTGAGACGATTGGTCGTATATCAACAGTTGGAACATACTACAAGCTTTCCGTTCTTAAACAAGTGCGAAGGACATTAGCGTCGGTTGGTGGGAGACCACTATTGGCTCGTTTCGAGAGGGGATGCTTTGGGCACTTTCTCTGGTGGAATCCGGGACAAAAGTGTGGCATGGCTGTTCACCATGTTCTTTCGAGGGAAATTACAAGAGACGGTGCCGAAGACCACGATATGTGGTTTGAAATAAATGGCGCTCATGTTCGTTTCTCGGCAGTTGAATTTGCATTGGTAACCGATTTGCGGTTTGGGCACTCGGATTTTGACACCACGGCTGAGTATGATATTTCACAAGTACCGGCTTTCAAGTTATTTTGTTGGGGAGGCAATCTAACGGTTGCTAATCTTTTGGAGATATTTACCGATGAGAAGAAACAACTTCATGACCCGAATGGAGAGTCGTACTTTCGGGTTGCACACATCCTTGTGCTTTATCTCTTCATATTGGCATACGACACGACTCATTACATCGATTATTGGGTGTGGGCTTTAGTGGAGGATATGGATAAGTTTGACTCTTTTCCGTGGGGGGCTTACAGTTTCTTGACGTTGAAACATTACGTCAAAAATATCTCTCTAAAACAACACTACCATTTCCATGGCCCTGTGTGGGCATTTCACGTTTGGTCACTTGAGGTCATTCCGAGGTTAGGTGAAGTCGTAGCGAAAAAGGAAAGCGAAGATGCTCGCCCACGAATTCTTCGGTGGAAGTTCCGGTCGAGGATCAAGAATGACATATCCTACATTTTCCAGCAGCAGGTATATATTATATTCGTTAATTTATATTTTCCTTTCATGAATTGATATTTAGTTTATATTCCCATCATTATTTAATTTTCCAACTGCTAGATTTAGCTTTTCAAGTCGTAAAAAGCTATTTTTCGATCACAGGCCAACAATTTTTCAATCATTAATTGTGTGTTTGATTGTTGTAGGCCGACAACATCATACCAATGCAGCCCGATGAAGATGAGAGGGCTTCACTATATATGCAATCGGTGTTAGGTTTTGACCCGTTAAGCATAGTGTTCGAGTCGCCACAAAATCCAGTGAAGAATCGTGAGCGTTGTCGGCCTCGAGTGCATCTACTGAGTGAAGAGTCTAGTGCAGAACCAGATCCAGAGAATGAAGAGGATGATAGCGAAGAGAGACAAGAAGCACCTCGGAGGCAAAATAAAGGCAAAAGACAAAAGAAAGGCAAAAGATCCTGACAGGAAAGTTCGACATCGACGGGCAGTAGCGGAGAGCATAGCGAGGCAGATTCATTCAGGAAAAATGAGATGAGATTTATGAAAAAGACTGCCAAGCTCACGTATAAGAAAATTAAGAGGTGCTTGCTCCCAAAATTCAAAAAAATGATCGTTGAAGTTTTCGAGGCAATGCGTTGCTCGACGCGTAGTTCACAAGTTTTCGAGACACGACGTCGTGAGATCCCTACTCCTCGTCAATCTTCCCATCAAGATGTGGCTAATGAAGAGAGTGATGATGATGATGATGGCGATGAGAATTTGCACGAGACATTCATTCATGTTACTCCAACTCATGTGCCATCTATGCCTACTTCAAGAGGATTTTCGTTCCTTGATGTGCCAATATATGGAGAGTCATCTTCTCGTCATTCGGTGCACGAGATCGGCCACACCTTCATACCGACATCGAATGTGGAGGTTCCAGGAAGGCACTCGGTGCATAATTTTAGCTACGGGATGCTGCCTTTTGGGAATCTATTTGATATGGTACGTTTTAACAATGCTAGGAACAATATCTTATTTTCCAGTCGCCTGCCTCCTATATTCCCATTGCAATTTGATATTTTCCTGTCAAGAATTTTGAATAATTTTACGTTGGTTATATTTTTCTATCGCAGACCTCTGAGATGCACACCAGCTAGGGTATTGTTGTCGGGATTACAGTCGGAATTATTTAGGACTTTTTGTTAATCGCTCTATATTCCATCCAGCTTGACAATCGTAGTTTTCCAATCACTTGGTCGTAATTTTACACTCATCTATTCGCAGTTTTCGATCGATTACAATGCAAATTTTGAGACGATTGACTTTATTCTCATTTATCGTTTATTGTTTTGTTCAATAAAATGAGATAAAGTTAGGAAAAGGCATAAATGAATAACGAATTGTTATTTTCCAATGGATCACAATCAGAATTTTCCAGCAAGCTCTTATTTTCCACCCGTACCTTCTTATTTTACAGTCACTACAAGTACAATGTGATCAATCAGAATTTTCCAGCAATCTCTTATTTTCCACCCGTACCTTCTTATTTTACAGTCACTACAAGTACAATGTGATCAATCAGAATCATCATCTGAGAGTCTATAAAGACACGAATTGATATTATGGCCTAGCTCCCGACAGACACTGTATCTTTTCGGAGCACGGCGACGAGGACGAGTGGAGGTTGGTTCTCCAGGTGCAGAAGTACTAGCCTCTTCCATATTCGGCGCTCTCTCCATCGGGTTTCGAACTCTACTCAACCTAGGCCTCCCGGCTTGTCTAACCACTTTTGGCGTAAACAAATTGTGTTTCTTACGTCGTGTGGAAGTATCCATTCATCCTGACGAGGTACTGGTGAGATGCGATGTCGGTAAGCCATAAAGTATTTTAATTGTAATACAATGCATTCCTCGTGTAACAGGGCTCAACATAATTCAAAATCGAGCATCCATTTTTTCTGTAGTAATGAGCATAATTAAGAATATAAGTTAATTATAAAGCATAATATAAATGCAATTAAGCTCCATGAAAGGAAGAAAATCTAATAAATCGAAAGGAATTTCAAGGATTGTGATCGTAAAATAAGGAATTTTCATGAATACGATAGGAAATATACGATATGATGAAAGTAATTTCAGTAAATGTGATCGTAAAATAGGAATTTTCATGAATACGATAGGAAATATACGATATGATGAAAGTAATTTCAGGAAATGCGATCGTAAAATAAGGAACTTCAGGAATTGCGATAGTAAAAATCAAGTAGGTAATTGCAAGTAAGATAGAATTATACATACTGTATTGCAGCAATGGCATGCGAACATGGCAATCCGTCAAGATCAAATTGACGACACGCACATGATCGAGCTTGCAAATCCACCACATTGGTATATCGACCATCATTCACTCGGTATTGCTCTTGCTCGAGATAAACAACGGTTGACCCTCGTGCTTTTACCTTATTCGCATTGATCTTTCGCAAAGCCTCTATAGAGATGGGGCCATCCAATGCTTCTGCCGATTGACGTCTTTCATCGAACCACCGTTCCATGACATGTCGTATTGCCTCCAAAAGAGAACATATCGGGAGACGTCTAGCCCACAATAGTCTAGAATTGAATACCTCAGCTGCGTTCGACGTATGAAAACTATACCTCCGGACATGGCACATTGATTTTGCCTATTTCTCTGGCCCCAGTCCCATCAATTTCTCATATGCAGCCGGCTTGTCTTCCCGGATGCTAGCCATACGTTTCATGAAGGAATCATGCTTGTATGCATATGCTGCTCTCTGATAGAGCCCTCCAACAAATTTCCCGAATCTACCCAATGTTTTGAGGATGTGGTAGTAGCATAATGCGTGTGTCGCATCCGGAAAGACTTCTCTGACAGCACTCGCAATGGCCTTGTGCGCATCAGAGACAATAAGCGTGTTGGGTCTACAACCATATGCACTCCTCACCCGAGAGAGAAACCAAGTCCATGATTCATCATTCTCAATCGGCCCTACCCCGTACGCTAATGGATATACTCCCTCATCCGCATACTTTATGACGGCAACAAATAAAATACCATGACTCTTCCCTTTCAAATGAGTTCCATCTATTACAATTACAGGTCTCAGACAGAACGCATAGGCCAATCGAGCAGCACCAAGAGCCACAAAACAGTGTTGAAATTTTCCATCTTCACCCACATCCAAAGCAGTGATACTACCGGGGTTAGCCACCTGAAGCTGATGCAAATAACCGGGCAACATCGCATACGAATCATCGTATCGACCATATATCATCTCTATCGCAGTGTGTTGTGCTTTCAGAGCTTGATCATACTTGATACTGACCCCATAACTGTGAAGTAGTTCATCCATAATGGCCTTGGGTCTCAATATTTCACACTCGTGATGAATTTTCTTAGCTATGAAGGTCGCAATCACTTTATAATCGACCTTAGAGGGGCCAACATGGTCCAATTGAAGTACACACGAGTGCACACTATTGAATTCAGAGACTTTCCAAGCAGATCCACGACTATTCGCCCGCAACTTGAAAGGACACTCGGGATGTTTTGTGCACCGCCAGACAATTCGGCCCTTATCCGAACGAGCAATCGTATATTCAGCACCTTGCTCTATATGCCACAACCCGACGACAATCTTAAAATCCTCTTTGCTATTGTAATAGGCATCTTTTGCCAACTCTTCATTAGCACTTGGATCATCTTCACAAACTACAAGCGACATTGAAGCATCGTTCGGAATAACAGGAACGAGCCAATTATTGCATTCATCGCCATCCAATGAGCCTTCTTCCTCATTCTCAAATTGCCCCCCCGTCGGATGCACCAATTCCAAAAGTTTTGCCATTCCACCTTCCCTTTGAATCCATGAAGCAAACTCTGCAAATGTGAACTTCTGCAAGTTTTCCTCTGTCTCATCTGCTGAAGCCTCTGCATCAGATTCAAGTGCTTCAGATTCAGGTGCTTCAGATTCAAGCTCATAATCTTCATCATTGTCGTCGTGGTCCAGACCATTTTCTGTTTCCTCGGCCCTGCAGGATGCTCCCCCGAAATTCATCTCGTATCGATGAGAATCGGCAACAAAATTCCCATCACCAATATATCTTTCACCAAACCAATTACTGGAAGCCATCCGCTGAATTTGCTCTAAACCATCATCATATTGTGTGAATTCGGTGCCATATCCAAATGATGTCGTTGCATGGACATCAAAAGAAGGAATATAGCAATCTGACTGCGAAGTATCAACACCAGCATTCACGTGATTCTGAATGACATGTACAATAGGATATGTTTCACGTACGAATAATTGCTCCAATTGCTCATCGTTAAGCAATAGAGATTTTACAAGACTACCGCTTTGAGAATGCGATAGGTAATAAAGATCATACGACGACCCCAGATTTGCACCTTGCAAAATGTTGTTAATGTTGTACCGCAAAATTGAGAGAGACACGGGCTGAGTAGCTATACTCGTAACTTGTTCGGTTCCGCCAACATAATCACAACCAGCTCATTCTTCACCCGATTTGATGACTACACACTTCCACGAATTCATATCTGCGTAATAGAGGAACAATCAATAAATATACATCTAATTAATTACAAAACACGATTGGAAAATACATATCACGCACAAAATATAATATTCCTATCGTGTTATAATTTTAACAAACCATATACGACCGTAAAATCACAGCCAGCGATTGAAATTATACTTTTCCAGTAATAAAATGTGAAATTACTAATTAAACTTCTTTCCACACAATGCATATCCATATATAGTTTTATAACAACAATGACCGAATGTAACTTTGAAATTTTGAAAGCTATACTCTAGGTAATTACAAATCAAAATTAAAGTCTTACGCAACAAGACTTTGTTTTATATAGCTATTCAAAATTCCAAATAAAACAATCTTAAATATATGATACACAATGGGAAAATAGTGAAACAGACGGAATTTGAGAATAAGTTCAATTATATCATGAAAAATTCAACAATTAGCCGTGAAATGTCATAATTAAAAAGAAACATACCTTTTAAGTAGTCCGATACGAGCTCTTGCACAAAAATTCCAGTTGCTCTAGCACGCAATTCCGGCCGTCTTCTCTAATTTTCCAGCAGCAATTCAAATCTTCATTTCCAGCACAATTTTACACCCTCTCTCTCTCTCTCTCTCTCTCTCTCTCTCTCTCTCTCTCTCTCTCTCTCTCTCTCTCTCTCTCTCTCTTCACTACCTCAAATGTAAAATGAAGTTGAGGGAGGTGTGAGGCATTATTTGTTTACTCAATAGTTCAATGTCACATGCATTCAGTCAAAAAACCGAGTACAATATCACATGCACACACTGAAAAGGCCTGACTATAAATTTGACATGCAAACAGTGGAAAACTAATTTTACGATCGATGCAAATTTTACGGTCTATAGTAACAGTGGGAAAATCATAATTTACGGTAGCTGTTAGAGTTTTGCAGTCAACATGCAGTCAATATAAATGTATAGATCCCTAATTTTTAGTACAAATCATCACTTTATGATTGCACAAAAAATAATAAAAGTACAATTGTGTAAGAAAGTTGTCAACATCACATAACCAACCAAAAATTTTTGTCTTCATTCAAGGGTAATATGGGTAAATTACATAAAAAGTGGGTAGTTTGCATGGTGTTTTATGAAAGTGGGTATTTTATCAAATGTGTTGTGAAAAGTGGGTAAAATGCCATAAGCCTCAAAATTTTATTTTGGAGCAAATTTCTGGAAGTTAAAACGTAAAAGTATGTCAAATTTTCAATTTTGATGCTGATTATTAGCATATTCCGGTTTCAGTTTTGTATGTATAATCTAAAATTTGAAAAAAAATAATAATAATAATAATAAATAAATAAAATATTTAATTGAATAAAACGAATTTCACTTAATAAATGAATGAAAAAAAATGATAAACTGGCATTATACCTAACTTTAATCATTCAGTACATGATCAAAATAGACATAAAGCCATAAAGGAAACCAAATTGAGGAAAACTTATGGAATTAATTAAAATAGAAACAAAATACAATATAAAGGAGAAAGAATCCTCAACAAACATAACAATCAATTAAGAATGTAGAACACCACCAATTTAGGAATCAAAAATTTATTTGATTAGTGATTTAGATGGGGGTGATTCCATTTCCAAGTCATATTCATCTATGCTTACAGGCTTCTCTGCTTCAACACTGTGTATACAGCTCGTTTCCCTCTTCTTCCCCCACAACACTCCATAAAGTCCCAATACAATCAGCACCGACCCCACAACTCTGCAAAATTAATTTCATAAAATTTTAATTATATTTCTAATCAAGGAAATTATGAAAAATTATACACTATATTTCATAAAATACACTATGTACTCACGTTCCAACGTAGAGCTTCTCTTCAAGTAGGGCCCAACTAAGAATGGCGACGATAACCAAAAGCAAGGGGCTAAACACCGATACATAAAGAGGGCCTTTCCTCTCTATGCACCATGCCATTAGGCAAAATGCTAGGGCTGAGCACACTATTCCCTATAAACATTACATAGTATATACTATTACACATTTCATTTCGAACTTTATGTACTACTATATACTATATGTACACTCTATTCGAAATGACAAAATATTGTACTATACTAAACCGTACCGAGTAAATAGCCGACACGAGCCTGATGCAGGAATTGAGGGACCAGGCCGATAAAGTGGGGTCGAAGGCGAACCCCACCACCACGCACTGGACGCTAGCCATGGCGCACATGATCGCGGAGCTAGAGTACGGAGCGTTGTACTTCTGGCTCACTCTCGTCTGCATGCGAACGACGACAAGCGTGTGAAATTACTAAATTGCCCTTGAATTAAGAAAATATACAAAACTTTTGTAAGGTAGGGTTTGCATGCATGCTTACTTGGATGATCAGCCATACAGCCCAAGAAACTGCACTGAGAATGAGGAGAAAAGGGCCTAGTACTACATTGACATGGGCATTAATGGAAGATTTGGTTCCAGTCTTCTCTGCATAAGTCCAATGAATGGAGGATTGGCCAATGTTGACGACGGTACCTTGGTAAAATGACAATAATAGGGCTCCTCCCACACACAGTATCGTCCCCATTATTTTTGCTTGCCCTGCCTTGCTCTTCACTCCCAATTTTTCCAGCCTAGCCACAAATTAATTATTACTATTAACGTAGAGATTTCAATATTTCTTCGAGTTTGAAATAGTAATAAATATTTATTATATATATATATATATATATTGTTATGAAGTAGAGAAAGAAAAGGAAATTAATTAAATTACCCGAAGGGGACAGCCATAACAAAGGTGACAGCAGGATTAATATTGGAAAGGGCACATGCGATAGTTGGCGTAGAGTTCTTCAGTCCCACGAAATATGTTATCTGATTCACCGTCACTCTGCACATTTAATTTTAATTTATTTGAAATTTTCAATCATTTATAATACTAATGCTTTTTTTTATTTCTTGATATGAGTAACAAAACTCACCCGAATATGGAACATAAGAAAATCTGGAATAAAATTGATAGCGTCATTTTAGGTCGTATCTTCCTGCACGTAAAAATTCGACATTAATTTCATACATTAGTAATTGACAGAAATATAATAGGTGTTTGTTAGGCTTGCCGTACAAATAAATTAATTAAATTGTAGTTAAATAATCATATTAATCTTTTTTCACGCAATAGATATTAGAATTTACGTCCTATACATCAATCAAGCATTTTATTTGTCCTACTTATAGTTAAAATAAAAGGCAAACTTAACCTATTTAATGCTAGAAGCATAAGAACAAGATGAATTACTCATGTTTTTCTAGGGAAGGAAACATTAGCAGAACATAATTTCCCATGTTTTCTCTTACGAAGGAAGATATATCATCACTCAAACGTACCAAACAACTCATCAAATTAATCACTACGGTCGAATTAATTAGTACTAACAATCAATAAACACACTATAATTGTATTGAGTATTTATTGGAGTATTTATTATTTGGCAGGTACACATTAAAGAGCATCGACTGGCGTGATTATAAACATGTATATAGCTGCACAATTAATTAATGTAAATACAAAAGTGAAATGGAAGAAGACGACAAAGCATATAATGCGCATACGCATGAATATGTAGAGTGGAGACACATATTTCATGAGCAACCTTAATTTCAAGCCATGTGTTAATCATGTCACACCTATTGCAATTTGTGTGGCCGCACAATTTATGCGTGCCTCTATTATATGTATATATATACCACATTTATATATTTATACATGTATATATTAATCAATTGTCACGGTTCACTGAATTAAAGGTGTTTGGCTAAACTTATTTGAAAGAGCTTATATATGATGAGCTTAATTATAAGATGTAAAAATAAATTGGAAAAATGAGCTTATTTTTAAAAGTAACTTATAAGTTCTTAATTATAGCTTTTTTTTTAGCTTATTTTGTCAAACACATCTAATTTTTAGAGCTTATAAGCATATAAGTTGTTTTAAGAAGCTTATAAGTTTAGCCAAAAAAACCACTAAGTGATAAAGTTATGAGAAGATCTACCTCAAGTATAACAAGATATAATTTTATGTTCCAACTCAAAAAAAAAAAAAAAAAAAAGGCACAAGATGCATAAAATTGCTTGCCTGTATGTGAAGTTTAGTGCAATGAAACCCTAAAATGAATCTGCTGAAATATTAAACATGATTAAAAAAAATAATAAATAAATAATCGATTACGATGGGATTCAATATATGATAATTTCCCACACACAAGCTATAACTAGTACTAAAAAATTAAAGAGCACAATATATTCTTCATTATGAGCAGTACACGTCAAGAAAAGAAAAAAATCAGAAAATGAAAATAATTAAATGGATAGATTTTTTTTTAAAAAAAAAGGGGATGAAGGAAAATAAAAGCATACCTCTCCATGAAAAAAGCAAGAGGGGCAATAGCAAGAGTAGCAAAAATCTGGCGATAAGCAACATGCACGAATGGATTCATCCCAGAATCCATTGCTAATTTTGATATTATATTCATACCAGCATACCCCATTTGCACTATCACCATACTCAAGAACGCCATCATATCTCCCTCCATTATTACTTCTTCTTTTAATTAATTTTCTCCAAAAATAGAGAAAATTAATCAATTCAGAAGATTATTTAATCAAAATAGTAGGAGTAATTATGAAGAAAAAAATACCACCTCTATATATATACATAAACATAAATGAATTAATTAAATTAAAATTTGTTGTGTAATGAAAAATATGCATGGGGGGGAAGAAAGGAGTGAGGGAGGGATGTTTCACGCTTCCCCATTCTTTCTTGCTATAAAGCCACTTTTTTTTCAGTTAAGCAGCGTATTGTTTGCCAGCTGCACCTTTTTTTTCTATTTTAATTTCCTATTTTGCTTCCATATATAAATATTAATTTATATAATTTTTCGAAATTCACTTACGCACGTCTACACCTTGCCATAACCAAATTGTATACGTCCATTTAAATCTGTTATTTGTGAAACGATGTTTTTGCCTCTTAAAGTATCAATTTCTGATATGTGCTGCACTTTATATATTATTTCAGCTTGTGTCAAGATCAGCATTACAAGTTTAAAGTAATTGTTTCAGCTTGCTTATATATTAGTAATTGTTTTGCTAATTTTATATACAAGTTTAATTTTGATTTTTAATCATTTTAAGGTAATCTCATTAATTAAGATGATTTTGAGTAACTTTATTTTCTTTGGAGTGTAATTTTGTGTATGCATGGTGTACATATATAGTAATTTGCCAAGTCGTAATTAATTAATCCTTCCAACTGTAAAAATAATTAAATTAAATTATATATATATATATACCTAGTCTAGAGTTCTCTGAAACATACCTAATTTAGATTAATTAGTTGAGAGATCCTTCATGTATTGGCTTATGCAACATGTAAAGAAGAGCCTCATTTATTTCCCCTAGTACTCTAGCTATATATATATGTAGCATTGATGAAATATAAACATATCATAGTAATACAATTAATTAACATATATAAATTCAAATTAACTGCATTTTGAATTAGCTATCTAAATGATTTATTTTTATTTATTTACTACTGTATTCTTTCGTTGTAATTAAAATTCTTGTACATAAATTGATCACCAACTAATTATATAACTTCTATTTTTAAAAAAAAAAAAAACTCAACTTGAGTTGGAAATTGTACTAAACACTCTGATTATTCAGCGGTGAGGAATACAGCTATGAATTCATGGGAGTGGTCAACAGTTTTTAGGTCTCAACATTTACAGGTAGAAAAGCAATTCAATAATTAATTACGCTTACTGTATTAGTACGTTAATGAAAATTATGTCCGTATTAAATAAATTATTGGAAGAAGAACCCTATTTTAAGCCATAATTAAGGCTGAATTGAAGTTAAGCGAAGCGGAAGAGGGCTGTCCTTCACCGGATTGTTAAATGGCCGGACAATGAAACACAGCTTAGTTCGGGGATTCTAGTCACTATGAAGGAAAAATTGAAAACCATTATTAATTTCCTTTATAAAAAAATAAAAAATAAAAAATAAAAACAAACTTATAGGCAAAAGATATACTCCTTTAAATTCATCCTAATATGATATCTTAATGATATTATCTCAAATTTTAAATAATACAATATTTCAATTCATCCTATAATTAAATTGATTTTATGACAATTTTAGCATGTTAGTACTCCATCATATTTTCAATATGTGTAGTTCTATTCATTTACACTATTTAGAATCAATCATCCAAAATTGCCCTTAATATCATGTATTGCATAAATTACTCAAAAACTTATAGTTTAATATTTTCTCTACCAAAGTATCACTAAAAATAATTTTAGAAAAAAAAACTTTTATTAATATATGTGTTTGAGCCTATGTTGCATGGATGCGGGGGTGCAGGGGCGATATGATTCGGATACGAGGATACGGATTTTAAAAAAATTAGGAAGTGGTTCGTTAAGGATACGTCTATATATTTATATTTTATTATATATATCAACGATTTTATAAAAATAAAAATCATAAATTAAATACTAGTACATTATGAATGTCTATTTTCATAAAAATTTCAATCAAACCCCATAAATTAAATCTTATATTGATTTTGTAGTGAATTTAAATTTTATGGCAATATATGAAAAAATTATTAAAAAACCCAAAATGTAAAATTATTTTAAAAAAAACTCAAACGTGCCTAAACGCACCAGATTCTCGAGGCAGGCACACCCGATACATGTATCCTATTTGTTTTATAATTTTTTATTTTTAGGATTCGTCAAGTGGTGTATCTGGTGCGGGTGCGATACTGTAATATGGTATTTTTAGAAGAATATGTGCATTATAGGTTTGAGCTTATGATGACATTTCATAAAAATAGGAGGGAGTAACGTTTGGTCTCAGGAAACTTAATTACTGACAGTCAGACTTGCGCTTGCCATTTATGTAGGAATAAATTCATCAAAATGATGTCGTTTATATATTTTTAAAAATAAAAATAAAAACAAGTCAGACTTGATGTAGATGCTCTCTTCATACCTAATTTAGGGAGGTTTCGTATTGGTTGTGTGGTTAGATACTGTTCAGACAATATTTGTTTTGCCTTGACTAGGTAATTCTATTGGTCGCACGAGTTTAGCTTTAGAAACGGAATTGGTGGTCCTCTTGTATGGTGTGAGAGAGTGCTTCAAACAGCATCTTGGTCGTGTCCATGTTTTCAGCAACTCTCTCCTACTTGTACAAGCTAGCTATTCATGACACGGACGTCGACTCTGCTCTTCCCAAAGACGATTTGCGGGAGATTTTTGAGCTCTGTGACCAAAGTTTTCTAGCATCGATTTCCCATGCTCGTAGGAGTGCTAACCGGATAACACATGGCCTTGCTAATTGTTCCGAAACGATTTATTCCCTCCGTCCCTTAATAAAAGTCCCTTCTCATCTATGAGAGGGGACTTTTATTAGGGGACGGAGGGAGTATGCTCTAGTGTGTTAGACAGATTTCTGATCTTGTAGCAGTTGATCTTTAATTGTTGAATGAGTATTATTCTCTTCATAAAAAAGAGTACTATAAAAGGAAAAGAAAATAAAGAAGCTTTCTCTTTAAATCTTTTTATTGAATTTGTAATAATTACATAATACACGAATACATTTCTTCTAAAAATAGATTAACTTGCTTTTGCTAGGAAAAAAAAAAAACGGAAAAGAAAAATAGAGAATGATGCAATCATAGAACTTCTCATTTTGGAATGGAAAACCGATTTTGTTTTAAACTTTTTCCTTCTTTAGTTAGTTACTTTTTTTCCTTCGATCTTTAGTTAGTTAGGCTTTGAATTACGTGCAGACAAGAAACATGACCATGTAATACTTTTTTTTTTCTCAATAAAAAAGTGAGAAGATGGGTACTCGAATTTTTTACTTAACGACTTTAATGTTATAGAAGATGGGATATGCAAAATCTTCTTTGTTATACAAAACCACCTCTCTGTGATTTGCAGGCCATTGCACAGAGGTGGGAGTTTACCCAGTATGCACCTAAGGTAGTGGCTACGGGTTATCAAAAAAAAAAGGATATACGGACTAACAGAAATTATTTATTGGACTTCAATATTCCTAATACGAACCATCAATCTTTCTTCCATGATCTACCGCAATCATACAAAAAAAAATGGCTATAATATATAAAAAGCATGAAATTGGAAAAGAAAAAAAAATGATTTTATGCTTTTTATATATTACAATCATGTTCTATAGTACCTGATTTGCTAACAACATTGAGGTGCTCAAGTAAATGTAGAAGATTGATAGTGAATGGTCAAAAATTTTTACATGCAATTCAACCTAAGCTAATGAATGCCATAATGTACAAAACTGCAAGTGTGATCATTTCCTAGTTGTTTTCCATTTCTTGATGGGGTAAAGGGTTAGTCTTGGGGAGGAAGATTGAGGTGCAATCTCTTTAGGTCGCAGTACAGAGATCGCAGTAGCAGCCACCTTGTCGGGGCTTTCGTCTGTCAGAAGTTTGAGCTCAAATGCCCCTCTGTTCAGCCCTCTAGCCACCTGGACATATACTCATGGATTTCAATATTCGCAATAAAAGGATTCTCATGTTCGCTTTGCCTTCGGTATATATATCAAATAATCACAAGACTTTGATAGAAGGAACTTGTTCTACTTCATTACTAGATTCATGCATGATTCCTTCCTTACAAAGCCATCTACATGCACAAACTTTAACACAGAGGCATGTAAAGCACTTGGATATTACTTGAAATACAGAAGCAACTTTGCCAGTTTTACCAGAAACTAATATTGATTTGCATACCTTTAGGAGAATCCAGACTTTGAGAGAACTACTTAAAACTGCTAGTCTTGTCCTCTTTCCGGAGGTCAGATAGTTGCACATGTGTCGATCCACCCTCAGAATAAACCGTGGCCAAGATTTGGGATTTTCAGGATCTGTTTTCTGCTCCATTGTTGACTAACCAAATGAAGAGAAAATATTACAATGCATAAAAGCAAAGATGTAAATGGAAAAAATCCAGCAAACAATTACCGAGTCAAAATGGGAAAAATCCATGTTATGCATAATAGGTTATACTGGAGTCAGATGAAATTCGGACGGGCAAAACGTGTCTACATCATATGCAATTGTAATTTTTAGCACATCAAATTACTACTCAATTAACATCCTCTATTTCTAGAGAAACCGAACCACTCACCAAAAGTCGACAAATTTCATGCTCAATTTTGGAAAATGATGTCTCTAAAGCTTCCACTCTGCCGGTTGCTTGGCAGCAGGTGCATGGTTCACTTATCATAAATGTAACACTGGGTCGAACCTATCACAATAGAAAAGATATCAGCAGCTAAAAAAGTGTGAGCAATAAAAGAGTGGTACTTATGAGGTTCTCGCATCTAATTTCTAATTGTACAAGTCTCACATCTGAATTTTTTATCGAACCCCACTAAGTTGTTAACTTATTGGGTCCCTGATTTACTCTTCCACTGGTAAGCCTAAGCTTAAATTGATGAATGAGAATGAGAGGTGCGACTTGTCACAGTATTTCAAAATCTCAGTTGGCATTGACAATTGGAGAGGTTTGAACCATGAAGAAAGGCTAACACCATCTTCAGCTCAGCAATTCAAACAACTGTGTACTTCTCTACTCTACTAAATGCTAACAGGTGAATGTAAATCTATAATGTTTATACTATCTATTATCTGTATAAATATCAAGAAACTAATGACAGTATAAACATACCCGCTTTCGAGTTATCTCCATGAGCCCATTCCTCGACAGTTCAGATACTTTAACGGTTGATCTGTCCCTCTCAACATCTTTTTTGACTTCTTCATAAACAAGCCTCTTATTTGCTGCACCATTAAAAGAAATTTGTTAGAAGAGGGGAAGAGGATATTACATCCATTAGACTTTTCCAAATCCAAAGAAGTCTGCTCCTCCTTACTAGGTTGTTACATGTTGCTCAAATTGAATGCTTCATGCCTTCCATTTACAAATATCTCGATTCCTACCTTTACAAGGGTATATAGAGGATTGTGCAGGTAAATAATGGGCTTTGAGCAGGAGTATGGAGGAAGCAGAATAAAACAGTAGTCCTATGAGAATTACATCCAGAAATGAGAAAGGGTTGGGCTAATATCCATCATCTAACTAACTACATCTAGTATCTAGAAACTAAAACGAAATTAACATGCCAAAACCAAGCCTCACGCCCAAGTCTTACTGAATAAATCAAAACTGAAGCCATGACTTAAGAGAGCACTAAAAGTGCAAGATGAGAAAATGAGACACTACTCAAGCGCTAAGTACAAGTCGTTTTACAAATATCAATTTTTTCAGTTCATTATTATAATGTGAAATTATCCTCTCTTTTTTTTGAGAAATTGATCATTGATGAACATGATGCAAAAGCAATGATGTGACGCATGCCAGTGAACTAGCAAAAGTGATAAAACTCTATACTTACAATCATCGACCATATCAATGAAATCTACGACAATGATTCCACCAATGTCCCTGAGCCTTAATTCTCTGGCAATCTGAAATCAAGAAACATCTCCAGCTTAGGTTATAAGTTCATTTATACAACAACCGTAGCTATTACAAAAATCAAGTAAAAGAGTACTCCATTCCGCTACTGATAACACAGCAAACAAAAAATCCAGATGGCATCTAATTAGCAGAAAAAAAAAAAAAACATTTTTTTGCAAAATCAGGATATTCTAGACCACGCATGTCCGTCCAAAGCAGATATCTACATCAAGAAACCAGATGGCTTCTACAAAGAACCTCATCAATTCACATATCCTAAACATGGCATGTTAAAGGGATTTGTTGACTACTTAATAAAACATAGACAGGGAAAGCAGATTCAATTTAATCTGAAAGTACTTGTTTGGCTGCTGCAAGGTTGACTTCAAGAATAGCTTTTTCTTGTGAAGTTCCTTGACCTAGCATACAATGGCCCCCATTTACATCAATAGATACCAATGCCTCAGTTTGTTCAATCACTAGATAACCACCATTATCTAGAGAAACCCTGAAAAGTGAATGAGAGTCTACTCAGGCAGGAATAATTTTGATTTGCAAATTAGTAACTATGAAAACAAGGCCAAGTTGAATGACTATGAAAGGGATTGGGTTCAATTGAAAAGGTGACACTAAGAATATGTGTCACACTTAGTAGCACTCTTATATATTAGAGACATAAGACATGTTTTTGTTGTGTAGAATCAAACTTTGGACCTTTTTTTAATTTTCTATCATTGTGGGCTTGAAATTTTTCTAGCCCCATCACTTGGTTTAGATGCTCTCTTAGCATCTTTCCAAAAACAAAATTGAGATGAAAGCAAGAAAGCAGAGAAAAGTTCTTTAGAAGTTAATCACGACTTAAATATCTCCGAAAAGAAATTTGCATCAGACCCAACATGCAGAAGAGGAAGCAGATTCGGAAAATTTAATTTTCTCTCTTTAATCACAACATTGAGCAACAGAGATCCCATCAGATGTGGAGGCTTTTTCAAGACTTACAGTCTGAATAAAATGAGGTATGCCCACTATCATAGTAAAGTTATCTAAACTCATCACCTTCACATTTTTTTTATTAGACTGTGACCCCATGAAGCATTTTGTGGCGTTTTTCATTTTTTAAGATCCTATTCTTGTTGCTATAAGCAGTTGTTAGTTTTGAGAGAAATAGAAAAGATAAGACAATAAGATTGTACTACAGTAACTTATTTATGGTAGGAGTATACATTTGTAGCTTATACATGATTAGAGCTGTAATAGCACAATGCTCAAGTACATAAGGCAAACAGATCAAGGGAATAAAACTAACCTTTTAGTGAGAATGCTATTGAGTTCTTCCTCAATACCGTATTCATCAAAAAGGGGAGTCCTCTTACTGTATAACTCTACTCTGTCACAAAGTTCCGGAGCTATCTCCTGAAGATAGTTGGTAACCTGATAACAAAGTCAACAACTTGAATTTATTCAAGTTAAAAGAGCACCCCTATTGCTTTAATATAACCATATTTGTTCAGCTTTAGTACTGGTCGAAACATGTTAATTATCTTTCCAGATGGTAAGGCTGACTGATCAGTAATGACTCATCTACTCATCCTTACAGATGCAAAATAATAAGATGGTTGCAAATAGCTGCCAGCTCTCATACCTCATGATAATTTCGTGGAGAATCAACTACCATGCTCGCCACCTAAGAAAAGAAATGGAGTTTAGAGAGCTCAGATGGATTGACTTATGACTTTGATTTACAAAAGAAAAAAAAGTACTGCTACAAAACAATGAAACATAATAAATGAGATGAAAAAAATCAGAGGGAGGGAGAAAGCCTTGATGCTGCCACCTTCTCATTGAAATAATCTTGAACAACCAAAAGTGTCTGGCCCATTGCCCTATGCAACATAACAGGAACAGCTCCTTCAACACCTTCATCTGCAGCAAGAGCAGCAGATTTTGCATCACCAACTATACTTTTCCAAATTGATAGAAGGCCATCCAAATCTCTCTGCAATTCCTCCAATGGATGACCAGAAGCAACTGTTCTTACAGTGAGCCCAAATCCAGGTGGTTGCAAAGTTTTTGCTATAACTCGTAATCTTGTTCGCTCAACACCAGAAATTTTCTTTGAAACTCCTATTGTATTGCAGCGAGTCATCAGTACCTGCAGCATTAAAGACAATTAGAAAAACTTCTCGAAAATATAAATCCTGGACTGATAAGCATAGAATTTGAGGTCACCAAATATTAGATACCCAGAATCTGCTTCGCAGCTTTGGAGAAGCCGTTAATGTGGGGCCTTTTGTACCCAATCCTTCCTTAACAACTTGTACAATTATCATAGATCCCTTCTTAACGTGTTCCCATTTATTCTTTTTAAATTTACCACTGTCATCATGGGGTTGGCTTCTAGTCTGAAGCTGGTCAATCTCTCCACTTGGGTGTTCTAGAGATCGGAGTTTGTCGCTGTCAACTGCATGCCCAGCAATGCTACCATTTAGGTTTTCCTTTATGACATCTAAAACATCAAAATTAATCTGATTCCCTTGATGTTCAATCTCATAAGTGATGAATTCATCTTCACTTTCGTCATACTCTTCCTCTTCTGGCTCTTCAACTCTAGCAGATAGCGCTCCATTTTCAGGAAAATCAACCTGTTCTCCAGATCTATTAGATGTGGAGCCAATTACCTCTGTTTCCTCCATAGGGCCATGGAATGAAGGAAATACAAATGGTGCCTTATAGGGCCTTATATCCATAAACGATGGCCTTGGGCTGCCAATATTAACGAATGCACCACCCATATGAGGAACAAGCTTTGTCACTACTCCTAAATATACACTGTCGCACAACACATTGGTTTTCACGGGTTCCAACAATAGTTCAACCAGTTTATTATTTTCCAATACAGCAATCCTTTGGACGGTACATATGGAAGAATTTATTAATATGACAGTTGAAACAGAGTCCTCCTTTGTTATCACATTATTTTCTTCCTCATGAAGCAGGTTCTCAGGTGTGGGCTGATGCTGTTCACTGACCACACATGAAGCCTCCTTGACTCCAGAGCAGATAGATTCAAAAATCCAAGGCTCCTCAACCGGATAATTTGTTAATAAGATATTCGTTTCACTCACATTGCTATTAGACTTATGGTCGAAATCTGAGTTCTGAACACTACTACGATCAGAGGAGTTCAGTATCTTTCTTTCACTATCAATCTCACTAGAAGATACATATACCTCAGCAAAATGGTGAGAGACAAGGGACGGCTGCAATAACCAAGGTTCCTCAACAAAATGGTCTCTCATTGGAAAAGCTTCAGTAATGTGCGATTTCCTAGCAATACAAGACCTTTGGCCATCACTGAAGAGCATGCTCGGTGCCAAGTAGTAAGTTCCACAACGTTTCGCAATCTTCCCGTCATCTGTGAAACCACTGGACGCATTTGAGTGTTCAGCAACAAATTGGAGTAAAATCACATTCTAAAGAATACAAGGAATAGAAGCAAATCAATACCTCTTGATAAAGCAGGAAGGAGGAACCTTTGAGTTCTCTTCCCCATCCATGAGGGAAATATGTGCGCAACCGGTTTTCTCCTATTACGAGGTTTTAGCTTTCCCTCTTCTCCGCATTTTCGACATTGTTGGCTTGGCAAATATGGCAGCATAGAATATGGAACTCTGGTTCCCCATAAGACATCAGAAGATGCCCACATGTCTTGGTTTGCAACAGAGTTAGACTTGATTCACTTCAAGGTGCCTTCACCAAGCAAGAGGAAGGAAATTAATCTATAGATTCTAAACTACAATATATAAATGTTGAATAGGTCCAATAGCTGGATATATATATCTATACTATATTAAAATAAATAATTGCTCAGCTTTCTGCATGGAATTTTCTCCCTAGCCCCCAAGGAAAACATCAAATCACATGCAAATAGAATTTTTTTGGTCTGCAATAAAGTGCTGAGATTATTATACTGCAAAAAAAAAACTTTTTAGGTTAAATTTCAATTAGCTCTATGAGCTTCTTCCAGATTGTAGTCTATTTATATGGTTGATCAGAATCTGATATTCACTTATATGCTATTTTTTGCTCGGTCCTAATTTATGATGGTATCAAGTAAATTTAGAGAGATTCCTTTTATTTTACAATTTAAGATTGACCGTTCTTCATTTCTGCATGTTTGCAGGTGCATAAATTCAGGGAAATCGCATATTTCAGAGAAGGGTTACTCCAACATACAATGTTCCATCATTACTATAGACATTTGGGCGTCAGTTTTACATGTTGAGTGACTGCAAAATAACTTAAATTAAAATTCTCATGAATCTATTGAAAGTTAGAAAACTTCAACCTGTCAAAACACAGTTAAGAAGATTGATATATCTTTAGAAAATGGCCGATTCAGCTCACTTTCAGGAGAAAGAAGCCAACTTAAGACAGAATCGAGACGCAACCAAACCAAGGAATGGGATACTAAAAGACATGATAATTCTAGTTTAGATAGCAATTTACCATAATTTACATGCAAAATGCTTATTCTGTTAACTCCAAGGCTGAAAATTAAGATGGTTTGTGCGTCTCCCATAAGTGATTTTGTCAACTTCCAGTTTGCAAACAATCAAAATACGACACTCAAGTGCTGAAAATAGAATGAAAAATCTGAAGGTAAAGCAAGCAACTAAAAAATACAAAAACTATAAAGCTATATATAAAATTACAAATTTCAGGCATGGAACCATATACATATATTCAGGAAAGAAATGCTTGTATACAATAGAAATTACATCTTAGAAGAAATATACAAGGTATGAAACTGTTTAATTCACAAATGTTAATCCAAACTACTGATGAAAATAGATTTCAGAGAGTTTGATGCGCCCTGAAATTTCACCTAAATTAAAAATAAAAATAAAAAATCAAGAGGAGATATCTCATTCATACCTGCATGAGTGATCGACATTAATCTTCAGGAATCGTAGCACTCCCTTTCTCACAAATCCGTTGAACGCATAATCTGTTATGAAGAACAAGAGAATTTCTAACAAACAGACGAGAAATTGAAAGAAGAACACGAGTGATTCAACGAAAGAGTAAATGCAAAATATTTTAACGGAATCTGTAGCTTATAATCGGCGATTACGGAGCAAGACAGTGAGAGGGAGGGAGAGTGAAGTGAAGAGATGAGGGAAGCGGCAGAGTTGAAGAAGGTGAAGGAGATACATACGAACCTTTAAAATTCGTATGACCTTATCAACTCAGTTTATTTATTGGGCCTCAATTTTCAAATTCAAGTGCAAGTGCAACCCACTATTATTGTGATATTGTTTTGGCCCACGTATGTAAATCTTTTTGCATTCTAATTGTTCGTATGTTAGATTCTTTTTATGGAACTAGTGTTGCATCTAGATCTGTCCAAAATAATCGTAACTCGTCGATTTGTACATGTACTCGAAGAGTTTATACTTGAATATGTATTCGTCGGTTCAAGTTCGGAATTGTACCTGTTGAAGGCGGAGGTTTGGGTACGGCTGGTGAAGGTTGGAATCGTAAACCGTCAGTTCCTATACTCGCCGACCTGTCGATTTTGCTATGTATTTCATCTAAAATGTATTTTTATTTATTTATTAGTTTTAGTTAGACATGCACTATTTTTCCTACTTTAGTACTACATTCATCCCATTTATTAGGCTACTTTCACTTTATTGACTTTTTCGGCACGCATTTCCACCGAAACCTAGTACGCGTTTTAAAATATAATCTTGAAGTATTGATAGTATCCACGTAAAAGAATCAATACTTCAAAATTATATTTTAAAACGCGTACTAGGTTTCGGTGGAAATGCGTGCCGGAAAAGTCAATAAAGTGAAAGTGACCTAATAAATGGGATGAAGGTAGTATTTTTTTTTTCCATTAAATTTTTACCAAATAGGTTTTAACAGTGCTCGGGCTCGGTCTTTAGAGAATGAGTTTTTAAATAATTCAATCTCTAATAACTTATAGTCTAGTTTAGATTTAGGTTACTGGAATCCTTTCAATAAAATAATATTCCCTCCGTCCCCCATATTAGTGTGCTGAGAGAAACGACACGCAGTTTAAGGCGAAATTGGTGTAAAGTGGGAAAAGTAAGATAAAGTAAGGAGAAAGTGGGAAAAAGTAAGTAGAAAGTGAGAAAAATAAAAATAAAATGAGAGTGGATATGTCTTTTTGCTTAGAAAATCTATCATATTTGGAAGTGGTATTAGGGTCATCTACCCAACCTCCCATAAGAATATCAAAAAATACCCACACTTTTAATTATTCTACCCAAATATCCAATCTTTCCAAATAGGACTAGTTTACCCCCAATCACCCCAAATTAAATTCAAAATTTGAAATCACATCCCCCAATTTCCACTCCTCCCTCTCTCTCTATCTCTCTTTCTCTCGTCTCTTTCTCTCTCTCTCTCAAATTCAATTCACGCTCAGGATTCTTTGGCATCTCACTTCGGTTTTGGTGCAAGCGTATGAAGCGGCGACTGGTTTCTACAAGATCGTGTACGACGACGGAGATTCCAAGGAGCTGGAGTTTAAGGAAGTGTCTTCGCTATTGATGTCCGCCGAGCCTCACTGCCGCAGCCGTCGGGATCGTCTGCTGGGAGATTGGGACGGAAGCCGACGAAGCGACGCCGCATTGCTGCTCCAGGTAAAGATGGTAATAGTTCAGCTAATGATAGTGGAGCTTCTGACAGTTTAGTAGATAGAGATGGGGGCTCTGGGGAAATTGACTTGAATTTGACTGAAAGGTTAGATTTGAATGATGATGCCGCCAATTGTTTGCATGATGATGGAAATGGGGGTAATGTGAATGGTGGTGGGACTAAGCTACATGCCTTGGATTTGAATCAGAGGTTAAATTTAGAGTCGGATGGGGGTTGCAACTGAATACAGAAATTATTGAAGAGAATGGTGGATGGTACTGTTTTGTTCATTGAATGCATTTGAAACACAATTCTATATTTATTTTTTCACAAATTTGGTATGGGTTAGTGATGCTATTGATATGATCATCATTTGAATGATTTTAGGTTTTAGTTTTGAGAATTTGTGTAGCTTGTTTGCTGAAATTAGGGATGGTAGAATGAGTGTGTAATTTGAATTAATTATTGATTTGATAAATGTTGCGTGGGAGAAATGAATCGTACCGATAATCATAGGTAATCAGTACGAATTGAACAATATTCGTACCGATAATAAAAATTTCTTGTTTGTTGAGATATGTGAAGGGTTTTATTGCTATGTGTTTGTTTTCCAATTACTCTTGAACTACCTTTGTGTATTTTGAGCTTCTTATTTCTATCTAATGCTATTTGTTATTCCCGAATTCGTACTACATTATAGGTAATCGGTACGAATTGACCGATATTCATACTGATTATCATAGGTAATCGGGTACGAATTGAACAATATTCGTACCGATTGAAATATATAAATTTCTTGTTGTTTGAGATATGTGAAGGGTTTTGCTGCTATATGTTTGTTTTCCAGTTACTTTTGAACTACCTTTTGTGTATTCGTACCGATATGTTTGTTCTCTCTAGAGTGGTTTTAATGTCATTGTTGTTCCTGAATTCGTATTACATCATAGGTAATCGGTACGAATTGACAGATATTCGTACCGATAATTATAGGTAATCGGGTACGAATTGAACAATATTCGTACCGATAGAAATATAGAAATTTCTTGTTGTCAGAGATGTGAAGGGTTTTCCTGTATATGTTTGTTTTCCAGTTGCTCTTGAACTACCTTTGTATATTTTGAGCTTCTAAAGTGGATTTTAATGATATTGTTGTTCCTGAATTCGTATTACACTGTAGGTAATCAATACTAATTGAACAATATTCGTACCGAATATTCGTATTCGTATATGTTCGTATTACAATTGGTCTTGTTTTGGTACGAATTACACATTTCGTACATGTTCCATCTTGTCACAATTAGTTTTGTTTCGTGCATTTGAATCTCGAATGAATTACAATTTTTTTACAGTTTTTAGTACGAATTTGACATTTCGTACCCTATACCACTTCCAGTTCATACGAGAGAAAAAAAACTAGAAAAAAAGAAAAAAAATTGAAAAAAAAAAAGAAAAAAGACTGAAAATAAACGAAAAATGGAGAAAGGAGAAAAGAAAAGGAAAAAGAAAAAAAAACACTAAAAAAGGTTGAAAAAAAAGAAAAAAGAAAAAGGAAAGAAATAAAGGAAAAAGCTCAAAAAATAAAAAAATTAAAAAATTAAAAAAAATGAACAAAGAAATGAAAAATCATTAAAAAAAAGAAAAACTGAAAGGAAAAAGATAAAGAAAAAAAAGACCGAAAAAAGGGGAAAAATGGCAAAAAATAGCTGTAAAAAAATTTTAAAAAATAAAAAAAAGAAAATGGAAAAAAACTGAAAAAACAAATGAAAAACCAAAAAGAAAAAAACAAGACAAAGGAAAATGAAGGAAAAGGAGAAAAACATACGAAGTAAAAGAAAGGGAGGAGGGAGCCCATGTGCATTAAAGACAAAAAAAGGGTCAAATGTGTCATATTTCCAAAAGTTGGGTATTTGAGATGTAGAATTAAAGGGGTGAGTAGTTTTTACTTTTCTATATGAGGTTGGGTAGTTGGGGGTTTGCCCCTATTTGGAATGCACACTAATATGGGGAACGGAGGGAGTATCTTCCTATTGCAAATAATTCGAGATACAACTAATCAAATTTAAAATAAATATTAGTTATTAAAAATAATAATTATAAAACTCGTCAGAACTGTCGGGTTCTATTCGTCTCTGCAGCCATTGTATTTGAAACCGTACCCATACCCACTTATATGGTGTTAAGTTATGGGTCTGGTTCGGAACCGTAGATGCCGAATTTGAACCCGAATCAGAAAGACATACGGTCGACATATTTGGACCGGATTTAAGACGAAAAATATGAATTTTCATTTGCATCTAGTAACGTTTGGTTATCTTCTTCTTCTTTTCTTTTTTTTTTTCTTTTTTTTTTTGAGAATGTTGGTTAATACCTTGCATATTGTCACCCCTACGGTCCTACCTAGACCTGCCGCCAGGCCGGAGCCCGCCGGTTTCGGGCCAAGCCCGCCGGTCCCCGGGCCTTCAAGGCTAGGCCCTAGCCCGGACCGGTAGAGGTTTTGCCGGTTCCGGGCCGGGCTAAAACCGGAGGCCCCAAGGGCCGGACCGAGGCCCGCGTGCGAGGAGGGGTGGCGGTGGCGCCCAGGTGGCACCCCAAACACTCTATTTTGCACCCTTTGCGGAAATGGTGGCGCCCCACACAATATTTTGCACCCTTTGCGGAAATGGTGGCGCCCCACACACTCCATTTTGCATCCTTTGCGGAAATAGTGGCGACTGGGTGGCGCTCACGTGCTCTTGATTTTTCAACATTTGTCTTCGATGGAATTCGACTTTAACTCGATATTGAATACAATTCTTGCAACATTTCCTTAATTTTTTCCTAATAGGATGTTTTTTCACACCAAATTAACACCAAAGAATAATGTTATACAATCATAGAAAAACCATGTTCATCACATTATAATGAGAAAAATTACAACAAATACCTTAAGCTCAAAGTAATGACTTCTACACTTGAATAAAAACTTTTACATTTCAAATGAAAATTACTAATAATAATAATAATAATAATAATAAGGGACTTGAACTCAATTTAATTTCTATAATCGAGTTGCCTACGTATCCTCATACTTATAGAGGAATCAAAGTTCACGTAGTTCTTTTTACATTACAATGCTTCCTACTCCGCACCCGATGCCGATCGATCCGTCTCGGTGAAGACTTCATCTTCGCTCTCATTCTGATCATCTCATTCCGGTTCTTGAGCTCTAAGGTCGGCCCTACACCAATCATCAAGCAACATGGTAGCTTCAATGTTCGCCGGCTTCATTGTTGATCTTCTTTGATCTAGCATAAGACCTCCGGTGCTAAAGGCTTGTTCAACGGATACGGTGGATGCCGGGACGGTAAATAACTCCTTCGCCATGATGGAGAGTATTGGGTACTCCACTCTCTTTGACCACCACTTCAACACATCGATCGACGGACCACTATCTTCAACACCAAAGACAAAACGAGTTTGCAAAAACATATCCAATTCACTATTACCTTGGCCCCTAGGATGTTCATAGGTTCTATTTTGGTACATTCCTTGCATTTGTTGAACTAAAGGATCTAATGAGTTCATAGCAAAGGGAAAATCAAAAGAAGACATCATAGAAGAAGAAGAAATATTGGTGTTATTATCTTCATTACTATCATACTTCTTTCTATATTCTTCAAAAAGATCTCTCAAAGTCCTATGTAGATTGTCACGCCCCAGTTCCCGAGGGAAGGCACGTATGCCGGGACGTGGCAAGGGGTTGGAATTAAGAAGCGGGGAGAGAAAGGGGTCATGACTTGGGATTATTTAATCCTATTATTATGAAATTAAATACGGGATCGGGACCTACAACACGAACTACGGGGTAGATAAATCATACTGCCCGTACCGGCCGCCTGTGTCTGAATACCCGTAAACATAAAATAATATAATATTTAAATACGGGATCGAGACATACAGCTCAAACTATGGGTTTGGCTAAGCCGAACAACCTATGCTGGCCGATTTGTCTGAGTACCCGTAATATTATATATAACTCGTGGTGTACGAAAACATAGAGATTTTATTTATAGGCGTAGCGGAAGCTTTTATTATTAGCAACAACAATAGTCCTCTTTAGTTTCGCCTGTTCCACCAGCTCCTTAATCTGCAAAATATTTGGAAAGGAATTGCAGGCTGAGCACTAATGTACCCAGTGGGCTTGTGCCAAAAATATTTTTCATAAAAAGAATATCCATGATAATAAAGTATACATAAAAGGGTTTTGAAATTTAATTTACTTCCATGCATACCAAACCTCGATTTTCATGATTGTGCGTACATGTGTATTACCCTGTTACTCTTATACTAATCCCGGGACATTGCCCCAGCCGGATCCCTTTTCATGATGGAGCCATAGTTTGGAGGCAATGGAATATTTTATCCAGAGATTCTCCCCTCGAAGTTAGAATCAATTGGTGATCAACCCAACGATTTCTAACTGTGCGCACAAGCCTCCCGGTTAGTGTGTGAGACCAACCGAAAGACCCGATCGCATATATTATAAGAGCATTAAACATGTAATAACACATTAAAACATTTTCATGGATAATCTCATTTTATCAGAGCTTAATAACTCAAATAATACTTTGTAAGTATAGAGAGTCTCACCTGATAACTTAAAATACCCAAATAACTCGAAGCTCTGATCCTTGATCTAATATTATCCTCCTTGATACGTGAAATATTAGTTGCTACTAATATATGAGTAAGACTCTTGGTTTGATCGAAAGATGTGCACCAATGAAGACCTCACATGAGGTATTTATAGGCCAAGAAACTAAGTTAGTTACCAACCTAGAATTAACACGTCTATAGGTCTATAACCTTATTCATCAAAGCTATAGTATTTGTAGAGTACCACGTATAAACACATTACAAGTGGCAACCATCAGATTTTTATAAATTCATATATAGTGCTTATCATATTGTGCATACTGTTGAATAACTCTAAGCATTTAATATATATATACATATATATATACAATATTAGTATTCAACTATATACGTGTATATATATATATTTAACTATATGCATATTTTTGTATAGTTAAACATTAATAATGCTTAACAATTATTAACATAATAATAGATATATACTATACGTGCAAATATTTATACTAATTCTATATTCTTAATATATCTAGGAATAATGAATTCATTTATCTTCAAATAAAATTACTAAAAATTAGAAGAATTATTCTTATAGAGTACATTATCTTATTTTAAACTCCCTAGAAAATTGGAAAAATTCATAAATTCATATATAAGACTTATTTTAATTAATTATATTTAATAAGAAAATCGTGGATATTACATCCCTCCCTCCTTATAACAATTTCGTCCCCGAAATTGCACGTACCTTGATATCCTAGATTGAGATATTAATCCTTTATCTTTTGTCGAACCAAATCGACGGTCCCAACCATACCCTGAATAAATATGAACTTAACATTTTTCTTTTGCCAAATTTATCCCAGTAGAATGACAATCTACACTTTTGTCCTTATAAGACTTCGTACGAGGACGAAATTTTTATAAGGAGGGAGGGATGTAATATCCCAGATTTTCTTATTAAAATTTAGCTATTATTATTATTATTATTATTATTATTATTATTATTATTATTATTATTATTATTATTATTATTATTATTATTTTAGGAAATTTCAATATACGTATATACTTTACGTATAGATAATGCATGAGAGAATCTAGTAATAATTCTTATGCCAAGACTATATATATATAGTGTTACGTATATGATATATATATATGTATATATATACTAGAATGAAAGCTAAGTAATATAACTATTGCATTTAAATAAGATATATATATATAACGCATAAGATATATTATGGGATCTAGGTGCATGCATTAGTTTCAATTCATGAAATATATATGTATAAAGAGTTAATATATTCATGTATATCTATAACCTACAAATGGATATATAATAGTATGTACCTAGTATGATTCGTATATATATATTAATGCATGTGTGATATTAAGGTATAATTATCTATACATGCATGTTTGTAGATTTTATTAAATTATACATGGCAATTAAATGAATTAAGAATGGTGATGACTATTGAAGGCTATGTTGCTGAGTCATGCAAGCTATAATTGATTAGTCATCAAACTTATACCAACTTTTCCTCCTATAAATAGTACCTATACTTATATATATATTACCTTACGAAAGTTACAAAAAGGAATTTGATGTTCGAGGCAATTACGTATTTTGGCGAGGGTGGTCGAAGTGAATCTATAGCACCTGATTAGAGATAAAGGGTTCTAGTTATTTGAGGTTATCAGGTGAGGCTCTCTATACTTACAAAGTATTATTTGAGTTAGTAAGCTCTGATAAAATGAGATTATCCATGAAAATATTTTAATGTGTTATTACATGTTTAAGGCTCTTATAATGTATGCGATCGGGTCTTTCGGTTGGTCTAACACACTAATCGAAAGGCTGTGCGCACAGTTAGAAATCGTTGGGTTGATCACCAATTGATTCTAACTTGAGGGGAGAACCTCTGGATGAAATATTCCATTGTCTCCAAATCATGGCTCCATTTGAAAAGGGAAAAGGGATCCGACGGTGGTAATGTCCCGGGATCAATATAAGAGTAACATGGTAATACACATGCGCGCGCAATCATAAAAAAATGAGGTTTTGTGTGCATGGAAGTAAATGATTTCAAAACCCTTCTATGTATACTTTATTATCATGGATATTCTTTTTATGAAAAATATTTTGGCACAAGCCCACTGGGTACAATAGTACTCAGCCTGCAATTCCTTTCCAAATGTTTTGCAGATTAAGGAGCTGGTGGAACAGGCGAAGCTGGAGAGGACAGTTGTTGTTGCTAATGTATAATAAAAACTTCCGCTACGCCTATAAATAAAATCTCTATGTTTTCATACACCACGAGTTATATATAATATTACGGGTACTCAGACAAATCGGCCAGCATGGGTTGTTCGGCTTAGCCAAACCCATAGTTTGAGCTGTATGTCCCGATCCCGTATTTAAATATTATATTATTTTATGTCTACGGGTATTCAGACACAGGCGGCCGGTACGGACAGTATGATTTATCTACCCCGTAGTTCGTGCTGTGGGTCCCGATCCCGTATTTAATTTCATAACAATAGGATTAAATATAATCCCAAGTCATGAGCCCCTTTCTCTCCCCGCTTCTTAATTCCAACCCCTTGCCACGTCCCGGCATACGTGCCTTCCCTCGGGAACTGGGGCGTGACATAGATCATCCTTGATTTCTTGCACATTAGGAGGAAGATCAAAAAATATTTGTTCACCATCAATTACAACACCACTAAGGTCCATTTGATAAAAAAACATCATAATAAAGCCCAAGCATTTGACAAACACCATCATATCTCCATTTAGGATCCAAACATTTAGCAAAGAAAACTTTTGGAATCTCCCTAAAATACTTGAGCCAGTTTTGAACTATAAAATAAATCACACCTTGCAAGTTTGGCCTATTAAAACAAGCCTTAAAAGACATGGCAATATACATGCAATGCTCCAACACTTTAACGGAAGTACAATAATAAACACCTGGTAATTGTTTAGTAGCCATATGAAAAACCTTTAATAATCCATATAAATCCATACATGCATCCCAATGACTCTCATTAAGAACTAATTGAAATGTTGAAAACTCTTTTCTAAAAAAATCACATAAATGACCCTTATACTCCATGGTACTATTAAGCATCTCATAAGTAGAATTCCAACGATGAGATACATCTTGTTTGAAACACGTATAAACAATACTCTTTGTACGACAATATTTTTGCCATTTTTTCCCCAAAGTTTTTGATTTATGCAAATATTTAACGGCATTTCTAATAGGACCAACGGACTCTTGAAAAATATCAAGCGCATCTTGGACACATAAATTCAAAATATGACAAATGCATCTATAATGAAAGTATTTTCCATCAAAAGATGGTGCACATGCTTCAATGAGTTGAGGAATACTAGCGGTGTTCGCCGTTGCATTATCAAAACCAACCGAAAAAACCTTATTAATCAAACCATATTCATTTAAAATGGTGATAATAATCAAAGCAATATTTTGAGCCGTGTGAGGCTCTTCAAACTCCCTAAATGCAATCAAACGGTTTTGCAAAATCCATTTTGCATCAATCCAATGACAAGTAATTCCCATATAACTATTTCTATTATATGCATCGGTCCAAACATCGGCACAAATAGAAACTTTATGACCCAAACGAATCAAATATTTCATCAAATCTTGTTTTTTTTCCAAGCATTGTCGCCTAATCCTCTTTAGCATTTGAGTTCTAGCAACTTTACTAGCATGTGGACCTAATCCTTCTTTATAGGATGATTCATAAGTTATTCTATTGGCATAATTAAAAGGTTGTTTCTCCATAGCACAATATCTAGCACATGCATCTTCGTATCGACCTTTATCAAATTTAAATAAAGAGGGCGTACCCGTCTCCGAAGATGAAGTGGTACCTCGAATTTGAGTTTGAGAAGTAGACATTCCGAACTCACTCGCATGCGTACTCTCCATGTGCCTATTGAGCGTGCCATAGCCTCCCTTTTCGATCCATTTGTATTGCTTCGTGCAATAGTTGCAATATGCCAAGTATCTCTTTCGACCATCGGAGAGAGGAGGTTGGCCTTCACGTACTGGAGCCAACACTTTTCTAAAGTGTTTCTTGAAGATGTCGGACTTGGGTTCCTTGTAAGTATTTGTTGGGGAAGATTGGTTTAGCTCGTCATCTTCATGCTCTTCATCGTCGTTCGAGCCATGAAATTCAAATCTTTGGCTTTCCATCGTATTAACCATCTCCTCAAACCTCTCGTCTTCTTCGGCTTGAAGTCATTCGGCGACTTGCCTTGAGATTTCCTCCGCCACTTCCGCCCTTCTTGCCTTTTGAGTTTGAGATGGTCGGCCTCCTTCGCTTTGGGTTTCACCGACGATCTTGCCATTGCCCTTGTTTCCTTTGGAAGACATTATGTATGTGTGTGTGTAGTTATGAAAGTGAGAATGAGTGTGTGCAAAATGTGAGAGTGAAAGCTTGAGAAATAAAGTAGAGAGTTGAGACTTGCTCTTGCAAAATAAGTTAGAAATGAGAATAGAGATTAAAAGAGAATGATAGATTTTTGGTGAGATTGAGTTTGAATGAGAGTAATATATATAGGAATGTGTAGGAGGAGGTTAGGAGTGGTGTTGAAGGGTTGGGGGTGGGGAAGGGGAAGAGTCCAACGGCTCCTAGCCGTTGAGAAGGCAGCCAAAGGGCCAAACTCCCCTATTTCTGCCGCTGCTCTGCACCTGTTGCTGTTATTTCCGTTGGGCCCGGCGGGTTGGGCCCGGCCCGTCGGTCCCAACGGCTAGTATGGAGCCCGGCGGTTCGTGTTCTAGCCCGGAGGGCCGGACCGGCGGTTAACCGCCGGTTTCCGGTCCGCAAAATCACGACCCGAGCCCGGCCCTTGGTTCGCGGTCCACGGTTCCAGCCCGTTGACCGGCGTGCCCAGGCCAAAACCGTTGACTCCGGGCCGGTTCCGGGCCAAACCCGACGGGCCGGAAAGCCCAGGCAGGTCTAGTCCTACCCTTGTCTCTTGATACCAAATCCCTGCCCCACTTGCTTAAGGAAACGCTACATGTTCGACGAAATGTCTCGATACAAGTAGTTACGGTTTATTATTTTACTTTTTTTTGTAATGTTTTAGTTTTCTAATTTGAATCATCAATTATAATTATGTATTGTATCTTTTATTGTAACAAATGGACGATAGCCACATGTTATAAATATTTCTAACATCAACAATAATTAAATATTTCCATAAACAATTATTATAATTTTTTGAAATGTTTGTCGTTCCAATAAGAAATGGTATACATAATTGCAATGAGAATCGCTTTTTTGGGGTTGGAATAGAGATTTTTTTTTTATTATTTATTATTATTATTATTATTTTTTTAGAACTGGAATAAAGAACCTTAATATGGATAATAATCCAACATAAATCCCACACGGTCAATTTTAATCGGTGGAGGTACAATGAAATTGAGAGAGTGATCGATGAGCAAAATAAAAGGCTGGATCACTCATCTACTACGATACTACATTAGTTTTCCTTTTTTTTTTTCAGTAGAAAAATAAAAATTGACAATCAATTAAATTTTACTATTGCTACAAAGATAGATTGAGGTCCAAATCCAATCCTTTATTCGCACTTTCCTCACCGCCCTCTTGATTCTCTCCCTCCATAGAAGTGCCTGCTTTATCCACCTCCGTCGGCGGCGGCGTCTCCACGAAATCTTCTAGCACGATTGTGGGGTTCCAAGGCGACGATTGAGGCTTATCTGCGGCCGGAGTTTGTCTGCTTTGTGGGGCACCGACCAGGCGTTCCCGCACTTCTCTAGTGCTTTTGATTAATGCAAAGAACTTCTCTATCTTCTCTTCTTCATCATCAGCTTCCTCCATTTTTCTTTTCTTCTTCTCTTTCTCCATAATTTAGAGAGAGAAACAGAGAGAGAAAAGAGGGTTAGGTCGGTGGGGTTGGATAGGCGATGATCGATCTTTATTGCTTAAACTAGAATGTTACGGAGTATATAGTTGGACAAAAGCGTCAACTATTTATTACTTTGCGTTCAAGGGAGGGTAATGCATCGCCAATTATTTTTATTCATTTTTTTTATATTTTATTTGTTACACCATTATGATTTGGGATCCTCTACTCTATCCTCAAATTTGTGTCTCAATGGTGTCCTAAAATTTAATTTTTACTATTTAAATGCAATTTTTTTTAATAAATTTATTTTATAATGATTTAGTTTAATTTAATGATTATTTTCAAGGGTTCACTCATCCCCATTAGGGTATATAATTATTTTTTTAGCATTTTATTTCACTTTTATTAGTATAGTAGAGATAAAAAATTCAAAACTAAAGTATATAATTTCAAAAAAATTCAATTTTTTTTCTTATAAATGTCTATTATGATTTACTATATTATAGTGTTTTTATTTTTATAAAATATAATATAAAATTAGTAGAAATTGAATTATGAGATACCATTTTGTGGATAGATGATACTATCCCCACCATTATCACTTACGAATATAAAATTGGCTAATAAACTATGCCATTCCGAAGAAAAACAATGGTATGGTGAAATCATTAATTTATCCTGCTTAAAAAGAATCATAGATTTATAGTCCACCACATGTACATATATATGGGACGGAATTAGAATTGGGCATACCCCTTAAAATGCTTTGTACAATGGAAGAATCGTAATCGAACTTATATATCGAGTTCGAGACATTTTTCCAATTCTATGCCAAAAATAAAGGATCGTTTGTAGGGCTGAGCATATGGCCGGTTCGGCTGAAAACCGGCCAAAACCGATTTAACTGATGACTGAAAAAAATTAAAAATTATAACCAAACCAACCAAAGTACATGTACTCATCTGGTCAAAAACCAGCCAAAAACTGGGGTCGGTTTCGGTTCGGTTTCAGTCAAACTGAATTATTGATGCAAAATGTCTTTTCTCTTGTTTTCTTCTCTAATTGTTTCATATTTTCTATGGATTCATTCAAAATGTAGTCACACTACTAACTAATATCTAATCATATTATATTTTTACTCGATAATTTAAAATGGCCATAGAGACCGCTAAGGAATTACAATCCATATATAATTCACCATTAAACATCATAAAAAGTAAAAAGTTCTAATAATCTACCATAAGACTGGTGTGGAATAGAAATTAAAGGTATTTATCAAGTAAATCCTATATCTATTTTAGTTATAAACTCATAATTCTTAATATAAAATTAAAAAATTAAAATTGTATTAGCTATAGTTCCGTTTTTTGGTCGGCCCCGAATCCATATAGCAAAAACCATAACCGGACAAATTAAATTTTGGTTTCGTACTTATCAACCAAAACCGACCATTCTTATTTTTTGGCCGACCAAAATCGTCTGAAACCATTTGGTTCAGTTCGGTTGTTTGGATGCGGTCCGGTTATGCTCAGCCCTAACCGTTTATTTTGGGATAATCAGCAAAAAGAAAGGAAACCAGGAATCCTGATTCCCTTTGATTTTTTATTTATTTATTTTTTTGATGCAAAAGAGTAGAATTTTATTAATCACACACGCATGGAGTCTTGAGAAGACCCTCCACAAAAGATGGAGGTTAATCCTATACATATGTCTTAGAGAAGTCTAAAAACCTTCGAGCTAGACAATGAGCCAAAGTGTTGGCCTCCCGCGAACATACTTAACTTAAACTCTATCACACCCATCACATATCCTTCGACAGTTCGCAATTATAACTCCAAGCTCAGAGTTGTCTTCAATGTTAGCCTCAATAGCATCCACCACCAATTTACTATCTGTTATCACCTCCCAGCATTCATCACCTCTCTCTTTAACCCAAGACAATGCCTCTTGAAAACCCCATAGCTTCCCTCTCTTCCACCCTCGTGCACCCGGGAAAATTAATGGTTTTTGCTACTTGAAACTTCCCTCGTGAACCTTGCCAAATAATTTCCAACCATACGATTATGACTCGCAAAAAATATAGCATCAACACCACATCTGCTCCAACTGGTGCGTCATTTTACACAAAAAATAATTCCGACTTTCGGTCGGTATGTCCACACTGCTCAGATAGTGGTAAGCAAGATCGTCTCCCAAAGGATCGGCGAGATCTCTTCTAAATTTCCAACTGCACAAATATGAATTTTTATTAAACTAAATACAAAAATAAACTAAACAAAGAAATCGAAAGATAGTTTATATTTGGGTTAAGCAAATTAAAGACGATTCTGGCAGCAAACAAGTTCCGCCTTAACTCAATTATTATGATCCTCGATGTAAAGATGACTCTAATTTAATGCAAACAAATCAGTTATGACCACCGAAGACGCTTCTGACGCAATCTTATTTCTCCATAAATTCTCGATAAACAGGAAGACGCTTCACTAGTTATTTTCCTAATCGACTGACAACCGGAGAGGCTCTATAGATTTAACGAGTCAACAACATTAACAACAAGAGAAACACGATTCAAAACCGACAAACTCTGACGTAGGATTATCGAATTAAGACTATTATTCTCTTGACTTAAAACAAGTCAATTTATCACTAATTAAATCTAACCACGATTACGTATGGCCGATTCAATTGGCTATAAATTAATTCCAAACTACTAAATATTGCGCACTACCTAGCAGCATGAAACAATTCATAAAAATAAACATAGAGAATAACAGATGCAAGCATATAAATTAAAGTATGAAAACATATTAGATCTCACAAAATAATCTTGCTAAGGTTTCACTGTCTTTGCTGGAATAAAAAAAATTAGCTAGAAATCATAAACAAAATAAAACAAAAAGAATGAAAGAAGAAATAATAAGAAGATGAGGAAGAAGGCATGAATCTGCATTCAGCCGTCTCCTCCCTTCTCCAATATTCAATCCGTAAGTCTCCCAAAAGTCTAATCTAAATCCTATTTATATTACTAATGAATCCCCTTATAATAAGGAAATAAATCCCTAAACCTAAATTAACTAGGAAACAATAAATAAATAATACCTAATAATATCTAAAAAGTCTATTAGCTAAATAAAATACTAAAAATCACTATTACATTAATTAATCCCGTGTTGAATTAATTAAAGGCCTTATAAAACTTGAAAATCCGAAATTCTTTTATTCTCGCTCAGCTCCAGTACTTTACAGGCGGTATGGGCAGACCGCCTGAATTTCCAGCAGATCGCTTCTTCTTTTGCTCAGTCCAACTTCGAGAATATCTTCCAAAATAGCTCCAAAGTCACCAAAAATTATCTCTCCTACAAAACACATCACATTCACAATTAATCCAAATCAATACATTATTACTCAAAATGACACCAAATTCCACCAAAATATCCATAAAATAAGTTAAGAAATAACGCCCAATCACCAACCTTGCGGTAGATCGTGCCATCCACCGCACACCTTATCCCTCCTACCAGCCTTTATACTCGTCATTTTGTTTTGCACCTCTAACCATTCCATACGAGCCATCTACTCCCTCCTTACCGAGATTGATGCAACAAGATTTTTTTTATTCCATACCTTACCATTCCTCTCCTTCCACAATTGCCACATAAGCATCTCAATTCCCAATTTGATCTCAACATCATTGATAGCACAAATCAGGAAGAGAAATTAAGTAAAGGAATCGCCCCTTCCAAGCAAGGCCTGTATGGAACGCTTGTATTTACTTTGCTGCCAACACTCTTTAGCAAAGTCACATGCCACAAATATATGACAAATATCTTCAAAGCCCCTTTCACAATTCCATCTTCCTTTTCATTCCCCTCTCAATACAAGGGAATGTGATTCTCTTTTCCTTATATTATCTTCTTTCATTAATTTTATATAATAATAACACATATAACATTATATTATTATTAAATATATATTATAAATAAATTACATTCAAATAAATTATAGTATAATTAACTAAATATGATATTTAACTAAATATTATATTTAAATTATATATTATAAATATATTACATTCAATTAAATTTTAGCATGATATAATAATTATTATATTTAAATTATATATTATAAATATATTATATTTCAAATAAAATAATAAATATATTAAAATATTATAAATTATTAACATATTATAGTATTTCAAATAAATTGTATTTAAATAAATTATACTGTAATATTAAATTGTATAATTATATTAATTATACTAATATTTATGTATAAAAAATTATATTTAATTGATGCCGGATGTGCTAAGGACAAGGGAAAAGGTTGGAAGAAGAAGGTTTTCAATGACCCAGTGCTGGTGGTGCGGCGAGTCACGCTTCGGGGGCGGCGACAAGCTTCGCGGGAGCTTCATATGCGATGGAGATCACCAGATACGGGACTGTCCGAAGCGGAAGGCTAACATTGGGAGAAGTTGAATGATGTGGTCGCTGAATCCATGGAGAAGGAGGCTAGGGTCAACACGATGCAGTACATTTCGGGTATGCAAGTGTTGGATGGGGATCAGGACATGCCGAAAGTAAGCCGTGGGGAGCTTGGGAAGGACATGGCAATGAAACAGCCAAGTATGGGCTGTGGTGTGCTCACGTATGCAAAAGTCTTGGCGGGAGCTGCATCAAGCAACGGCCGTGGTGTGCTGGGAGAACTCACTTGTGGTGAGTGAGTTGTTGCTGAAAATAAATCAAAGACAAGAGGCTTATCCCACTTGACGAGGACATCGTTGAGTTTTGGTGGGGGAGGTTTGTTAGACTCCTAAATCGGCGGATGCAGCAGGTGCGCCTAGCCACGGGCGGCTATATCCGATTTTGAGGTGGCCTGTTGGCTAATATATTTTTGCCTAAATCGGCAGATACAGCTAGTGCGCCTAGCCATAGGCGACTCATTTTCGATTTTGAGGTGGCCCGTTGACCAATATATTTTTGAAATTCTTTTAGTATGTATCGATAGCTATAATCGTCAAATTTTTGTAACAAAAGGTATATTTTTAATTTAAAACAACTGAGAATAAATTAAACACAAAATCAATTTTGAGGAGGACTCATTAGCCAATAAATTTTTAAAATTCTTTTAGTATGTATCGATAGCTATAATTGTTAAATTTTTGTAACAAAAGTGTATATTTATAATTTAAGACACTTCACAATAAACTAGAAATAAAATGAGAATTGTTTAAACAAATTATCATAATACTACTATGTAGGTCCCGATAAATAGATATTGGTGTATGGGGGGGAGGGATACACCAATTAGCCAACAGTTTTGACTTTTCAAAACAATTTGATCTTACTGAGTCGTCACTTCAGTTTATCAGAGCAGTTTAGTTTTTCCAGCTCAAACAGTGAACTGCTGAGCTTGCAAAACTAACCTGCGTGCGGAAGTTTGGTGGAAAGGTTGGCTAACAGTTTTCAAAACAGTTTTCAAAGAAAACTTTAGTTCAAACAAGTGTTCATGCAAACTGTGAAAGTGGCTAACAGTTTTTCAAAGACAGTTTTCAAAGACAGTGCACATGCAAGACAGGTACAATCGTGCAGGTTGTGAGCATGCAAACTGTGTGAAAACAGATAAGATAGAGAAACACGAGGAGTTTTTATCGTGGTTCGGAGTAAACAGCTCCTACGTCCACGCCAGATCCCGTCGAATCTGTAATCCCTTAACTTGAGATTTTTCGCTCCTTTTAACACTGGTGGAGGATCCAGTCCAAATTCAAGTCTCTCTTTAGACTGAATCTAGCACGAATCTTGAGTCGTGTCTCTTCTAACTCTACATACAAACTTACAATCTTACTAATGCTAAATAACTAAGCACTACTAATCAAACTGGAAAGCTGTGAAAGCTATCACCGTTTGGAATACAACTCTATCAACTACACTGAATATCAACAGTGATGGTAGTGAGAGTGTGGATTGTGTTCTAGTAAGACAGATTCTAGAAAGAATAGAAATCTACGAGGATCAACACTTGGGAAAGCTATAGTGATTTCGAGTGTTGATTGTGTGAATATTTAGCTTGAGATTTCTGCAGCGTTTCAGCTTGTAATTTGAGTTTCCCGTACTTTCTTTCTTGAATGTCTTGAGGTATTTATAGAGAAGCATTTGTAATAGAGCCGTTGTGTGTGTCAGTATGTGCAGAACCGTACACTGACTCAATTATAGACGTTAAGTAGAGGACAGGTTCCTCAGTCACAGCTCAGGTTGGACTTTGCAGGTCACGCTTCCTATACCTCGAACTGTCTTCAGTCTTCTGTAATCTTCGCAAGAGATCTTCGAGTATTGTTGGAGCAGATTACATAAACAGATTACATAAAAGAACGTTATGACAGGTTTGAGTAAAAATAGGTACAAGGTTGCACTACCAACCTTGACCTTTACATAGCAACCTGTTCGGGTTAAACTTGACTGATCCAAACACGGAGACCAGCTTGTTCCAATTAAAGTCTATTGTCTAAGTGTGGTTTCTAATAGCATTATCAAAACTTAGTTCAAAGAGAGAAAAGGTTCCCAACATACTATTTTAATAAATATACAATAAAATGATACCCCGTCGAATTTCGACGGGATACAAACTAGTTAAATATAAAATTATTATAAATTTTATTTTAAATAACATGATATATTTAAATAATGAATTATATTAGAGTAAATATCCAAGAATAGCCAAAATGATAAAGCAAAGGTTTATTTTAACCAACCATAAAAGAATGGTCTAATTCTAGTCAATTTTGACATAAAATGACACATATACCCTTAATGAAATTCATTAGTAAAATAAAATAAAATAAAAAACAAAAATTTAAAACCTAATCTACCCAGCCCCAGCCGTCCCCCACCCCTCTTTTCTCTCTTTCTCTTCCACGCTCTCTCTTCCTTGCCCTCTCTCAATTTTCTGCAATTGGGAACACAGGAGCTTCAACCACCGTCGGCTACCACCCCTCCGCGCCGTCGATGTCGCCGCTGCAATCTCACACTTCTGTTCCTCATCCTCTCTCCCCCTCTCTCTCTCAACATTTCCAACAAATTCTCTCTTCTTTCTCTTCTCTCATTTCTAGAAGTGAGATATTTTGCCACCGCCTTCGTTCGCAAGGGATTGCCGGAACCCAGGTCTTTCCGTTTGGAATTGTTAGAATTCAATTGTTGTTTGTGCTCGTTTGCACGCCTTTGTCCCTATGCACTCGTGTTCGTGCACATGAACACAGAGAAAATGAGCATGTTTGTGTACACGAATACGTGCAAAAACATTCGTGAAGTCTAGTCGTGCACACGAATACGAAGAAAACAAGTGTGTTTGTATGCAAAATGAGCGTGAAGACCGATAGGGCACACGAATATGAAGAAAATGATCGTGTTCGTGCACACGAACACGAAGAAAACAAGTGTATTCGTGTAGACGAGTGAAACTAGGGTGTGAAGAGTGCTCATGAGCAGCGGTGGCGATGACGTGATGCTGATCGACAACAGCATTTGTAACGGCGGCGAAGGTCCGCGAGTTAATGATGAAGATGGCGACTCCGGCTTTAAGATGCCGGCGAGTTGCTGGAAGCTGAAGGTCGAGTTAGGGTTTTGATTTGGGATTTTTCTATAATAGAAAACAGAGATGGAGGAATCTGCCTTAACCGGCGGCATCATGGTAGTGATGTTGGTCGCCGACGGTGATGCGTGAGGCAGGCAAAGAGGAAGCCGGTGGGAGCTGATGAAGATGGTGATAGTGGGAGCTATGAGGCTGACGGGAATACTGTAGCATTTATGTTAGATATTTTTTTCTTTTTCCTTTTTTTCATTAAGGGTAAAAAGGTCTTATTATGTGAAAAATGACTAAAATTAGGCTATTGTCTTATTGTTGGCTAAAAAAAACCTTTTGTCTTATGATAGTGGCTATTTGAGGGTTTGCCTCATTAGTCATTATATTATCTAAAATATATTATACTCCTATAAATTATTATTTTTTTTTCTTGTTTAACTAAACAATTACTAAGGGAATCATTCTCTTTGTCGTTTTTAATCAAACAAATATCAAAATCAACAATCATTCATATTCTTTTCCTTTCATTTCCCTTTCCTAATTTATTTCCCTTTCTTTGCTCAAATCAAACGGTCCCTTAAGTGGCTTCAACGTACAACATAGTATATGTTGACACCCAGATTTCATATTGCATTGGAACCATGTAAGTTTATCTACCCACAAAGGGTTGATACTTCTTCATTTTATTAAATTGCTTCAACTTTGGAAAAAAAAAAAAATCGTAATTAATTAGCTATTCATTTAACAATAAGTACCTTTTAGCAATGTACATTATATGTTTGTAAGGAGAGCGGATCTGATGCTTGTGTATATATAGCTTAAAGACAAACTAATTCTAGTAGCTTCTTATGATAAGTATTTCATGCAACATCGAAAGGAAGTGCTTAGTATAATGGAATGAAATTGACAATGAACCGCAGCTCAATTGGTAAGACGCTTCCCCTCCAACCAAGAGGTCAGGGGTTTGAGTCACTTTGGGTGCGTGTGTGTGTGAGTGTATGTGTGTTGTGTTTACCTGATAAAAAAAAAATAATAATAATAAAAATAATGGAATGAAATTGAACGAGATGGGGTTGATTTTCATGCTTAGTATGCATAAGGAATTGTTACAAAAAATAAAATATACTCCTATTTTATCTATATTCTCTACTTCTCCTTGACGAAAGAGAACGTGTATAGCTATATTGCATGAGTGCTGGGGTAGGGGTGCGGGTGCGGGAGTGATACGATTTGGATACAAGGATACGGGTGCGATTCGTCAAGAATGCGTCTATATATTTATATTTTATTATATATATCTATAAAAATAAAATTCATAAATTAAATACTACGAAGTACATTATAAATGTCAATTAAAATAAAAATTTCAATCAAACCCCATAAATTAAATACTGTATTGACTTTGTAGTTAATTTAAAATTTATGACAATATATATAAAAAATCTAAAATATATTATTTTTTTTAAAAAAAACTCAAACGGTAGCCTAAACGTACCAAATTCTTGAGGCAGACACACTTGATTCGTGTATCCTATTTATTTTTATTTTTTATTTTTAGGATTCGCCACATGGCGTAGCTGGTCGTATCCCAAGCGAATCGCACCCCTACGAGTACTCGATACGGGTACGATACTGCAATATAGTATTTTTAGAAGAATCCGTGCATCATAGGTGTATAGTGATGAGAGAAAAAAAAAAATAGACAGAAAAAATAATGAGAAAAGAAAAAAAAATAGATAGAGAAAGTGATGAGAAATAAATTTTAGATAGAGAAAGGATGAGGAAAAAAATTATGTTGAAAAAGAAAATAATGAGAGAAAAAAAAATTAAAAAGAAAAATTTCTATAGATAAAAAAGTGTTGATAGAGAAAAACTTTATAGAAAAAAAGTTATGAGAGAAAAAAAAAATTAAAAAACAAAATCATGATAGATAAAAATTTTAAAGAGAGAAAGCCATGAGTGAAAAATTAGAGATAAAAATTTTAGACAGAGGAAAGTGATGAGAGAGAGAATTTTTAGAAACAAATTATCATAAATGATAAAAAAAATAAAAAATTAAAGAGAACAAAATTAAAAAGAAAAAAATGATTAAAGATTAAAAAAATTGAGAGATAAAATGATGAGAAAGAACAATTTTAGAGAGAAAAGGTGATGACACAGAAAATTTATTGGGAGAGAAAATTAAGAAAATAAAGTTTTTAGAGAGAAAAATGACGAGAGAGAAAATCATGAAAAATAAAAAATTTAGAAATAAAAAGTGATGAGAGATAACTATTTTAGGGAGAAGAAAGTTGAGATAAAAAGAAAAAAAAACAAATTTAGATAGAGAAAGTGATGAAAAAAATTAGATTGATGAGATTTTTTTTAGAAAAAATATATGTACATAAATAAATTAAATAAATTAGTTAAATAATGAAATAATAAAAATATAAGTGGAAGGAATGATTATACCTATTGGGAAATGAATGAGCATTTCATTCGTAATGATAATTCCCGATAAAAAAAAAAATCATACCAAACAAGGGAATAAAATGGAGGTTGAAATGATTATATCATTCCAACTCCTTCATTACATGATCATACCTACACCTCATAAGTGTAAAAAACAAGTGTCCATTTACTAGAAAATGTTGTCATTATACAATATTCACAAATCAAATTAAAAAATGCCATATATTAAAATTTTCAGGAAAAAAATGTCATATTTAAAAGATATAGTAAAGGACTCAAGTTCAACACAAAAGTGGAATTTCCAAACTACTACTCCCTCCGTCCCACCAAAATGGCTTGATTTCTTTTCGGCACGGGATTTAAGGAAGGAGTGTTTAATTCGTAAAGTGTGTTTGATAATTAAATTTTTAATTTTTTTATAAATATATTTAATCTTAAATAAGTATTTCAAGAAAATAAAGTCATTAATTAAAAATTTTATTCATTAATTAATTTTTTTTTATTCACTAATTTTTTTTTTTAGGAAACAAGGTTATTTCGGCCCAAAAAGAAAAATAAGGTCATTTCGGCGGGACGGAAGGAGTAACTTTTATTACTTATTCCCAAGTGCATTAAAATAACGATGACAAAAAGATGCAAAATACTATTTGGATACGTAATTGACTTGGATCACTTTGAACACCTAATACAGCAATTACAAGTTCGGACAAATTCCAACGAATATAATTTTTAGAAAATAAATAAATAAATGAATAAATTAAAATATATAATTTGAAGAAAATGATTGAATAATTGAATTAGTTAGGTTAAAGTGGGGAAGGAATCCGATGGCGTCAACGCTGAGGAAATGCATGGAACGTCATTGAAAGGGGATGTAACAATTGCGGAGTCTTTTTTTTTTTTTTTGAGTGGATATGATTGTGGAGTCTTGCTTCTGCTCAACTTTGGCGGCCTCCATTTTGCATTTATATTCCCTAGATCTCATGTTCTATGAATCAACCAATGTTGAATATAACTATGAGGATGTCGGAGGCTTTGCTTTGTTAGTATCTCTTCAGATACAACTATAGTAAAAATAGAGAAATGCAAATGACAAAATAGAGAAAATGTTTTCTGTAAGATATTTGAATTAGAGTTAAAAATTAAAACACCCACCTTAGAATAAAAAAAATCAAAATTAGGTATGGAATATAATTTTATACAAAAATTACCCATTTTTTATATGATGGATAATAATGTCCTTCTGTCTCTAGGATTGGTAAAACAGTGACCCAGCCCCAGATGACCCGACCCGACCTACTGACCCGACCCGGCTCAGCCCGGCCTGCTGCCCAGCCCGACCTGCTGACCCGGCCCGACCCAACCCTCGGCCCGAAACCTAATCTAGTTTTTTTTTTTTTTTTTTTTTTTAATCTCTCAAATTGTGCAATTATGCAGTACATTTATATTCTTTTAGTATTCTGTACTGGTACGTTTATGTTATTTTAGTACTGCGTACTAGTAAGTAGTAAACAAATATTATCAAATTGTAACTACATTACGCAGTACATTTATGTTCTTTTAATATTGTTTACCGGTAAGGGGTAAACAAATAATATCAAATTGTAACTATATTACGCAGTACGTTTATATGTTATTTCAACAAAATACGTAGAACTCATCACTCCAAAAACAACTATAATAAACCTCTACAGCAAATCAATCAACAAAAATCAAACCAAAACATTTAATCTCCCCAAAAGTACAATACATAACGTCAATTTCGAGCTATAAATTATGAGTACCATATTACGATATTCTTGAAACAGCCTTATGACTTCACTTGATATCTAGCAGTGACTTTTTCCCTCGAATCGACATACATATGGACCTGCGATCAGAAGACAGCGTATATTGTGTTACAAACAGAACAAACACCTAAAACAACTATGTTAAACCAATCTCTGCTTCTCTCTCTAAAGCTATTTCTCCTTGTTGAAAGCAAAACCACATAAAACACAAAGGCAACTACTAGATTCAAGAAATCGACGACAATTCTCAAAGAAGAAGACTCAAGAATTCCTCCATGAAATCAAAAAATTCCCAATGAAATCCATTAATCACAGTAATATTTTATCAAAATATACTCTTCATAGCAAGAAAAGGCGCTAATGAAGCAAGAATTCAAATATAATAGCACAACAAGAATCTGCATAACACTTTTTTGGTATACTATCATGCAGTTTGTAACAAAAATTTAGTTTGCCACTACAAGTCTACAAATTAGGAACGCAAATCAAAACAGCAAAAAATCACAACGAAGTCAAATTTTCTATATAGCGCCCCAAAACAGAAATGAAGAATGAATTTCCAAACCGATTCCTCGACGCGATTAATCCCCCCGTGATCTAAGAGACAAAAGCAAAAAACAAAAATACAAAAAAAAAAAAAAAAAAACAGAGAACCGCTCTCAGGAACAGATCGCAAAGCCGTCCAAGTCAACACCGATGAACAAATTTTATTTGCTTACTGTGTTTAAAGAGAGGAAGATGAGAGCGGATGCAATGCCTCGATTCAACCTGATCGGAAGCTACTTCAAAAATCGGCGACATTCCTTCACTGAGAGCTCGATCGTAGATCTGTAGAGCTCCGATCGATCTTAGATCTGTAGTGTGTTGAGGACGGTGCACCAGATCTGAGCAGCAATTATATTCATCGGAGGCCAATTTCAGAGGCGGCAGGGGCAGGGCATGCGGATCTCAGCGGCGGCGCGAGTCGCTTCCTGATCTCGATTGGGAGTTTGTCGTCGGAGATCTGCTCGCCATCATCTGTCTCGAGCACGATCCAATGGCTGAGGGGGAGGGGGAAGCAGCGGCGTGAGAAGCGGCGGAGGTGTCGCTGCGGGAAGAGAGAGCGACTGGTAACGGAGAGAGAAGAGAGAGTTTGTTGTAAATCTGAAGAGGGACGAAAGAGAGAGAAACTCCAAGCCTAAGGGTAATTTTGTCCACCAAACTAAAAAGTGGGTATTTTTTTATGTAATTTATGTTCCATGCCTAAAATTAATTTTGTAATTTTAAATTGGATAAAAATGTGTATTTTCTCTTTGAATTATATTTTGCAGATGCATCAATGTAAAGTATTCATTAGTTTGAACAATCAATTAGAAAAAAGACAAGTTGAGAAAATACAAACGAAAAATACTACTCCGTAACATAAAATAAACTAACTATCCATTAAGTTAGTCGTATTATGCTATAAGCTTTCAAAATGAAACTCTCTAATTAATAGATATATTCTATCAACATCCATCTATCTTCTCGTATCTTTTTTCCTTTTATGACCTTCCAAGACTTGGACTAAAAACTTGCTTAGTTACGCTTCATAAGTAATGAGATAGTGGGTAACCCTAATTCTATCCGGGTCTTCATCTCTCCACTCTTGCAACCACACACTCCAACTGATTTGACTTGGTCAAATCAAGTATATCTATTCCATTAACAGCAAGCTTAATCATCAAAGGAGAGCTCAAAGTCACACCAAAAATTATAATCAAACACTTAAAAATTAGAGTTAGAATTATGTATGAATGATAAACGGAAAGCATCCGAATAAGTGTTTTATTTAAAAATAAATTGAAACCCCTCCGGATAAACAATATAAAATTAAAATCTAAGCAACAAGTTGGAATAGATTAAGGAGACCTGTATTCTCGCAAAATCTCGAAAACCACATGTAAAGAGAAGAATCATGGAAATAATATAGGATCAAACTCGCATGGAAATCGATGGGCAAAAAACTATATATAATAATAATAAATAAATCCCGCACAGCTTAATCCATCGAGTTGGTTCTAGTGTAAGACTTGAGGCCATTTCGGATGGGACCGGCCCCAACTTCACACTAACCTCTATCTACATGTTTGGTAGCAAAGATGAGATAAGCAAAAAAAATTGAGGGAGAAATAGTGAATCATGATATCTTACTAAGATAACATCAAAATTGAATCTAAATGTGGGTATTTGTTATTTGTTTGGTAGGAAAGATTAAAACATGATAAAAAAAAAAGGAAATTACTAAATTATCCCTCTTAAAAATTAAAAATTACCACCACAACCCCTATTTCTCAAAAGAAACTTGAATTTGCGAAAGATTAAAAAAAAAAGGTAATATGGGTTGAACAGTGTATAATACGAGGGTGCAGGTCGGATTACAAATTCAAAAGGCTACAGTAAATACTCTCTCGGGCCGAGATTATTTTATGGGCCACCAAGATAGTCAATCCCGTCTACCAAACGACATGATAACCCCAAATTTCCTCTCTTATCAAGACTTATCGTGCATAGCAAACAAGAGCAATAATTAGGCCACCCCGGCCCTCCAGTTTTTATCCATAAATTATCTTAACAATTTCGTATGTACACAGCCCAGTACTTTTATATTGTAGGATAAAATTAAATGTATCACCATAACAAAGTTATTTTCATGTGTTTCGTGTTTTAGTTAGATTCTATATACTCTCCCATTTCATCGAAAATGTTATGTTTCTTTATTTTATATTTCACATATAATTCTTTATTTTATATTTCACATATAATCAAGAAAACAGAGTCTTTTCGACTAAATTGAGGTTGTACTATTTGAGAGATGAACTGTATGTTGAGGTTTGTGTTTGAGGGCCTCTATAATACTCTCCTCCGTCCCATTAGAATAGACCAGTTTTCCTATTTGGGATGTCCCATTAGAATAGGTCAGTTTCCTAATAGGGAAAGAATTACCCACTATTAATCACCTCATCATCCACTCACTTCTCAGCACGTATCCCAATATAATTTAAATTCTAAAAGTTTAAACTATCATAACTTGCTCGTTTGTTCTCCGATTTTTATGATTTTTATATCAAATTAAAGGTCTTGATATGATCTTTCATTTAAGATCAGACATCAATATATTTTGATGCATTTATGATGATTTAATTTCAAAACAATGAAATTGACATTAAAATATTAAACACTATACTTTATCTTTACACACACTCTCCTAAAATCTCGTGCCAAAAAGAAATAGGCCTGTTTAAATGGGACGGAGGGAGTATATACTTACTTCCATGCGGAGTTCAAGAAAAAGCTGAATAAAATCAGAGAGAGTGGAGGAATGGTTTCATTTAAAAGGTGTAAATCGGGAGAAGTTAGTGGAAATTATTCCATATAAGGAAAATACATTCTTTTCGACTTATCCTATAAACGTCTCGATAAAGGAAATTCGACATTCTTATCGTGGAACATAATATAATGTATAACGTATAATTATCATGTGATGGGTAGTGAGTATTAGTATATTGATGTTGGTTTTAATAAGACAATAATATCATGTGATAGGTAGTAAGAATAGTGAGTATTAGGTGGCTGCGTGTTTTTAAATTAATATCGACCAATAATTTGCTTAATTAGGTAGGCGTCGGAGAAAGAATATATTAAAAGAATTGCATATCCTTAAATTATTTTCCTTTTACCACTTCAAGAAAAAGGTAGAAAAGGTGAGGGTCGTAATCGTATCATCTCCATATATACATAAGTTTGCATTTCACACACTTTCGCTACCATTTTCATTGCAAATCGCACCTCAACCATAAATAATTTCTCCCTACATTATTTCTTAAATAATTTTTAAAAAAATACATCATTTTAAGTTCATTTTGTAACAATTTAATTTACAATGTTGTAGTCCCATAAATCGAATTTCATAGCTATTTTAGTCGCGATTAAACTTAAAACAAAATCAAGCTTCATGAACTAATTTAGCCACATAAATTGGAATTTCAATAAAGCTATACAGCCACATTATGGCCGGCCATAACGAGAGTATTATAGTCAAATTAGATATATAAAATTAATAAAAATATTAGTAATGCTTAGTGGGCCTGATGCATTGACTTAAGTTTTGATAGTTATATTCATACTAAAATTAATAAATTATCACAAAGTGAATTAATAAATTTAAAATTACCACTACCAAGAGACTTGAGAGATTTCAAGTACTCTTAAATTGATCGCTATAAAACAAAGAAGAGGAAAGTTGAAGGAAACTATCATGATGGTCTCAATCTTCTTTGCATTTATGTGTTGCAATTTTTATTGTATTGATGGATACGCAAAGTATATTTTCATAATCCATATTTTTATTTATGAAAATTATTAATTGTTGTTGATTATAAAAATATTCCTAATGTGTGAAAATTTCCCTCGATAAATCAAAAGTGCAAGTGTGCAACACAAAAATATAGTAGATGATCAAGATAACTACCTCAAAGCGTAACATAACATAACAGACCAATAGTTCCCTCTTGTTAGGGTTTTGTTCCCTCTTGGTGGGGTTGTGTCTCCGTCCCGTCAGTGCGGCGTTTTTCTTGATTTTCACCATTTTCCTGTTATTTTCTTCGTGTTTTCGCCACCTCCTCTCTGATTCTATTGATACTTTTCACTTCTATTCGAGTTGCGTCCCCCATTTTTTTTTCCTTCTTCTAAGGCTTAATGGAGATAGCAGATCTTGAAGATTTGGATTTCATTGAACTACCTCTAAGCAGATCTTGGAAAAACAGAGCAACCCATGCCTTGTGGGTTGTATTTTCTCGGAGAAGCCGGTTAATTCCTTCACTCTTATGGAAGTAATGAAAAAGGCGTGGAAACCTCAAAATGGGCTCGAGGCTAGCGAATGGAGCAATAAACTTTTCATCTTCCGTTTCGATCTGGAAACAGATCTCGATTGGGTGCTAGCGAATCAACCTTGGCATTTTGAAGGAAATCTCTTTGCGATCAGAAGACTTCGATCCACCGAACAACCTTAAAAAGTTCAGATTTTGCAGGCTTCCTTCTGGGTAAGAATCTATGATATTCCGACGAGTTTCATGAATGAGAATGTTGCAAAGTTCCTTGCCACTAAGGTAGGTTTCCTGGAACAAATTGATAAATCGAATGATATGTTTGGGAAATTTCTGCGTATGAAGGTGGCAGTTGATCTTTCAAAACTGCTATGTAGGGGAGTTTCGGTTCGAATAAAGGATGAAATACTATGGCTACCTGTTAAATTTGAATCGTTACCTATGTACTGCTACTTGTGTGGGATCGTGGGGCACTGGTTTAAATCTTGTGCTACTTTTTGAGATTCTGGCGATTTTGAAATGGATGATCTTCCTTTTGGGCCAGCAATCAAAGCCTCTCCTTTCAAAAAGACTCGCTCCTCAAAAAGACTTACGAAGCCAAGGCAGCCAACCCACCCATTTACACCATCTCCCTCCTCCTCCAGCACATCCCCAATTCATATTAAAACTACCCCACACCCTCATAATCAAAACACAAAGCCCAAAACCACACAAATTGTATCCCTTCCCCTCACCACTTCCGAAGAGACGAACATTAACCCCTCCAAAAATTAAACCCCCCTCCCCCCCGAAGGAAGCCACCTTGTCCAAACCAACTCACTCTTCCCCTAAACCACTGGCTATTGAGTTTTCTCAATCAACAAACACGAACCCCTCAAAACAACCTGTTGCCAATTCCCAAAAAAAGTAACAATGGAAAAAACTTGCCCGCAACCATTCTAATCAGAAACAACGAACCCTTGAGTTAGATAGAAAGCGACCCCTTGATCTTGGTGTGAATGGTGAGCTTTCATCAAATCTCCAGAAAAAACTTAAATTTTTAGGGCTGCATTTGGTTGATGAAAAAATGGATTTAGCAGCGGAGACTGCACCATCGCAGTCCCGCCGAGATCGCCATGAGTTGCTTCAGTTGGAACTGTCCGGGGCTTGGGAACCAACCGACTGTTCAAGGGCTACAATGACATATCCAAGAGAAAGATCCCACTTTGGTTTTCCTGATGGAAACCAAGTTAGTTGAAGCTGAGTTTCATGACATTCTAGATTCATATGGCTTGACCTAAAAAATTGTTGTGGATTGTGACTTGCAGAATGGTAGTAGGCATGGGGGGGGGGGGTTGGTCTTTTTTTGGAAGGAGATTTTCTATGTTGAGTTCCTTTCAAAATCCCTCCACCATATTGATGTGTTAATCAGCTTGGGAGGTGCTAATGAGCATTGGCGGTTTACTGGAATCTATGGTTGGCCGGAGGATCAAAGTAAATATCTCACTTGGGCACTTTTGAATGAGCTTTCTTTAGTTGATCATGATGTGTGGATGTGTGTTGGGGACTGGAACCAAGTGGCCTACCAATTTGAGAAGGAGGGTAGCAATCCTTGTAATAGCCAACCTATGGAAAAATTCTGTGATGCGTTATCACGATGTCAGCTGGAGGATTTAGGTTTCTCTGGCATAGGTTTCACTTGGAGCAATGGTCAATTGGGGGAGGATTTTATACAAGAAAGGTTGGATAAGGGCTACGCTAATGAGGCTTGGAAGGCTAGATTTCCCTTCTCACAAGTGGAGCACTTAGTTCGACATGAGTCGGATCACTACCATATCCTTGTTCAGTGGACAGCCCCTTCCCCTTCGGGCAATCAAAGAAAACGTAAAAATTATCACTTTGAAGCCATGTGGCTTCAAGATGAGTCTTGTGGAAGAGTAGTGCAAGATTGCTAGTACCCCCCTTCCGATATAAGATGCCCTCGAGAGTTTATGCAAACGCTTAAAGCTACTGCTAATGGACTTAGAGGTTAGGAGGTTTTTCGTTTCAGTAAGGTCTCTAAAAGGATTAGGGAATTGAGGAAGCATCTGTTCTCTTTACAACAACCAAGCTCTATTGAGGTTAGAAGAGAAGTCAAAAATATTGAGAGTGAGCTCCATGCCCTTCTAAAAAAAGGAGGAAACTATGTGGCATCAGAGATCAAGGGCGAATTGGATCAAAGATGAAGATAAAAATACATCCTTCTTCCACATAGCGGCTTTCGGGCGAAAGCGAAGAAATACTATCTCTAAGATCAGAAATAATGAGGGGGAGTGGCGGTTTAAGGAAGAAGAAATTGAAGCAGTTCTTGTGGACTACTTTCATGATATTTTCCGCATGTAATACTCATGGGTTGAAGGATGTTATTGAGGCTGTGCAACCTAGAGCTACAAGGGCGATAAATGAAAAGCTTGAGATGTCTTTTACCTTAGAAGAATTCATGGAAGCGCTCTCATAAATGCACCCTCTCAAAGCTCCAGGCCTTGACGGTACCCCTGTCCTCGTTTTTTCTAAATTTTGGTCAATTGTCCGAAATGATGTTCTGAGTGTGGTTTTGAATATTCTCAACAATCCAGTCTCCCAAAATACCTTAACCACACATACATCATTTTGATTCCAAAAAAGAAAACCCGGAGAGCCCCAAGGATTTTCGCCCTATCAGTCTATGTAATGTTATCTTCAAATTAGTGACGAAAACCATTGCTAATAGGCTGAAACAGGCCATACCTTCTCTTATCAGCCCCACTCAATCAACCTTCATTCCCGGGAGACTTATTTCGGACAATTCTTTAATGGCTTTTGAATTGTTTCATTCTATGAAATGTAATTCTACTAAAATAGGTCATTTGTTTGCGCTCAAACTTGATATGAGCAAGGCTTATGATAGCGTGGAGTTACACTTCCTTCAGAGGGTTCTCCTCCGGATTGGTCTTAGTCAAGCTTTTATGGATCTTATCATGCGATGTATCTCTTCTATCTCTTACTCAGTGGTGGCTAATGGGAATCCATCTACAGCTTTTAGCCCTTCTCGTGGCTTCCGCCAAGGAGACCCTCTGTCTCCGTATTTGTTCTTGTTCTGTGCTGAAGGTTTCTCAGCCCTCCTTCATCAAGCAGAAAGGGCAAATCTTATCCATGGAGCTCGTCTCTGTCGTGGAGCTATTTCAGTGTCTCATCTCTTATTCACTGATGACAGTTTGGTGTTCGGAAGAGCCAACATTAATGAGTTTCAACAGGTTCTTTCTGCTGTCTAAAAATATTGTGACGCTTTTCAGGCCAATTGGTGAACTTTGAGAAGTCAGAAGTAATGTTTAGTAAAGGGGTTCCTGCTAATTTGGTAGAAGTAATCACATCTAGTTCGGGGATTAGGGATGTCCAAAAAATTGCTGTCTATTTGGGGCTCCCAACTTTGGTCGGGCGTTCAAAAAAAGCTTATTCGTGGCGATGGAAGATAGAGTTGCAAAAAAACTCAAGGAATGAAAGGCGAAATCCCTCTCTGCAGCCGGAAAATTAGTTTTTGATCAAGTCCATTGCGCGGGCTATTCCGACATACCTCATGAGTTGTTTCCTCTTACATGAAGGAACTTGACATAATTTAAGCTCCTTAGTGGCAAAATTCTAGTGGGGAAAGAGAGATGCTTATGCCTCCATCCACTGGAGCTCTTGGGATAGCCTGTGCTAACCTAAACGATTTGGTAGGTTAGGCTTGAGAGATTTCTCTTGTTTTAACATAGTTTTGCTTGCTAAACAGAGCTGGCGTCTTCTAAACTCGCCTGACATAATTCTTGGCCAATCACTCCAGGCAAGATATTTTCCAAGGGCCTCTCTCCTGGAAGCTAAAATCGGGTATAGACCGAGCTATGTCTAGAGAAATATTTTGGCGCGGCGTGAGATTATCTCTAAAGGTCTCTGTTTCACCTAAAATTAGTGCTAGCAATGAACTAGGTCTATCGTAGACTAACTAAGTAAAACCCGAATATAGAATCTCGAGAAAAACTTAACAGGGTATTTAATTCTGTGATTACACACGCACTAAACACTCTAAGAAAGCAAGTAAAAGATTATTTAGGAGTTTTGAATTAATACCTAGGCAAATAAATTAAACAAAAGCAATTAAAGATAAGCAAGTAAATAAGTAAAGCAATTAAATCTTAAATCTAAACTTAAAACTAAGATGAAAGCTATAAATCTAAACCTAGGCAAGTATTTAAAAATAAGCAAGAAAGAAAACAAGTAAAACTAATCTAATGCTCTTGAAAATAAATCTAAGTAAATTAAAGCTATGAATTAAGACTTGGAAAACAAATCAAATAAATCAAACAACGAACATGCAAATAACTAGAAAATGAATCTAAAGAAACAACTCAAGTAAAATGAATCTAGGAACAAATCAAGATAAAGAACTTAAATAAAATAAGCAAATGAAGAACTAGAGATTAAAGAAGAAAATTGAAAGCTTGAATTAATGAAACTCGAATCTGGATTCTTGAACTTTGAAAGCAAAAATCTAAAGTTAAACTAGAGTATTTGAAAGCTAAAAACTAATGTAGGCAAAAAGTCTTTTCGTTCTCAAGAAGATTACATATATATAGGTTTTGAAAAAAATCTATTCTAACTAGGAAATAAAATACTAAAGTCGGCCAGAGTGAGAGGCCGCCAGCTACAGTGAGCGGCCGCTCACTGTCTTCTGTGGAACTTCGAATCCTGGCTGAGCAGCCGCCAGCTAAGGTGAGCGGCTGCCAGCCTCTTGCTGCGGATTTTCTTCCTTATTTTCTCCTTCTTTTCAGCTTTTCCTCCTCTTCTCAACTCTTTCATCCTCTCGAACCTTGAATCCACTTTTCCTACACTTGAGCACAATAAACACATAAAAGCAACAAAAACTAAAACAAAACACACTCAATTTAATTAACAAAACACACACAAAAACATATGAAACAAATCCCCCACACTTAATTATTTACTTGTCCTCAAGCAAAATCATTCAAACCATTTACAAACACAAGCTTAAAGAGTGATAATGACTTGGCTTCAGAAATTTTGCAAAAACAAGATATATCATGCAAAACACTTCACCATTCACTAGGCAAGTCATAGCAAGTTTCAACTTCCAACCTCTTGAACATAAATCCTCACAACATGGGTATAAATGTGTAAGTGAACTCTCTTCTCTCAAGTGTTTAGATTAGGACAAACAAAACACTCAATTCAAGTCACACAAATTGTCTACCATAAGCTTGCATATTGTCTCACTTCTCCACTACTTGAATGTGTGCTTAAGACAAAAATCAAATAAGACTTTCTTTTTGGTTGTAGTGTAGGCTCTTTGGTAGGTAAGAAAATTTGGCTAAAGTGAGTTAACAACCCCAAAGACTTATTCACTCTCTTTTCTACTCTCATTCCAACACTCAATCCCCTTACACTATTTCAAGCCATATGACAATAAAGCTCATAACCAAAACATTCACATCTTCATCTTTTCTTTCTACCTACTTATGCTCTTATGCAACTTTTTTTTTTTTACTTTTCTTAACTAGAGCTCATGTAGATAGAAAGACACTTAAGCACCAAAATCATTCCTTTTTCATCTTTTCTCACATTTTCAATCATTGAATCTCATAATATCCAAAAGTTCATTCCCATCCCAAGGCTTTTCAAAGAAATGTTAAGTCTAAAGTAGACCTTTAGGCTCAAATGGGCTAACTAATATGAGTGAATTTGGACAAGGAAAAAGGATAAGAAGGGCTAAGAAAAATGGCCTAAGATCATTTCTTCATCATAAAGCACACTATGTAATCTCAAAGGAGAAACCAACGCAAGTTCTAGAGATAAAATTGCATACTTGAATATTCACACTCAAGAAAGAAAATGACTATAATATGATGTAATAGTCAAAATAGGCTCAAATCTCACACAAAATAGGCTCAATGATCCATGTTCTTAAGAGGTCAAAAGTCTACATTTACCAATCATGCTTAACAAACAATGACATGCTTCACATTTCCTTTTTAATCAAAACCAAAAATCACATCATTAGCCCATCATCACAACTTCTCACTCATGCTTGAAATGACCCAAACAACATGCTAAGACACAAAACAAAAAGAATTAAGCATGCTTTCACAAAATAAGTTGCTAAAATAAGTTACTAACCCCTCCCCCACACTTAAACCAAGCAATGTCCTCATTGCACCCAAAATAAAAGAGAGGGAGTTTAGAAAACTTCATAAAAATGACACAATCGGCACCAATCTTTACGAGTCGCATGAAATCCAAAGCTAGTTACTACACAACACAAGCAAAACACACAAAAAGCATAATATCCACTAATCACATAAAAACAAAACATAAAATACAAAACACATGTACCAATACGCTCAAGGTGGTGGTGGATGTGAAAACCTTCTCCCGATCCCGATCGTCGAGGAAGAATGCCGGTCCAACGGGCGAATTGATCTTCAAGACTTGACACTCTCGTGTTCATCTCCCCGAAATTATTAGTGAAAGCTCCAAGAATCGCCGCTTGTTGGGAATCAAGGCGACTCCAAAGATTGGTTTGGAAAGTGTTAAACTCTTCTTGAGTGACATAGGCCAGTGGCGGAGGTGGTGGACCATGTGTCTCATCATGCCCGGCCTCATATGCCTCTTCCTCTTCTCCATGATGATAACGGGCATTGAATTGCATGATCATGGGTCGTTCCTCATACGGGATGAACTCGGACTCCGAACGCACAAAATGAGCATTCCTCAATGTCGCGAGTGAGAGCTCTACACATGATACCAGTCCATGTGCACAGTAGGAAACGCAACTTGAAAGTGACGAGCAAGTTTCGTTGCAATAGAAGCAAAAGCCAACCTTGCATTCTTCCGGAGTCGGATTTGGTCGATTTGGCTCCAAATGAAATTGGAGATACAAACTTTGTGACCATGAACCTCCGACCACATCAAAAATAGCTCTACTTTGTTAACTTCGCCCGACTCGTGCTTGCCGGAGATATTGTACGAGAGGAACTTGTGCAACACATACAATGATTCATCCTTGATGAAGCTACTTTGAATATTCTTCCCTGTCCAATTATCCAACCCTGTCAATTCTCTCCATGCAGCATTTGGATTGAACTCGGACAAACCCGGAACCTTCTTATATGCATTTTCATCTTTTGAAAAACCAAACAACCTATGCATAAGGTCCCTAGTGACCATCACCTTTCTCCCCCCAAACCGACAGTCCATCATATCCTCATACTCCATAGTAAAATTAGAAATCATTTCGAGGCACAATTGATCATACCCGTCTCTTTCTACACTAGCAAAAACTCATAAACCCAAGGTATTGAGGAAACGAATAATTCTACTCTTAATTCCCAAAGTTTCTAACAAACCCCAATTGAGATCGATGGTGGATTTATCTCCATATCGACAAGCTTGTTAAAAATAGTACCTTCCACCGAGTTCTCAATCGGAAAGTGGCATCCCAGTTAGTAGGTACGCATGTCTGGGGGAAGATCGTGTGAAGCACGGGATGCACGAGGAGCTCGGCTCGAATCTCTTCGTTGAGTGCTCTCTTCTTGTTGGGACGAGCCATGGGAAAAAGGGATTGAACGTGTAGTGAAGAGACGAGTGAAGAAGAAGAGAAATTTCCGGAACTCTGTCTGAGCGGCCGCCAAGTGAACAGTGAGCGGTCGCTCACGTCGTAATTTCTGATTCCTGAAGCTTTTTTTGAAAATTCCAATCGGTGAATTGGAAAGAGAATAGTTAGCAATAGAAATATGAAGAAGATGGAGGAAGATAATCGGTTAGATTGGGAGAAAATTTGAAGAAATTGGAGAGAGTTTGAGAGTAGAAATTAGGGTTCTTGAGAGAAAAATCCAGTCCGCTCCCCTTTAAATAACAGAGTGAGCGGCCGCCAGCTACAGTGAGCGGCCGCCAGGTTGGGCCTGTGGAAAGTGTGAGCGGCCACCATCTACTAGTGAGCGGCCGCCAAGGTGCATTTACGGAAAATTTTTACAAACCTACAAAATAAAATGAAAAATTAACATAAAAAGTAACAAAAATCAAACATGAAAAATACTAAAACGTGGGTTGTCTCCCAAGAAGCGCTTGTTTAACGTCATTAGCTTGACGCATTAAGCATTTTCTTAAGAAGGTGGTGGATCGGAGATTGGTGTTTCCTCAATGGTGTGAGGTGCCGTTTCTCCTTCAATGTAAACTTTCAAATGATGCCCATTCACACAAAACGATGAACCCGATGCTTCATCCATGATCTCGATGGTTCCAAATGGCATCACTTTGACAACAGTATATGGACCACTTCACCTTGATTTCAACTTGCCCGCAAAAAGTTTAAGACGAGAATTGACAACAAAACCTTCATCCTAGGCTTGAACTCTCTATGAAGAATGCGCCTATCATGCAACCTTTTCATCTTGTCTTTGGAGATCTTTGCATTCTCGTAGGCTTCGTTCCTCAACTCATCCAACTCCTCCATTTAAAGTAATCTCTTGCTCGGCACATTGGAATGAGTGAGGTCGAGTTGCTTGAGCGCCCAGTAAGCTTTGTATTCTATCTCAACGGGCAAGTGGCATGTCTTTCCAAATACCAATCGATATGGACTCATTCAGAGAATACCCTTGTAAGCAGTCCGGTATGCCCATAGTGCCTCATTCAACTTCTCCGACCAATCCTTTCTCAATGGTTTCACCAATTTCTCCAAGATTCCCTTGACTTGTCGATTGCTAGTTTCTGCTTGCCCTGAAGTTTGAGGATGATTTGGAGTCGCCACTTTATGTGTGATTCCATTCTTCTTCATTAGCTTCTCAAACAACTTGTTGCAGAAATGTTTTCCCCCGTCGCTAATAATTGCTCGAGGAAATCCAAACCTACACAAAATGTTCTCCTGCACAAACTGCAAAACCACATGAGAATCGCATGTCCTAGTGGGGATAACCTCAACCCACTTGGACACGTAATAGACAGCAAGCAAGATATATTCATAACCATTGGATTTTGGAAAGGGACCCATGAAATCAATACCCCATACATCAAAAATTCCAACTACCAAAATGGGGTGTAGAGGCATTTCATTTCATCTCCCGATTGAACCAACTCTTTAGCACCGATCACATGCTTGGTAGAAGGCTTGAGCATCCTTGAACAAAGTAGGCCAGAACAATCCACTTTGAAGCACCTTGTGTACAGTCTTTTGACCACGAAAATGGCCTCCACACACACCCTCATGGCAATGTCTTAGCACTTCGACTTGTTCTTTGTCCGGAACACATCTCCGGATGACATCATCCTTTCCAAGCTTGAACAAGTGTGGATCCTCCCAAAAGTACTGACTGCAAGTATAAATGAACCTTTTCTCTTCCTGTTTGGTTAGTTTTGGTATGCATTCATTATCAACTAAATAGTTAGCAATATCCGCATACCAATCCTCTGTTTCAACTTTAAACACATTTTCATAAGGAAAAGATTCGGGAATGGCATCATCATGCAAACAAGGAGGAGCATTCTCAAGACGAGACAAATGATCAACAACCAAAATATCACTACCCTTCCTATCTTTGATCTCTATGTCAAACTCTTGTAGCAAAAGCACCCACCTAATGAGTCTAGGTTTAGCTTGAGCTTTGGTTAACAAATGCCTTAAGGCTCCGTGATCACTATAAATTATTACCTTAGACCCTATAATATAAGCACAAAATTTATCTAAGGCAAAAACCACATCAAGCATTTCTTTTTCAGTTGTCGTATAATTCACTTGAGCAGGATTTAAGGTCAAGCTCGCATAATAAATCACACGCAACATCTTATCGACTCTTTGACCTAAGACAACTCCTACAGAAGAGTTAGACGCATCATACATGATTTCAAAAGATAGAGACCAATTATAACAATTGGGGCAGACACCAACTTCTCCTTAAGTAAAATAAAAGCAGTCATACATGCATCATCGAAGTTAAAGGGCACATCTTGAGCAAACAATTTACACAGAGGCTGGCTAATTTTAGAAAAATCCTTAATGAAACGCCGATAAAAACCGGCATGTCCTAAGAAACTTCTAACTCCTTTAACGTCCCTAGGTGGAGGCAATTTTTTAATCACTTCAATCTTAGCCTTATCGACCTCTATGCCCTTACTCGACATAACATGCCCTAAAACAATTTCACTACGGACCATGAAATGACTCTTTTCCCAACTAAGTGTCAGACCACTTTCCACACATCGTTTTAAAACTCTTTCAATTTTATTCAAGCAATCATGAAAAGAAGAACCAAAAACTGAAAAGTCATCCATGAATATTTCCACAAAATCCCCAATCATTTCAGAGAAGATAGACATCATGCATCTTTGAAATGTACCTGGTGCATTGCAATGGCCGAAGGGCATCCTCCTATAAGCATAGGTTCCAAATGGGCTTGTAAACGCCGTCTTCTTCTGATCCTCCGGGGTGATCGCAATTTGGTAATAACCTGACAAACCATCAAGGAAATAATAAAATTCTTGCCCGGCTAATCTATCAAGCATTTGATCAATAAAAGGGAGAGGAAAGTGATCATTTTTAGTGGAAGCATTCAACTTCCTATAATCAATGCACATTCGCCAACCCATCACAGGACGAGTTGGGACCAATTCCTTCTTATCATTCATCTCCACAGTGATGCCTCCTTTCTTGGGCACCACATGCACCGGGCTAACCCATTCACTATCAGCGACGACATAAATGATCCCTTCCGCCAACAGCTTGTAAATCTCCTTGCGCACCACCTCCATCAAAACCGAGTTTAGCCTCCTTTGCCCATCTCTCTTTGGTTGAGCTCCTTCCTCCAAATTAATCCGGTGCATGCAAGTAGCCAGACTAATCCCTCGTATATCAGCTAAGCTCCAACCAAAGGCTAGTGTGTACTTTTTGAGCATTTGAACTAGTGCCTCTTTTTCCTCCTTAGTCAAAGTAGCTGAAATAATCACCGGCTTCCTCTCGCCGTCTTTGAGAAATACATACTTGAGGTGTGACAGAAGCTCCTTCAGCTCTACTTTCTCCTCCTCATTCCTCATATGTTCTCTTTCCCTCTTTGATGGCTCTTGTGGAAGCATTGGAATTGGAATCCCAAGATCAACCTCCATTCGGGTCCACTCCTCCATATCTCCAGACCCCATGAACAGTTCTTGCAGTCCATCTTCATGATCCTGCACATACACCTTCTCAGACAAGGCATCAATCATGTCAACATATGAACAATTATCCACATATTCCGCAGAGGGAATAACTCTATCATAATTCTTAACCGAGAAAGACACAGTTTCATTAAGTACAAACATTTTAATCATACCATTCTTAACATCAATCAAAGTGTTAGTAGTAGCCATAAAAGGTTTTCCTAATAAAAGTGTATGATCTCTGCCATTTTCTTGCACCTCCCATATTTCCAAAACCACAAAATCAACCGGAACAATTAAATCCCCTACACTCACTAGAATATCCTCAATTACTCCCCTAGGATATCTAATCAACCTACCAGCAAGCTGTAAAGTCATGCGAGTTGGTTTTAGTTCGCCTAGCTCTAATTGTTGGAAAATAGAATAAGGCATAAGATTGATACCTGCCACTAGATCTAACATGCTAGATGTTTCCTTACCATTACCTAAAGCAATTTTAATCACGAAGCTACCTGGATCACGTTTCTTTTTAGGAATAGGTTGTTGCATGATGGAACTTGCGACTTCTGAAACCATGACTGGTTCGGAATCATCGAACTTCTTCTTCTTTGATGCCAACTCCTTGAAAAATCGGACATAAGCAGGCACATTCTGGATGACATCGAGCAAGGGCAAGTTGACATTTACTTTTGAGAGCATCTTGTAGAGATCCGCAAATTGCCCATCCTTCTTTGGATTTTTGACACGGCTAGGGTATGGGATGGGCGGAACATATGGATTGGAGGCCTTGTGGAGTGTGGTTTCAGGCTCTGGTTCAGCATCGGAAGTTGTGCCACCATTTTGCGTGTTGAGTGGTCGCTCAAAAATAGTGAGCGACCGCTCACTACCCCCTGCGGGAAGGTGAGCGGCCGCTCACCTCCTCTTGCGGAATTTTTTTGCAATTTTGGGGTTTTGGACCCCGTTGTCCACCGTTTTCCCGTTCCTTAGCATCGTAACTGCATGCACTTGATGAGGTTTCATTCCTTGGGCTGGGATCTGTTCGGCTGCAAGCTTTGTTGGAGTTGGTTCGCCATCTGCCCAATTTGCATTTCGAAATGCTTGTTTACAGCTTCTTGAGTCTCTTGTGGATGCGGCGGCATCACTTGTGGGTTTGGTGGTGGAACTTGAGGAGGTTGATTTTGAGGGCGAGTGTTTTGAGAAGGGTATTGTTGAGGTAGAGGAATAGGGTAGTAAGGTTGTTGTGGAGGAATGTATGGTGGAGGTTGATAGTATGGCACATGTGGGTAGTAAGATGGTTGTGGTTGAGGGTAGTAGGTGTTTGGTGGAGGATAGTAGGGTTGAGCTGGGTATTGTGGAGAGTAAGAAGGGTATTGGTAGTTTTGAGGAGGTGGACGATGAGATGGGTACCCTGTACCTCCTCCTCGACCTTGCGGAGGTCGGTAAGTTGTGCCTTGTTGATTTCGCCAAGCGTAATTTTGTGGAAGCGGCGCTTGTTGAGGCACATATCCTTGAGCGGCGTAGACTTCTTCAGCACCTCCCTCATATGTAAAATTGCCCATATTCGGGCAACAATCGGCATAATGGTCCAGTGCTTGACTAGATCTCACAAACCTCCGGTTCGATCTTCATTGGTTGCACTTGCACTTGTTGTCTTTTGAGGATCTTGACCGGAGGAGCAGGAGTAGATGTTTCTGCTTTCATCTCAATTTCTTGCAATTTTCTCATGACGTCTGCCAATTGCTTTTTCATCTCCGAACTAGTTCCAATTGCACTAGCTTATCTCAGTTGGGGTCGGGATGTTTTGTGTTGCGAAGTCACTGCAGTGGTTTCAAAACTGACTTTCGATTCAGTTGCGGTCTTCGATCCCAAATCTCCTCCCGCAGTGTTGTCTACCAGCGTCTGACTCGATGAATTGAGTCCATCATAAAAGAATTGCCATAACATTTCACTAGCAAACTGATGATGCGGGCACTGCTGCAATAAGTACTGAAATCTCTCCCAAGCTTCATGAATTGCTCATCAGCATCTTGGAAAAAATGTATTATCTTCGATCGAACCTCTTGAGTTTTTCGGTTGGGGTAGTATTTCAGCATGAACTTCTAGCAAACTTGATGCCATGTAGTCATTGATCCCGCTGAGAGGGAGCGATACCACATCCTTGCGCAATCCTTTAGATAGGATGGAAAGCATTTCATCCTCAATTGATCTTCTGAGATATTTCCTAGTGGAAAATTCTGAACTATAGAACAAAACTCTTGGATGAAGTCAAGGGCATCCTCATTTGCCATGCCATGATAAGAAGGTAGCAACTGCTGATATTGTGGTTTCAGTTCATGATCCCTAACCTCTTTGGTTAGGACAATTGCAGATGTGGAATCGGTGACAGTTGGGAGGCCATACTGATTCAAAGGTTGTTCTGCCTTGTTCCTTGATTGCTCAGAATCTGTGGACTCATCCGAACTAGAGCTTGAGCCTTCATTGATGCTGACGACGTCTACTCTCTCCGACACTTGAATGGACCTTCGCGCTAAAAACTCCGGACTAGGTGACTTCTCAAAAATTGGTGATGCAATGAAGCCTAATCCGTTGTCAGAACCTTCACTAATCTCTCCTCCTTTTGTGCTTGCCAGCACTGTTTTCCTCCAATTGATGTTGTCTATATACGGCGAGAGATCTTGTTGAAGACTTCATCGACCATGCATGCACAACACTCAACAAACGGGTAAAGAGAACTAGTGGAAAGCACAAAAGAATACCCAATAGAATTTAAAATAATTAATATAAAAAAAATGATTTTTTTTAAATACGAAAATAAACAGAAATTAAACACACAATCACAAAATTAATTACCTAAAGTTATCCCCGGCAACGGCGCCAAAATTTGTTTCACCTAAAATTAGTGCTAGCAATGAACTAGGTCTATCGTAGACTAACTAAGTAAAACCCGAATATCGAATTTCGAGAAAAACTTAACAGGGTATTTAATTCTATGATTACACACGCACTAAACACTCTAAGAAAGCAAGTAAAAGATTATTTAGGAGTTTTGAATTAATACCTAGGCAAATAAATTAAACAAAAGCAATTAAAGATAAGCAAGTAAATAAGTAAAGCAATTAAATCTTAAATCTAAACTTAAAACTAAGATGAAAGCTATAAATCTAAACCTAGGCAAGTATTTAAAAATAAGCAAGAAAGAAAACAAGTAAAACTAATCTAATGCTCTTGAAAATAAATCTAAGTAAATTAAAGCTATGAATTAAGACTTGGAAAACAAATCAAATAAATCAAACAACGAACATGCAAATAACTAGAAAATGAATCTAAAGAAACAACTCAAGTAAAATGAATCTAGGAACAAATCAAGATAAAGAACTTAAATGAAATAAGCAAACGAAGAACTAGAGATTAAAGAAGAAAATTGAAAGCTTGAATTAATGAAACTCGAATCCGGATCCTCGAACTTTGAAAGCAAAAATCTAAAGTTAAACTAGAGTATTTGAAAGCTAAAAACTAATGTAGGCAAAAAGTCTTTTCGTTCTCAAGAAGATTACATATATATAGGTTTTGAAAAAAACCTATTCTAACTAGGAAATAAAATACTAAAGTCGGCCAGAGTGAGAGGCCGCCAGCTACAGTGAGCGGCCGCCCACTGTCTTCTGTGGAACTTCGAATCCTGGCTGAGCAGCCGCCAGCTAAGGGTGAGCGGCTGCCAGCCTCTTGCTGCGGATTTTCTTCCTTGTTTTCTCCTTCTTTTCAGCTTTTCCTCCTCTTCTCGACTCTTTCATCCTCTCGAACCTTGAATCCACTTTTTCTACACTTTAGCACAATAAACACATAAAAGCAACAAAAACTAAAACAAAACACACTCAATTTAACTAACAAAACACACACAAAAACATATGAAACAGTCTCGGGTGGAATATTCGGAATGGTCAATCTGTTAATGTTTGGACAGACCCATGGGTCCCAAATGTTCCGTTTTTTAAAGCTCCGAGGCGGCAGATGTCCCTCCTATATTTCTAAAGTGTCTGATCTCATTTCATCTGAGAAAGAGTGGGATGTTGAGCTCATAAAGTCCTTGTTTCCACCTGATGTTGCTCAGAATATTCTTGAAATTCCCGTTATCCATTCAGATGAGAAAGATTGTGTGATGTGGGATTTTACCAAAGATGGCACATACACTGTTCGTTTAGGCTATTGGTTGGCGAAGAGCTTGAAAGATGCTGCGTCATCGAAGCCCTCAGCGTCAAACCCTTAGTCTACAACTTGGGAATGGATTTGGAAATTAGTAATCCCTCCTAAAATTCAACTTTTTATTTGGCGGTGCATGAAGCAGATTATCCCCACACGGTCAGCTCTAGCAAGAAGAGGTTCCAATATTGACCAAATTTGCCCGAGGTGTGGCTTGGAAACTGAAACTGATACGCATATTCTCTGAGATTGTGAGTGGGCGGCCTTCTTCTGGCAAGCGTGTATGCTTCGGCTTCCTATCCTTCCTTCAATCCGTGAGGTTTCCCTCCCTGATTGGATCTTGGCAATAATAAAGAATAATGATCCCCAGTTCGTGCAGCTTTTTGCTTGTCACTTATGGGTTATCTGGCGTGCACGGAATACTCTGGTCTTTGAGCAGAAGATCATGGACCACAACACCTGCTTTCGAATTGCAATCTCGATCTGTCAAGAGTTTGCCTCATGCCAAGCTCGATCCCAGCTGCCCGGCATGCCTACAAATCGGTCCGAGTCTTGACGTTCTCCTTGCGCGGGGGTTTGTTAAGATGAATTTTGATGCCTCGGTGCTTAAAAGAATTGGTGTTGGTCTTGGGGGTGTGTTTCAGGATGAGTCTGGTAACGGATTGTCTGCGTTTGCAACGAAGAAAGAGTTGTGCGAAAACATTGCTATTGCCGAAGCTCTTGCTTGCCAGGTGGGTATCCAGATTGCTTTAGACCAGGATATTGGGAAAATTTTTATTGAATCGGATTGTTTGGAGCTGATTCGAGAATTGAAGAAATCATCCCACCCGCTTTCATATTTCAGGAATGTTGTGGCATCCATTTAGTCGATGCTCCATAATTTCGAAAGAGTTGAGTTTAGATGGGTTAGGAGGTCGGCTAATGTGCTCGCTCACAAACTTTCTCAATTTGCTTTTGATGTCTCTTGTCCCAAGTTCTTCGTTGGGTCTATCCCCTCGCAGTTCCATAATATTGTAAGGAACGAAGTTCAGCTTCTTTGATTCTTAATGAATGAAATTTTCCTTCTCAAAAAAAAAAAAGCTATCTCAAAGCGTACTTCATAGACTTTGATTCACCCCATAACGTCGTGAAATATTCAAAGATCATCAACTAATTTCATAATTTTCTTCAAAAGAAAAACAAAGCAGAATTTTCTAATAAAAGAGAAGAAATTTAATGAATTTAAAAATTTACATTGTATGTGTGATAGGAAAGAGGCTAGAAATATTACAATTTTATTTTTTATAAGAATGAGTATTTTGTTTATATTATTATCATAGCATTTAACAAATAAAACTTCAAATTTAAAAGGGAGTAAAAAAAATAAAAATAAAAAAGGGCAAGTGAATTGACCCCTGACCTTTTTCAACTTGTTCGACTAGAAAGGGGCACTATTATTATCAATCCAGGGGACAATAATTATTGACATAGGAGTAATATTTAAAGTTGGCCCTCAAAACATATATATAATAAATATAAAGTTATATATCTTATTATCATTTGATACCAATATTTTGAGTTTTCTATGATAATGGCCCCACCCAGCCCACCCACGTTCTTTTATACGTTACCATTTTTAGAGTTTAATAATCGGAAAATACACAAGTTACAGCTTAAAAAAATTCAGTATGTAAGTATGTTTTTTGATTAGTTCGGACTTAATATAATAGTATTAATTTTTAATTATATAAATTGAATTGTGATAATTTTTATTTGGCCATTTTCGAAATTTGATTAAAAATGAAATTTATGTGTAATACTTTGCACCTATATATATTTAGTGAAACAATTCTTAAAGTATAAATTCTCATTTTCAACCGGTCTTTTCTATGCCGAAAATCACTTAAAAAGTTAAACCTATCATGAAATTCAATTTATATGGCCAAAATTTGATATTAAGGTAAACCTATCATAATAAAATGAATCTATAGAATTAAAACTGTGTATTTTTTTCTTTAACAATATGTTTATTTTGCAAAAGAAAATTGAGTTGGGGAGAGACCCGAAAAGTCGAATCTGCTGGCTAAATTAATTATAAAAATAATAAATAATAAAAAAAAGAAAGAAAGAAAGAAATTGTGAATGAGTTCCTCAACAACGAAATGAAAATAATAAAGAAACTCTAATCAATGTACAGATAAGACTAGTGGTTGGGGCCTGAGGTCATCTCTCCTCTTTAACCTCTTCATTTCATCAATCAGGTTAGCCAGCAATCAACCGAATTACTCAAATTCTCCATTCAAAGTTTGTCCCTTTCTTCAATTCTACGTGTTCTTTTCTTGATCTCTTTCTTGCTACTTTTTTTTTTTCTTCTCTTGATCATCCATGTTGAATTCCGAGAGGGTTTTAGTTTCAGTACTGATTCTCGTGTGTGTTTGGAATTTCTTGTTTTTGTTGAAGTCAACTTTTAATCTTTAGGGTTTTATGAATTGAGATTAATCAAGAAATGGGTTTTGATCAATTGTGATCGTGGGTTGTAAAACTCCTTTCTTTTTCTGCTTTTGTGAGGCAAATAAATATATTTATTATTTCATGTTACATGTGAATTTGTTTGTTTTAAATTCTCCCTCTTGTCTTAGAACATTCTTATTGTCTGAAGAAATTGTTCTGTATAATTATTGGATGTTATTCTTGAATATCACTCTCAATTTAGTTTGATTTTTTTATTTTTAAAGTTAAATCTGTGTTGAATTAGCCATTATAGTGTTGTGCTGATGCATGGGGCTAAAGCTTGAATTTTGATCAATGTTTTGTTTTCCCCTTTTCAGGTTTAACCAGAATTGTTTCAAATATTTCATGCTTTTTGCATTATTAAGATTGTCTCTAGATAAATAGATGGGTTCTGAAGGTCCTGCTCCTGCAGTTACAGTCCATGTCACAGGATTTAAAAAATTTCATGGGGTTGCAGAAAATCCCACCGAGGCAATTGTGAATAATCTGCAATCTTATATCAAGAAACGGGGAATGCCAAAAGGGCTGATTCTAGGCAGTTGTACAGTTCTTGAAACTGCAGGACAAGGAGCTCTGGTTCCCTTATACCAAACTTTGCAATCTGCTGTGAGTAAGGAAGCCAGTGTGCCGAATTCCGGGAGAGTTATTTGGGTGAGTTGCTTAAGTTGCCTTTCTCTATAGTAGTAGTTAACTTGGGAATGAGGCTTATATCAGTTCTTTAGGGGAAAAGATTTTTGAACTATTGTCAATGCTAAGTGAATATGAACTTCGTGTAACTTCGATTATTTCTGGTGAGTATGTGTGTGATTACATATCCATGATTTACTGGTTGAAGGTTCTTGTTAGATGTTCTTTATTAGGAAGAAAAGGAAATCATGTGGATTCTCTCTGCCCTTTCGGTCCTTATTGGAGTATGATTACAAGCCTAAGATACATTGGCAAGCAATTTATTGTCTATGATTGTTTAATGTTTATTAATTAATGGGTTTTTTTAAGTAATTCCAAAAATCATAGGGTGTTCCATATCTGAAAAACTAGAATCGGTATTATGGTTACACATTCTACTTACTAACCCCGAAATTTACTCAGATGCTTTGTCTTTTGATACATGAGATCTTTCATAATGTGGAGACTTAGCTTTCAGGTTCATTTTGGGGTTAATAGTGGAGCAACAAGATTTGCTATCGAGCAACAAGCTGTCAATGAAGCTACTTTCCGTTGCCCTGATGAGATGGGATGGAAGCCCCAGGTTTAGGCTGGCTTTCAGTTTTTTTTTTATTATAACTTTATTTAACCCTCTGGAAATTTTAGCATATAAGTTGGCATCTTTATTAATCATTGCAGAGAGTTCCCATTGTTCCGGCAGATGGTGGAATCTCACGAGTTCGAGAGGTATGTCACGAATATTGCTCGTGCTTTTTTACTCGACTCATCTGTGTCTGACTTGAGCTACACGGATTAGTCGTGAAAATCGCTAGAGTAAATTTTTTGATGTGTTACAAAGGCTTAAATTAGTGAAGTGTGCCTATTTTTAATAAAATAACTTGTAATTCTTTGCTCAAGTTTTTTGCTGCCATATAAGCAGAACAAGTCGAAAATATATGTGCTGAATATTATGATTTGATGGAATTTGCTAATTAAAATTGCCAATGTGAATTACTTTTTATTTCTATTATTTCATTTCCCATAATTCTTATGAGTTGGTTGTGTGCAGACGTCTCTTCCGGTTGAGGAGATAACAAAATCATTGGCAAAGATGGGGTACGAAGTGACGACATCAGATGATGCGGGTCGATTTGTATGCAATTATGTGTACTACCACTCGTTGCGGTTTGCAGATCAGAACGGGATAAAGTCGGTGTTTGTTCATGTTCCTCTCTTCTTGACTATCGACGAGGACACCCAAATGCAGTTTGCTGCTACCCTGTTGGAGATACTTGCTTCTATAGATTAATTAGCCTCTTCTTCAACAACATATCTATTCTCTCTCTCAAAAGTTTGTGAGATTTTTATGTCAGCCTTTGGATTCATGTATGCGAACAATGGACCTATCTATCAATTACATTGCTTTATAATTAAACAGTTTGGTGAATGTGAATTATATATAAACTCTCTCTCTCTCTCTCTCTCTCTCTCAGTTGATGACAGAAAGGTTTTCTTTTCACCTTGAACAAGATAACAGCATAGGCACATACAGTCTAATCAATTGTTATCAAATTCATTTGATACTTCAAACAACAATCTATCTTTTCAGTTCAACAAAGATCAAGAAACGACAGTCCTTTCCTCGCGACTTATTCTCTCCTTCTGAAGGAGTAGAGAAAACTGACATTCATTCTCAATTTCTTCAAATTTGATCCAAGTTTAAGTTTAACATGGACATTTCCAAGATAAGTGCGAATTAGAGAAGGGTAGTGAAAACATACCAGAAAAGGCATTAATAAGGTGAGAATTGATGTATTGTATGTAACAAGAAACTTCTTGGCATAGTAAATACAGCTCAAGTCGAAAAAAGTGAGCATTGAGTATATTCGTATACGAAACTAGTGTTTGTATGATAAGGTAGCACACCTATCCCCAATCAACAAAGGGTAGAGGTGGATATCCACCTTCCGGAGGAGGCAACAACGAAGGAGGTAGGTTTCCCAGTGACGTTCCCATTTGATTGCCGAAGAGCGCAGCTGCACCTGAAAGGGTTCGTTGAAAAATATTAGGAAGTGCCAAAATAGCTTTATCAATGTACATGCTGAGACGCTGTTCAAAGGGGAAAGAGTACCAGAAATACCGCCAGACTGGGCATCGTTAGCAGCACTCATTCCTGGTTATTGCAGAGCAAAGAGCATGAACATCTAACCTACTAGTGTAACAGTCGAAGAAAACAAGAGATATTACCTCCTATTCTGTGAGTATTCGTATTTGGCAAATTCTTCTTAGGGTGATAATACTTGCACGACTGTCCATACTGGCACGAACCCTTTACTTTATGAACAAAATAATTAGAGAACATATTCAAGAAAGAAATGATTGCATACATGATTGGAACTGAGATGACAAAGCATACACAATTTTGATACAAAATAAAACCTTCAAAAAGAAATTAGTAACACCTTTCTGTAACTCGGGATTGGCCAGTTTTTGCCGATCATTATATTTACTGAGCATGGGAACTCATGGATTTAATCTTCTAATTTATTTAATTATTCAAATGTACTACTGAGATATGATTTCAGATGTGTATTTTAGGAGTTTCTTAATCTATCTAATCTTTGTTTGTGATCATATATAGAGATGTTGCAAAAAGCACAAGTCTAAAAATTCGAATGCCCAAATCTTAGCTTTAAGCAAATGAAAAATGAATGTCTATCCCTCTAGGAGTTCCAAAGTGCTTCCTTTTTTTTAACACATACTGAGAATAAAATGGGAAAATTGCCCTAAAATACACAACCTTTGTCAAATTCTACACACGAGCTTTAAAATCTGACTGTCAAAACTTTTCAAAATTGTTTCTGGTATGCACACGAAGTCGATTATTTAGGGGCAATTATCCCGAATAAAATTTATGCCTCCCCTTGTGGCTCAAAATTATGTGTAACCCAACCCATATCAAGTGCTTTCATTTTGATTCAACAAAAAAGTGTAAAATAGCCACATCCCTAGTTCTTTATCTCAACTCTGCCCCTTCTTTCCCCCCTTGTACTGAAAAATAAAATAAAAAAATAAAAAAATTCAAGAATCTATTAATCATGCAGAATTACAACTTAAAACAAACTACGATAACACATCAAATCCAGAATCTTGTAGCTATATCTAACTCAAAATAACTGTCCAATTATGATTGTAGCTATTGAGCAACTCTTTTCCCAATATAATCAAACATGTTATAGCAATGAAGAAGAAATGCAATGCTTTACCGTACGGACAAAGCGATTGCAGACGCCCTTTTCTCCAATAGATTGGAAATCCTCAACCTGATCGAGGCCCACTGAAATATATTTATAGGAAAAAAAAAATTCACGATCAGTGAAAGGATTTATTAATTTTTGGGAGCGAAAAAAAAGAAAAAAAATAACTGACATTGTGAAGAGGAGCGTAGGGAGTCGTACCAGAGAGCTTTGGCCCTCTGGTGAGCTACGCCCTGGAGGTGGCGCCGCCGCGACGGCGGAGTGTCCTGGAATTGTTTGTCGCAGTAATCGCAATAGTATTTTCCCAGCGGCATTTTAAAGGTTTTAAAAAAGAAAACGTTATGGTACATATATACTAACCAACTTATGTTTCTTTCCCCTTATGGATGGTGAAAATGAAATTGCTTCTGACTTTATTAATGGTCTAAAAATTCAAGTAAAATTAGGTCCTTTTTTTTCCGTATCTACCAAAATATTTATCCAATTTGTCATTTTAGTTACTGTGCTCACCGGTGATATGGCAATACTACATCGACAATCTTTTCATTAGGGTTTAATTTTCTTAGGTAGGATTTAGTTTTTTTAATAGTAAGGTTTAATTAATTTTAGTATGTTTTTTATTAATTTCTTAATTTATACCAATGTCACGTCATCCGTGGGCACATTAAACGTGTCAACGGTGAACATTAGAGCATTACTCACTAAGTCACACTATGACCAATCAAATTAAATAATTTTAGAACTACACTTTGATAGTATAAGATTCAGTTTTCGCTCACATTACAACCAAACAATATCTTAAAACTCATGCACACTTTAGAAGCAAAGAATTGGTGGACAAAGTAAGTATTCTCCTTCATAAAATATACTATGAAGTATTGAGAATAATCAAGTTAATCACGAACTATCGATATAGTATAAAATTTCTCTTGATTGTTACTTAGTATTTTTCCGTGACAAAATGTCAACGTAGCATGCCAAAAACCGCCCAGGATTCATAATTTTTTGTACTCCAGCGACTAATAAGCCAATAAAATATTAATAATGTCTATACCATATTTTATTTAAGCTCTTCAAATGTCATATATAAGATGATAACATATAAAATCATAATCTCGACTATAAAAACTCAACTCAAACCACCTTTACACAACTTAAATATAAATCTTCATCTTTCTTTTCATCCGTCTCCAAAACCTCTTCACTTAATTCTATTTTGGACTATCCTCCAAAACTATTCACCTTCTATTTTTGGACATACACTCACCATAATAATATTATAAAAAAATACAAATAAAGGTGGAACATCATCTCCATTATCAATAGACAATACAAGTCAATTACATCTTTTTAGAACTCATGGTGGTTGAACCGATAAAGAGCTTTCGGAGACGGGAGTATTTTGTAAATCTCAAAATCTTTTTTATATAAGTAGGTAAGGTACAGATAAGAAAACCAATCTATCTACAAAAGCAACTAAAAAAGCAAATCGTAGTAGATAATAAGCTAGATAAGGTATTTATACCAACTCTAAACGCTATATGTGAAGTAGAAAGGTAGATCCCCACCCCACAAACTGTGAAAAACTGAGGAAATTAAGAGAGCAATAGAGAAACACAGACAATGATAAGTTGATTATAATAAATAGTGTTCCTTGCATCAATCAGCATGAGGTCAAAACCTCTAAGCCATCCTCCAAAAGAGGAAAAAAAATAAAATAGTAAGAGATGATGATGTTTCAGGCAATGAGTAGTAAATAGCAGTTTTCCTAGAGATGCAAACAAAGGTGATACATACTATCACAAAACAACAACACATGGTGAACTGAGATACATTATGTTTGTGCACGTCTCCTCTCCGTTTGTTGAATGGATATATCATGATGTGAGAATGGGACACTGTTTTCTCGCATGCTCTGGAATCAACCTTGCCAAGGTCTCCGAAGGCAGACCTTTTAACTCTGTAAACACGAGGCAACTGGATAAGTAAGACAGCATCTAAATATACGAGGAATTTTATAGGGACAACGAGTTCCATTCGTTGAGAATATGTATACCTTGAGGTTTGAAGTTGAATAATGGTGGCAGGTATCGGCCATTGGGAAGTCGAGTGTTTGGATCACGAAGCTCGTCAAAAAAGGGATGGATCATGGCATCCAGCTGCAGTACATATCAATGAATCAAGCATGAGAAAATTCAGAAAAGCTTCTGGAGATCAATTTACTGAAGAGAACTGTACGATATCCGTGAACAATAAAATCAACAGAAGTAACCATAAATTCTTCACATAAAGTAATTAAAGGCAGTGATGATTTTGATAAAGTTCCTAACTGCATTTAGGAAAGCATTATGAAACCTAAAGGACTGGCTCTGACCCTTTTAACTATCCCACCCTTTTCTCTTTTAGAGATTTAGGAAAAAGCAAAGACTTGAATACTCACAGCTGAGCAACGCAGATTAGGGGAATATTGCAGCAGTCTTGAAACGAGATCCACAGCTTCCGGAGGCATGCGCTTATGGAATATCTGGCCAACACACAATCTGTAAAATTGAAGAGTCCGAAACAAACAAAGAAATCAGGATAAGCACACAATAGCGTAGAAGTACCTTGTGCCACGGATGAGCTTTAATTTGGGGAAATTTGAACTCAGTATAATTAGGATTCATGCACTTTATTTCCTCCCTGGTTGGAGTACCCAAGACCTGAGACAGTTTCGTTAGAGATGAGATTCACTGTGGTTTAGATAAAAATTATATAATATTGATTCGAGCGCCCAAAAGTCCACCAGAAAACTTAAAACATTTTCTCCCCTTCTTTTTCATAGATAAAGATTTCAAAATCTGAAGAAACAAATAGATAGGTAGTTAAGGACTTGCATAGGCAACTCCCCCTTCCCCACACACACAAAGAAAAGAGAGGAGCACACGAAAGCCAGGACATGGTAGGGGGTAGATGAAGGCAAGATTAGAATAAAGACAATTACATAGGCTTGTGTTGAGATGCAATGATTTCCTTGATTGAGTGAGTGAGTTATGTGAGTTTGTGTGAGTGAGTGTGTGTGTGTGTGTGTGTGTGTGAGAAGAGAGAGCGAGAGAGAGAGAACCTTGATGATCTCAACGAGCTGGTCCACTCCACTTTCACCAGGAAACAGAGGCTGAGGACGCAAAGTAAAAATAATTATTCATTATAACTGCTTGTGCAGAAGTTCTATCTATTAGGCAAAGCAAGAGATTTAGGAAAACAAAACTGTAATCCAACCACCATCAATAAATATAACTGACTACCTGTCCAAGAAGTAACTCAGCAAGTACACATCCAGCAGACCAAATGTCAATGCTAGTAGTATATTCAGTAGCTCCAAAGATAAGCTCAGGTGCTCTGTAATACCGGGAGCAGATATAAGAGATATTCGGCTCCCCTTTGACCTGCCAAAAGTAATACAAAGTCAATTTACAAACGCTTATGACTGTGAATGTGACACCTATTTCATGAGATGTATATTTCGTACCAAAACTTTGGCACTTCCAAAATCGCATAATTTGACCTGGTGGGTATGCGGATTCACCTGCATAATATGATCAAATGATTATATAAAAAGAAAGTCTGGAACAGGGACATTAGAAAGAAAAAAGAAAAAAAAATACTAGCAAGGAAACGAGATAATATGAAGCTAATTATCTCCTAATACAAGCAATTGTTAGGCAACACAACCGATTTATATTATGCAAACGAGCAAGTGTACTTGCAAGATGGGTACAGTTGGATCATCATTTAGCCTCAACAGCAAGATATCCTTTTGAGTTCCACAGACTATTTATAATTGTGTTCTGAGATTTGATTAACGTGAAGAAATTTGATAACCCAGCACAAGGCAAGAAACAACAGATCATAGAAAACTAGTGGTAAGTGTATTGGATTATGAACATCGTATACATCCTAGTTTAGACATATAATAATCAATATTAGAGAATTCCCCAGTGAGAATATAAACTAGCACAAACATACCAATAAATTTTGAGGCTTTATGTCCCTGTGACACACTCCAATACCACAATGGATGTAAGACAGGGCTCTGAAAATCTGCCAAACAGAAACATGGTGAGAAGATTCGAATGAGAATATTTATCTGAGGCTCAGCTGTAAAGACACTTTTAGTAATGATCATCCAGCTGCTCAGACACAATGGAAAAAGAGTGATATTCCTTGCCTATATTACCTAAAGTAGATATTCAAATTAGCAACTAATATCTCAAAGTTAACTACATGATATAATTCCAGAAAATAATGATGACAATCTGCTGATAAAAGTTGATCGAATCTGATCAACTCACTGAACTAGCTTACAAGGAAAACCGAAATTATTTGACAAAAAAGAGAAGAAAAAGATTAAGTAGATATATATTTCCAAAAAAAACTTAAACAAGTTTCAGAATTCAGCATTCAAAAGCTACAATCAACTAGAAGATGTGGCATATGGAAGAGAGAATATAGTTGCACCACATGAACTTCCCAAGCATGTCACCGGAGTTTACAGAGCACATGGAATCTGAGAAGTACAGCTCAAAAGATACCTGGTATGCGTACAGCTTCACATTTATCAGCGATATCCTTTGGTTCAACTTATTATAGTGTTTGATTACACGGTGAACAGTCTCGGGGACATACTCAAGTACCAGATTAAGATAAAGTTCATCCTTTTCAGTTGTCGAGAAGAAGCAGTGCTTCAAAGACACAACATTTGGATGGTCAAGAAGACGCATGGTTTGCAGCTCTCTGTTCTTATACCTCTTATCCTGGAGAACCTTTTTTATAGCAACTGTTTCGCCATTTTCCAAACATTTTGCCTGGATTACCAAGAAAGATCAATAAGCAATCAGAATGCAGTTGTACTCTAGCAACGAAAATACATAATATAATAGCATGCATCACTTTGCAACTCAAGGTCAAGGGCAATCAAAGAACTTACTTGAAATACTACTCCAAATGATCCTTGTCCAACAACACGTTCAGCCATGTAACTTATTGTCTGAAATATACCCCCACAAAGGAAAAGGTGAAATTGGTGAACAAAATCCTTAGGCTGAGGAATTAACATAAAATAGCCCTATGCGAAAGCAGCAAATGACTTTACGGTAATAGTTCATCCAAAATGCAAAACCAGTGTCCTTAACAGTCCCCAAGTTGAATGCAATCATCCAAAAAAGTTGTTCTCCGTGTAACTTATCAAACACACCTTTCCCCATTTCCTTTATTCAAAAACACTATCAAATCAAGAACATTCTTTATCCTATATCAAGAAACAATAAGCATCAAACTAGCGCCCTCAAGAGTCTTCTAAATCGATGACTGATTTCCCTTGAAAGTCTTGGCATATGGTATCATAAGTTTATTTAGGTCCGCCAGCATCAACAACAGCCCATTTCTTATGTGACCAATAGCTATTTCATATATTCCTAATGAATTTTACAATGAGCAAGGAATAATTTTGAGATTCCATGAAGAAACTGAGAATTTGGATTTAGCAATAGCTATTTCATATAGTTCTAATGAATTTTTTTACGATGAGCTTTAAGGAAAATATTATTGATATTCCGTGAAGAAACTGAGAATATGCACTCAGAAGATGGCATCTTATATTTCACATAACAGATCATTCTTAGACTGACATTTTGCTTAAAATTGATTAGTTCCATTTTTATTTAATTTTTTGGTTCTCTCTCTCTTTCTACATTTTTTTGTTTATTCCGGCTCCTCCTGTATGGTTGAAGAGGAGGGGATCTGGGCTCTCTTTGGCATAAAAAAAAATTAAAAAAAAAAATTGCCCGACTTTAGTAATGGAAACACCAGTAAGCTAAGGGAATCATCAGATCAAGAATGTAGAGCAAAACTGAAGATAAGATGGCGTAGTACCTGCTTTGGTTGGCCATTTCGACCACCAATAGTAGTCACTATTATGTGACCTGTCTCAGTCCCATTGCCATCTACAATTGTGGCTTCCATTTCCTATAGAATGAGAGCGGAAAACATATTATACACCATGGATAAGATGAGTACCATTAAAGAAACAATGTTTTGAAGAGCACTTTATCCTACATACCTTTTCATCCCTAATTTTCATGTCATTCATCTCCTCAGGCAAACTATCAACCCCTACAGCATGACTGCAGGACTCCCTTGAGTCAGAAGTAGGTGCCATAGTAGCCATTTGCCAAAACAACTAGCAGATTATATATCCTCAGTAAGTCACTCACCTATATAAACCGAAAACGACTATGTGAACTCTTGGAAAAAAGTCCTGTATTTATACAGATACAGATAAATCTTTGACCGCTTATTCACATAAGGTTAGTGTAATAATTATCACAGAACAAATTGTCATCTATTAAATACAGTTCGAAATTATGAGCATCATTACCATATCCAATAAATTTGAGGAAAAGTTAGTACAGTATCCTTAATGGCGTTACTGCAGGGTCAAGAAATATTGATTTGGTAAAACACCACATTGCCTGTATAAGTGGAGATACAGGGTATGGACTCACAATCACATATATACAGAGTAAGCGCGATTATTTTTTCGAATCCAGAGGAATAGTAAGATTTTATATTATAAGGCAATCTATTACAATCTATAATAAGCGTCATATCATAAATATCATATATCAGATCGTAGATTGTATAATCTGCGATTGTTTCAGATTGAGGAAAAAGATATAAATGAAAAGCCACTTGCTACAACAGAAAAGGAAAAAGATAGAACAGTTTAATCCCGTCCCAATACGATATAATATCCACCCCGCAATAAATGACATGCACACTTAGGCTGACAGCATTCTCCCCAGAAAAGGTGAACAATTTGACTATTTGACACAGATTACAGAAACAAGATAAATATGAAAAAGACTGAAAAGTAAAAAATAGTACATTTTTATCCCATTCCCAATGTAAATCTGATGTAATATTCACTCCACCAATAAATGAAATGTGTCTACTTAGGCTGGCGGCATTCTACTGAGAAAGGATGAACAATTTGACTATAGAATAATATGACACAGATTATAGAAATACAAAGAAGAGCGCCGCTCAGGATAATAAATGAGCTACAGATTACATGAATCAACAGACAACGACAAAATGGGTATTAATACAGCTTCATAATACAAACAGTTAGATTCACAAAGAAGCAGTGACAGTTACAAGTCTAATTAGTAATATCACAGTAGCCACAAACTCAGATTCTAGTCACATGAATGAAGTTGAAAATAAATCTATAACGGACTTTGGAATAAGGAACAGTATAATGCATGAAAGAAAGGCCACCTCTTGTGCTGCTAACAATTTATACAAAGAAACTTACAGTATACAATCATCTATGATAAGGAACTGGAATAGAAAAGATATAATTATGCATCAATGATGTATATGTAAAGATCGTCCAATAGTTAGACTAACTAATATGCACCCATTTAGGAAATTTGGAGGAGTTAGAAGCAATCCAACCCAAAAATGAGAAGAATCTATGAAAAAGTGAATAAAGATAATAAAGTATAATTATTGGAGCAACATGAAGTTCCATCAACGGCACGTGATGCATGTATTCATATACATATATCGTCTCATAAAACAAAATCAATCAAACAAGAAGTACGTCCCAGAAAGATTATAAAAGAACAATCAATGTGCACCTCAACCAAAAAAACTCAATTTATCACCACATTTACAATTTAAGCGCTCTCCATCCAGAGAAAGGATGGTTGAATCAACCGAAAAAACTCAATTTATCACCACATTTACAATTTAAGACAGAATGAAAAAGAGAAGGGATGGTTGAATCAAGAAGTTTGAAGCGCTGACTTTGAAGAGCTAGCTGTAGTATTCTTAGGTAAGGTATGGTAGACTTGTTATGCGGGTCTCATATTTATTATCAGAGTGCAAATCAATTGCACACAAAATCATAACTCAAAGTACAGCAGAAACTCCTGCTCTCTCTCTCTCTCTCTCTCTCTCCTAGATATAAGAAAAGAATATAATACTTAATCAAATACTAGCATATTAGCTAGCTTAATGAAACTCCATACTCCTTTTGCTCAGCAATGGATAAACAGACTGCAAATAAGTACAGACTCAGCCCAGTTGCTTCAATATACTTGTGTAATATGTTGCAATGAAAGTTGAAGGCAAATACCAGAAGGTGACAAATAACACCAAAGCTAAACATAGATGAGCCGAGGTTTCTTTTGATGTGCAAATGTAGCCGTAGCAGTCCCTAATCCCACAAGGGCATCTCCTTCAATGAACTTAAAATAAATTTATAATTATTTTATTTATGACATACAACTATCAGAAATTCAGATGTATTACATTAGATATCAAGCTTGCAATTAAAAATCAAGCTCATGGCAGCAACCGGTGAACAAGAATGAGACTAGTTTATTCTTATATCATGTTAGTTTTACCTACGATTGCCGGTGTAAATTTCATGACCTGATAGCTGAGTCCTCGATATGCATGGATGGAGCCAATATATTAACCAAATGTCAATTTGGTTAGACTCGGTGAAACTTTAGACATTTTATTATACAGATGACAACAACATAGTATGGAAAAACGTTATAGAATCTTCTATCTATGTGGAGCACTATAATTGCACATCCGTATGGAAAATACATGTCCACTAGCTCCCCTCTCCTAAATTCATTTTTTTCTTTTGGATTTCAATATACATTGGCGACAAAGAACAGGTATCATGCAAAGGATTCATTCATCAAATTATGTGGATTCAGAGCAACACTACACTTTTATCCGCGCCAGTACGTCAAATTAAGAGCACAACTATCATGTAAGTCCATTTTCCTACACTTAACACCATAACCCCACACTGTAGAGCACCTCTAATCCATTTAATATTAGACTACAGATCAGCATAACCGACCAAAATCCACAAGCTCGCTGAAAACGAAAGGCAGCCTAAAAAGTAAAAAAACAGAATTATCATATTCGAAACGGTCGCAGCTAGTAGTTATTAAAATATCATCAAATCTCGAAGAGAAGAGATCTAAAAAAACCGATTGACTAAAAAGGAGAAAAGGATCAGCTCCACACACAGGAAAACAATTCATGAAACACACCATCACATTTTAGTGGAAACAATTCAACGGAAGGCGATCCACGAATCCACTGCACGTAACTCGAAGCACAATAAACAGAAAAATCCACCGTTCCATAAACACAACATAGGAAAAAAAAAAATTACAGCAAAATCAATGAAATTAGCAGACATTGAAGGCGGAAACGAAGAGGAGAAAACAGAATGCGTAAAAATGAGAGAGAGAAACGCACCGATGATCATCGGTGACTGACTTGAATGATGAATTTTGTGGGTGAATTACCTGACACCATCACCCATAGAAAGGCAAGAGAAATGCGCACCAATTTTTAGAGAGAGAAAAAACAGAGGGAAATATAGTACTTCGTAATAGGCAGTAAGCAGATAGATAGATAGATAGATACATACATATGCTTTCATTTTAAAAAAAAATTACATTGATTTTCAAAAGGCCAATATTATTTTATTTTGCTCTGCATGTTGCAATAATGGGGGTGCGTGCAGTCAAACCTCAAACCTGTAATTTTTTTATTATTATTATTTTTTTCTTTATTTGTTTGTGTTTGCAGGAGGCAGTGTATTTAAATCCACTCCTTCACTTTGAAAAATGAAATTACTACTATTTATTAATCGGGACGCTATTTCGGTACTGTTCCCCTATAATTGTAGCTTTAAAAATAAACTTTGAAGAATGATAAAAAAAATATAATTAAGTAATTAAGAATTCAGAAAATAGAAAGCCATTGTATCAAATTTTGTGTTGGAAATTTCAAATTATAATTTTGGATATAATAGCAATATAATAGCAAAATATCAAATTTTATATTCAAAATTATGCGTTTATATTTTATACCATTTTGTAGAGGGATAAAATAAGATAATATAATGTAGTATAAAGTGGTGGGACCCATATTTTTTATATGGTGTTTACTTTGAATGACTTTGAGGGATAAAGAGGATAATAGGTGTATATAATGTGGTAGTATATTATAAAATTGTATTTACTTTGACTGATAATGATGTAAAATGAAGTATAAAAATTATTACCACTTTATAATGCATTTACTTTGATGTATAAAAAATCCGATCAGACGGTATAAAAATCCGGGCATCCCATTATATTAATCAATGGGATAATATTGTACTTAAGAAACACGTGTGATAAATTTGTACCTCATTTTACCACTTAAGAAATAGGTGCAATAATAATAATAATAATAATAATAATAATAATAATAATATAATCGTGGTATAAAATTATATTATACCATTGTAAAGGATATCGAGGGATATCGGGTTGACCGAGATTTTAAACCACCTGATTGGATTTTTTATACGTAAATGTAAACGATGGATAAAATGGTATAAAAATTTTTAGACTGGTTTTACTTCCTTTTACGGCCATAACAAAAAAGTAAACGCATATGATTTTATTGAAGTACTATCTCTTATAAAATACGAAGTATTACTCACTTCGTCCCAACTTACTCGTTCACTTTCATTACTCTGTTGTACTTTATATATATTTAAAAAACTGGATTACTAGCTTAGAATGGAGGGGTACTTTTTATATTCAAAATTATTAGTATGTGTCATCTCACGTAAGGTTTGTGTTCATGTAGTATTTTCTAAATTTGAAACGATGTACATATTTATTACTTTCTTTGAGAGTGTAATATAATGATTCATTTTCTTTTATTCATTATGTTAAATGGGTCTAAATGTATTTTACCTATCTCTCTAATTCTAATTCTGTCTTTTGTCTTCTTAATAGAGAGAGCATGAATTCATAACTACCAATGTCGATAGTTACCTAAATAAAATTCGCGAGACAATGAGAATATAAGATAAAATACCATGATTTTATTTTTTTTATTTCTTGAAAAGGAAAGTACCATTATTATTAATTTATCACCCGGGGCGAATGTGTATGCGTGGTAAATTGTTTTCCATCGAATTCATAGAGGCAATGAGAAAATGCCGAGAATAAATAAAGAGTGATATTATTCGGTCATATTTTTTTTAACTTTTTGACATGTACGTAATAATTTATGTATTTTTAATAAATTCATTCTTTAATTTATTTGATGATAGTGACTATTTTAAAGAATTTGTTATTTTTTTTAATTAGGAGAACAAATATGTAATTAAGAATAATCTCTTAAAAATATTTAAAAATTGATCATAACTATGACTATATCCTTATAGTATATCGTAAAAGAAAAAATTCTTTAAAAAAATAATTTTAAAACTCATCATCAAACTCTCGAAAACGCTTGAAAAAATTACTGAAAAAAGTGTAACAACTTGAAAAGAACGGAAGAAATAATTTATTATTTTTTGAATTATGTATATTAACAAGAACGTGACTATATGGCTGATCACATTATAGCCGAATATCATTATTGATAAATAAAAACCAAAAAATTGTTTGCCAAATTTTGAAAGAACATAATCAGTAAATAAAAAAATTCTTGAAGGCTTTAAAATTTCAAAAGAAAGTATTTTAGCAATATTTGGATTTTTCCCTAACCAAGGTTCAGAGTTGCTACAAACCGAAAGCAGTCTTGAACTATCTTAAAATAAAAGTGGTCCTGCATAATAAAAAAACTACTCTCGAAATTAAAAATGCTTACATATTTCTTAAGAAAACGTTTATATATAAATAAATCATACAAAGTTACAACTTACAAACATGGCTTTCATTAAATAATATTAAATCTTAGTAATTAACATTATGTTGCTAGTCTAGCATTTGAAATATGAATACAAAAAATTAATAGCTAATAAATAAAAGAGACAAGAAAACCAAAAAGCAAAGAGGAAATAGAGTACAATCTTGTTGCTGGTTGATTAGGGATGGACTGGACTTATCTGTCATGTCTGAGTCTGAGTATGGTATTAATGAAAACGATGGCATAGCCAATCTTTATCCTTTCCTAGTACACTAAATTAAATTCACCTAAGTATTACCAATTCCATTCACATTTAATATACATTAATAATAAATAAAAATAAAAAAAATAAGTCCACTGCCAATTGGCAAACAAAGGCTATAATATATCTCAAGAATTCAATGGAAAGTGACAACCCCTCAAAACTCAGATCAAATCCTCTATTCCAATATAAAGAAAACTTGTTTTGAAACACAAGGATGGATCTCAATCCATATAGGTATTTAATTTGCACAGACTAGCTATTATATACATATTGATATCGGCATTGCAAATGGCATTCAAAACTTTTATCAAACTTAAAAGCATTTTTTTTCCCCAACTCATCTCTTTGTTTTAGCCTCCGCTCTGAGTTGAGAACTCAGGTGCTCGACCGAGTGGAATGATCAGATCCTTCATTATCTCAAATTCTTCAGAACTAATCTGTGCACCCTCGAGGATCTGATTATTCAAAATTAAAGCTTTCAAGATTAGCAAATAAATAACATGCAAAAAGAAAGGCAATTATAATCAGTTGACTTTAATGAGGTGTTTTCATTTTAGTCAAGATAAGATGCTAGAGCAACTATTAGCAAAAGACAGTAGCAATAATACAAAACACACAAGGCCTTTAAGAGCAAAGTATGTGAAACCTACTGCAAAACAAGGAGATCTGAGAGAAAACCATATTAGTTCGTGGTGATGAAGAAAATTGCAGTATTTTAAATGCAAAACATGCGAATCCTTCTCCTGGAGAAGGCAACACATGAATAAAACTATACTGGCGCATATGAGAATTGACCTCCAGCTCAATTAGGATTATCCGAAGCCAACTTTAAAAAAAAAAAAATTGGACATATTTCATACTATGGGTGTGTTCTCTTTGATGGAAAATTAAATGGAAAGGATAAAAAAAAATGATGGAAAATTTTATTCCATAACGTGGTCCCCAATTTTTTTATCCTATGTTCTCTAAAGCAGAAAAGAATGAAAAAGATTATCACTCCAAAAGGGTGGAAAAACATTATCATGATTTAGAGTAAAAAGGTGGGAAAAAACGGAAAATCATCATATTTCCTCTCATGCACCAGGAAAACGCAGAGAACAAAATGGGAGTAAATGATCGAATTATTTCTTTTTCCTCCTTTTCCATCAAAAAGAACGCACCCTAACTGTAAACTTGGTTCACATATCTCGGGCTCAATGTGTTCCTTAAGGATAATTGAGAAGGTGAAAATTGAGCAATGGCTAAAGGACATGACTAAATAGTTAACACATGAGACACTCAAGGACTTCTTAGTATGTATAATTGTATATAGATGAAAACTTTGACACACCGTGTCAGAGAAGCTACATTTAGTTACTGGGAGCCAGCTTCATGTATGCCATGTTTCTATTTTCTTTTGTTCTTGGGAAGAGATAGAATCCTCTCAGCTTTATTTTGAATCAATAAATCTTACAAAGTATACCGACTCTTTAACAAAGCATTGATTAGTCAACAATAACAAATGACCATTGAGTACACAACCCCCAAGTCTATTAGTTGCTGGTTTTGGAGCCTAAATTTCACAGCTTGAGCAGAATTTTTGTCACCATCCTGGACATAGCTGTAAGAAATTTGCAAATATGTTGGTGTTCAACCACATGATTTTTGAAGTATTCATGCATCAAGATACTACATTAGAGAGCATACTAAAACTGTGACTTCAAATCATATCCTCACAGAATCAAGCAACCAATGAATAAAAATAATTCCAATCATTCAAAAAAGCAACTAATGCAAGCAAGCTCAAGGCATCCTCAATTAGTAGACTAGTAAAGCTGCAATTTGAAATCAAGAAAGGAACTCATAAACCAAGTTTTGTCATCAAAGAAGCAATAGCATACGAAAGCTCCAGGTATTTTCGGTAAAGCAACTTATGAAGCACAGAGGAACTCAATAATATACTATGCAAGCACAGAACATAGAAGGCTCATAACTAAAATGTCTCACCTTGGGAAGTAGAGCTCTTCTGCCCAGCATATACTGTGTCAGTGAAGTAATTCTACTGACAGAAAGAGCATCTAAAAATAAGAAAACGATAGCGTGCCACTGTTTCATCCTTAATGCGGGAATTGGATCAGTAAAAGACATTGTATCTAGTAAGCGCCCCTGCAGAAAATGAATAATAGATGAATAAAAATAATTAAAGCCAGAAAAGGCAGTGCAAAAGACAGATTACAAGGCGAAAAAAAAATAGTCAATATGCTCCCTACTCATATAGAAATAGAATTTCTTATTTATATTGTATAAGGAATCATGGATATCCATGATTTATGTTCAGTTTTCGTAGTACAACTCCTTCCCAAGATAGTACACCATTCCCAAAAAATATCAATTTACCAATTATCAAAATAGTAATGATTTAACTGTACACCTTTTTACCCGACTCAAGTGAGCAAATAAAACAACATTAACAAGACATTTATAGTAGAAAATGTCGAAACCACATTGGAGAAAACACCAATAATTAAGAATGCCTCCTAAACTACATAATTTTTTTTTACAAAATAAGTGTTCAAGCCGATATTTTAATTTTCTCTACACATTTTTCAATTTTTGAGTTCCAATAACAGCCACATTCTCCAAAAACAAAGTTGTTAAAACAAAACCCAGTTCTACATTCAAAACATACCAATCCTTGCTCAAGAATTGAAACTGGCACAGGAAGCCTGAGTTCAGTCACAAGAGTAGGCAAGGCTCGAGCAAGACAACCAGCAAGAGTTTGCTTAATCTCAGAGGATCGCCCATCTTGCAGAAAAATCTTTCGAGGATACTCCCTCCCATTAACTGACATGTATTCTTCATAAAAACTCTCTTCCTTTCCGTATACATAAGCTAGAGTGGACGACGATATCCAGGCAAAGAGTGCCATAAACATCGTTGAGAAAGGTGACAACTGAACAAGGAGTCAAATTTACACATCAGTCATAAATAAAGTACAGAAAAACATAATGATAGTGGTAAAAAATGATGGAGCCCTTTGCAAACAAACTAACTTACTGTCAAGTTGAACCCCTCCGGAGGACTATCATACCAAGAATCCTCAGAGTCGAAAAAATCAGAACCTGAAAATCCAGGCTTTAGAGGCCACTTTAACTGCATAGGGTCTGTCTCCACAATCTCAGCATTCTCTTTTGATTTAGCAGTATCCACTCCATCAGGAGGTGGTAATATTATTACACCCGCTTCAGATACTGTATGTTAAAGATAATGAGAACTAAATGCACAAGAGTCTCAAGAAACAGTAGAATCATATGTAAGCAAATACAAATTCAACGCGAACTCCATACCAGCATCAGATGCATCATATTCTCCAGATGCAACGGCTTCTGCAGCTAGGCTTAGAGCCTCTGCACATGCCTCAGCAGATGACAATCTATACGAATCCTCCTCAGAGACTTCCTCAACTGCTGGATGAGGTGTAGGTATTACTACAGCTGCCTTTTCACCTTCTAATTCTCTAAACTCTTCAAGATTTTGCCCATCAAAATCAGTCTTCGCATCGGCCCAGGTAACGGAGCAGACTGCTTTCTTTGAATCTGAAGTCTTTAAAGAGGACTTCAAACCATTAGCCCCAGACAAAGACTCCTTCCCCTCGCGAAGCTTCATCTTTCCTTTCCTGGTATCATGACTTTGGCTACCACTAGAAATATTCTCTGATACATTAACATCCCCATCTCTTTCAGTAGCATTCATACATTCATCAGACTTCTTGGGTCTAATTTCCTTCTTCGAAGCTGGCTTTTTCACTGGCTTGCTCTCACAATTTACATCTTTACCAGTCAATTTTCCTCTTGCTTCTTTAGCACTCACTGAGGGAGCATTCTTACTAACAGTGTACTCATCTTGAGTAATAATAGCACTAGTGAAGTTCATATCAAAGGACATTATGTCTTGTGCATTTGGATCAGAAAACGAATGCTTAGACCCTGCAACATGCATATAGGAGATTACACTAACCTAAATGACAATAACACTAAAAAAACACTCTAAAAAGGAGAAAGAATCACCACCTTTTCCCTTTTCTCCACCTTTTCTATTGTTGATTTTGTTGTCACTCCGCGGCACATAGCCATCAATTGCATTTGGAGGTCCAATCCACTCCTCCATAGACACCTCCCCAGCTTCTCTCTCCGTTTTCTCCTTAATCTTCAACTCAGACAACCCTAAGTCTCCGTTCTTCCCCATATCCACAACAGAGTCCGTGCCCAACCCTTCAAACAGCTTGAGAATTTGGTTCAGTTTTGCAGGATTCGTAGCTGCGGATCTCTCTTCCTCCAAATTCGCAGCAAACGCTCGACTGTTGATCAAACAATTACTCGAGCAATACATGTACGTTTCCTGAAGATCGTAAACTTTATGCTCCTTGAGAGAGATGCGGTAGCGCCCCTTGCGCGGCCGTTCCGACGGCAGCGAATTGGCGCAGAGTGGATAACCGCACATTTCAGCTATGGTGCGCTCGGTCACGACATCATTGTAATCGCGGAGAGAGAGCAATGAACCAGCGGCTAGCAACTGCCTCTCGTCATTGATTCCTTCGAGGAGAAAGAGTTGAAGCTTATGAATTGCATCCTTCACTGTCAGTATTTCATCCTTGGTCGCCATCTTCAAACCTACACCAAGCTTAAACCAGATCTTTGAATACTCATCCAACCACTAACATCCGAATGTAGAATTCAAGTTTCAATAGAAAAAAAATATAGGAGATTGCTGAAGTTAAGGGTGAAAAAGGGTGGAACAGCGGCGGCCGCGAGAATGGTGTCTGACGGCGGCGTTGAGGCGGAATGGATGAAATATGGCCTAGGGACTTAATAGGAGTTCCCACAGAAAAATGGTCTTTTATTAGAGCCCAATTTATTTTGTTTTTTTAAATTGAGCGATTTCTTTTTGTTAATAATTATAAACAAATAATAACCACTCGATAAATCTCTATACAATATTAAATTAATTTTCTAAAATTATCTCAAAAAAAATACATATTACTGTACTATTTTACATTACTATTTTATACTTTTATTTATAGAATATATTATTATTATTATTATTTTATAAAATATATTATAGTAAAATGATATCCAATTGAATTTCGAATGGATACAAGATTTTTTTATTTTTTTGAACGGTAGTATTTAGGAATTTATACTCTTATTTATTCTTTAGAGAAAAATCATAAAGTCATTCCCCTGAATTTCGATTAGATTGGATTCATAAAATTATTTCTATTTTTTTTTAATACTAATTGAATATGCAATTTGAAATCGTGCTATAATTTTATTATTTTTAAATCTTTTTCATTTAAAGATCTTAATCTAGTCCACAAGTTCACAACTTTGAATAAAAAATTGAAACATTAGAATTTAGAAGTAAATATCGTTGGGAGTAATTCGAGAAGGGCAATGGAAGTAATTGTGCAGAGCTATAAATACTGAGGATTCGCATACCCCAGCCCCTGGCCAGAAATATCTGAATCTCCAGTTTCTTATCAAGAATCCAAAACCCAAAACTATGATCAACTTAATGGCGTCCTTAATTAAATTTTCATTACCATAATTAGCCTTCCAATTGCGACTTCGATCCATCCTTACACCACCGACGATCGCAATTATGTAAGCTTCGATTTTCTCCTTCTACTTTTTGATTTGATGGAAGTCAAAGTAGATTTGCTTCCACTTTGTTTTCTGATCCATCTTTATAGTTTGCTGCTGGATTTGCAAAATACTAACGGTGGGAGGAAGCTTTTTATGTTAGATGATTAGTGTTAATTTCCTGGGCATTGATTTGTTTTGAATTTCGTTGATTGGCGTTTGGGGTACTGATTTAGGTTGTGAACTTGTCGTAGTTGTTACGTTATTGTTTGGTGGAAGAGACTGATGCTAAATCAAATTATGATGTTTGTGTGAAATATGTGGTCAAGCTCCCGTATTTTTGTTGCTTGATGTTCTACGATTCTGCTCTGCTCTGTTGCAATCCTTCGTTTTGGATAGTTTTCGTGGTATATATACCTGTTTAAAATCATCCTGATTTTGGGGAGGAACATGAGCGGAGGGGTTTTCTGGTTTCTGACTGCTTAGTTTGCTCAACAGCGGTTCAGATTGTGTATGCTAACAAGGAGGAGAGGAGGATCAATCGTGTGTTTTCATGGCTGATAATCGCAATGTTAATAATGCCAAGGCTCGAGCAAGTACATCAACAACAATAACCAATCCCTTCACGATCAATCTTGAGAGCTTCAGCAAACGGATAAAGGTGCTGTATTCCCACTGGAATCAGTTCAAGAATGATTTGTGGGGGGGTTCTGAGGCTTTCGCCATAGCTACTCCTCCACGGTCAGATGACCTCCGTTACCTAAAGTCATCTGCCTTGAATATGTGGCTGATCGGTTATGAATTCCCGGACACAATCATGGTGTTCATGAAGAAAGAGATCCATTTTATATGTAGCCAAAAGAAAGCATCATTACTCCAAGCTGTGAAAAAACCTGCCAAAGATGCTGTTGGTGTGGAAGTCGTAATGCATGTGAAGGGCAGAAGTGATGATGGGTCTGCATTGATGGATGATATATTCGAAGCTGTTCGAGCTAAGTCACGTTTGGATGGCTGCGATAACCTTATTTTTGGGCACATTGCCAGAGAAACTCCTGAAGGGAGTTTTCTTGAGGTGTGGGATGAGAGGTTGAAGAATGCTAATTTTCAACTCACTGATGTAACTAATGGGTTCTCTGACCTGTTTGCTGTGAAAGATTCTGTTGAGATTACGAATGTGAAGAAGGCTGCATACCTGACTTCCTCTGTCTTGAAACAATTTGTGGTCCCAAAATTGGAGAAGATCATTGATGAGGAGAAAAAAGTCACTCATTCTTCTTTAACGGATGATACTGAAAAGGTCATAACTGAACCTTCAAGGATAAAGGTGAAGCTGAAAGCTGACAATGTTGATATCTGCTACCCTCCAATTTTTCAGAGCGGAGGACAATTCGATCTGAAACCAAGCGCGACAAGCAATGATGACAATTTTTTCTATGATAATACAGGTGTGATCATATGTGCGATGGGGTCTCGTTACAGTAACTATTGCTCAAATGTGGCGAGGACATTCCTAATTGATTCCAACTCGCTGCAGAGCAAGGCATATGAGGTCCTCCTGAAAGCCCACGATGCAGCAATAGCTGCTCTGAAGCCCGGAAATAAGGCTCTAGATGCCTATCTAGCAGCTGTTTCTGTAGTGCAAAATGATGGACCTGAATTTGCTCCTCACTTGACAAAATCTGCAGGAACTGGAATAGGACTCGAGTTTCGTGAGACTAGCCTCAGTTTAAATGGGAAAAATGACAGGATACTGAAAACTGGCATGATCTTCAATGTGTCTTTGGGACTTCAGAATTTGCAGATAGAGACCAACAATCCAAAAACGCAGAAATTTTCTTTATTGCTAGCTGACACAGTTATCATCGGTGAAACTGCCCCTGAAGTGCTGACTTCTATGTGTACAAAAGTGGGGAAGGATGTGACGTATTCATTTGGTGAAGATGAAGAAGAGACCCCGAAAACCAAATCCAGGCCGAAAGCTGTTGAGACACTCTCCTCCAAGGCAAAACTAAGATCGGTCAACCACGAGGTATCGAAGGAGGAGTTAAGGAAGCAACATCAGGCAGCACTGGCTCGTCGAAAAAATGAAGAAACTGCAAAAAGACTTGCTGGTGGTGGTTCTGAAGGGACAAATCATGGTCACCTTAAATCATCTGGTGAGGTGGTTGCATATAAGAATGTTAATGATCTACCTTATCCAAGAGACTTTATGATCCAGGTGGACCAGAAACATGAGGCCATTCTCTTGCCCATCTATGGAAAGATGGTTCCTTTCCATATTAGTACAGTAAAGAGTGTGTCCAGTCAACAGGACACTAGTCGGACGTGCTACATTCGGGTAATCTTTAATGTACCCGGTGCTCCTTTCTCTCAAAACGACCCCAACTTACAGAAATTTCAAGATTCAATCTATGTTAAAGAAGTTTCTTTTCACTCCAAGGACCCAAGACATATTAGTGAAATTGTTCAAGCAATCAAGACCCTTCGTAGGCAGGTTGCCTCCCGTGAATCGGAGAAGGCTGAGAGAGCTACTTTAGTCTCACAAGAAAAACTCCAGGTTGCTGGAGCAAAATTCAAGCCAATTAGATTATCAGACTTGTGGATCCGTCCAGTTTTTGTTGGTCGTGGAAGAAAGCTTAGTGGTTCCTTAGAAGCACACACAAATGGATTTCGTTATGCAACGTCGAGACACGATGAACGTGTGGATATCATGTTTGCCAATATTAAACATGCATTCTTCCAGCCAGCTGAGAAGGAAATGATAACTCTCGTGCATTTCCATCTGCACAACCACATAATGGTGGGAAAAAAGAAAACGAAGGATGTTCAGTTTTATGTCGAAGTCATGGATGTCGTACAGACGATTGGAGGCGGAAAGAGATCTGCTTACGACCCTGATGAGATTGAGGAGGAGCAGAGAGAGAGGGATAGAAAGAACAAGATTAGCTTGGATTTTCAGAACTTTGTCAACAGAGTTAATGATCTTTGGGGACAACCTCAGTTCAAGTCATTGGATTTAGAGTTCGATCAGCCATTGAGAGAACTTGGCTTCCATGGGGTGCCACACAAATCATCTGCATTCATAGTGCCAACATCAGCCTGTCTCGTTGAGCTCGTTGAATTACCATTTGTGGTGATCACCCTTGGTGAGATTGAGATAGTTAATTTGGAGAGAGTTGGTCTTGGTCAGAAAAACTTTGACATGACTATTATATTTAAGGACTTCAAACGAGATGTAATGCGGATCGATTCAATCCCCACATCTTCGCTAGATGGCATTAAGGAGTGGCTGGATACAACAGATCTCAAGTACTACGAGAGTAGGCTAAATCTTAACTGGAGGCAGATATTGAAAACAATCACTGATAACCCTGAACAGTTCATCGAGGATGGCGGGTGGGAATTTCTGAACTTGGAGGCTAGTGATTCTGATTCTGATCACTCGCAGGAGTCGGATCAAGGATACGTTCCGTCAGATGTGCAATCTGACTCTGTCTCAGAGGAGGAGGATGATGACAGCGAGTCACTAGTGGAGTCCGAGGATGGGGAAGAAGATGATTCTGAAGAAGTGTCGGAGGAAGATGAGGGGAAAACGTGGGAGGAGTTGGAAAGGGAAGCTAGTAATGCAGATAAAGAGAAGGGAAATGAATCAGATAGTGAGGAAGACAGAAAAAGAAGGAAAATGAAGGCTTTTGGGAAATCACGACCACCACCAGCAAGAAGACCAGGAGAAGGAGGAGGAGGAGGAGGAAGCAGTCTCCATAAGAAGGCCAGATTTAGATGAAGAGGTGCTCTATAATAGGTACTGACTATACCATGTGATTCATTTAGTTATAATCTCCATAGTGTTAAATTACACTTTCCAAGTTTTTTTTTTTTAAGGAAAACTTGAACTGATGTGTGTGTTTTAAAGAAAAATGCCTCTCTGTCTTTGTTTCTTGATATTTTTGAAGTTGCATTTCGTTTCGGGTCTCTTCGTCTACATTATAATCCTTTCCTTTTCTTAGTTAAAAATTTTAGTAGAGTTTCTCCTTTGCTAAATCAACCTATGGTAATGGTAGCAAAAACATATTTAAGATACCAAATGATAACTTCTTACTTCATTGCTCATAGTCTCTTTATGTATAGAATAGAATATATCATTACTTCGAGTTACTGTGATTGGTCGTGTTCTCTTTTACTTAAAACAGCTGTTCATTTTTTAGAAACATGGTGCAAGTATTGTTCATATACACTGCTACTGCTAGTTAATGCTATTCTGCAGAGATGTTATGCAACTCTTTGGAAAACGTAATTTTGTGTTGTAGACAGGTAATGCTATTATTCTTGTAAAGAAATGTAGTCTTTGTAATGCTACATATTGTGTTTATGTAGAAACATAATACTTTGCCGCCCAGAGATATACTATATTTGATATTTATTTTTGTATTTTTAGATAAATTTTCAAATACACATGTAGCAAACCTTGCCATCTGAGTGAAATGCTTAAATTAAGGAATCATGATGGAAAACTCGAAATTCAATAATCATGAATTTCAACATAAATACATGGGGTGGGATGGGATAGGAGAAAGAGAACACCAAACCCACCATTTTTGTTTCCAATTTCCTTGATAAGATTGCGTTATACCATTCCCAGTTTGTGTTCCAGTTATGGTCTTTTTGGCGCAGTTTGTCATCCTTTTTCTCTAGAGTCAAGTGTGGCTTTTAATTAATTTGGTTAATATTTGGACTTCTATTTTAGTAAAATCCTTGCAATTGAGTTTTGAACACTAAAAATAATTGTAAAAATTAATTTCTCAAGAATTGGCTCGTCTTCTCCAACTGAGCTTGCTATCTCACCGTTCAGTTCAATCTTTAGGTGAGAAATATGAGCCGTTGATTCTCCTTCATTTCGGCAGTAAGCCTGTGATCATCGCCCAATCAGCAGAAGCAGCAAGTGAGATGATGAAGAAGCATGATCCAATCTTTGCTTCTTGAGTGTTCCTGTACTGACTGTTTCTCCAGAAGTTCTACAAGTGAGGGACTAGCTGCTGAGACTGGATAAGTAGATTTTTAGATTAATGTTCTTGTACAGTTTGCTCTAATCAACTTGCCTACATCCATCCATGTTACATGTAATTTGAGTAAAAGGTTGTTCTCTTTTCCACTTCTACACACTTGTTCTTTCATCTTCATTGTTTGGTACTCTATATTGTGTTGCTAAGTTGTGAATCTAGTTTAGTTGTTGACTTGGTGCTTCTGATGCTTTAGTATTGTGATTTTCATTTTGTGTGAAGTGATCTCACTTAAGACAAGGAATGTTATGTACTTCTATGCAGGTTCTTGTGTTCCAATTATGTCTGTTGTAGTAGGCTCGATCTTGGGTTTACTGCTCATTTTAAGCATATGCATTCTCTGCTCTTTGAGTAGTAAAAGGGTCCAAGATTTCAAGTATACAAGGGATGAAGAAACAGCCCTTTTATTGAAGAAGATCCAGTTTTGTTCTTCGTCGAGTTGCATGTGAATTGAGCGATTTGTTTGAATACCGGTATCAAATAATGTGATCTGAAGGATAAAGGGGAAAGAGTTTGTGTGAAATCATAAGGTTATAATTGTCTTTTTTAATTTGTTTTTTTCCAAGGGTGTATACATACTTTTGTTATTTTATCACGAGTTAAAACAATCCTACTAAATACGCAAACCAAGATATCTATATCTGTTACTTCCTCCGTTCCAGACCACTTGGCCTGTTTCTTTTCGGCACGAGATTTAAGAAGTGTTGGTTTAGAAAAAGGAGGAGGGGTGTTAAGGCACTTATTGTTTCCATTTTTGGGAAACAGGCCTATTCATGTGGGACGGCCCGAATAGGAAAGCAGGTCAAGTGGTCTTGGACGGAGGGAGTATTTTACATACCAAACACGTAATATATTTTTTTATCTTAATTTATTTCACCTCTTTAAATAACTTTTTGTAATTTTTATCTTATTTAGGATTTTCTTATAAAAGCTACCAAACGGGCCATAAAATTACCATGCATCTTTCATGGTCTACATAAGGGAAAATTAAAATGTAAAAAAAAAAAAAAAAAAAAAACGTGAAAATATATTTAATTTGGCAAATTCAACATTTTATTAATTGATATCACACTAAAGCTTCAAAAAAATGTAATCTCCACATAATTCAATTGCCAATTACATTTATGCACAAACCAAATCAATGTATAAATGTAATTAAGGAACATCAATTGAAACAAATTATTTTTAATTATATTTGTTAACATAACCAAACCTGAGAGTTAGATCACATGAATTCATGATCGTACCATAGAAGCATTAGTAAACAACAAATCTTGGAGCTAAAACACGGACATACGGCAAGTGGAGGCCGTAGCAGTCAAGCATTTGTGAAACAATGTTTACAGAATGTAATTCAAACCTCCATAACTGATCAATGCAAGAATATTCTTTTTTATTTGCTTTACTAATAGGCTTTATAAGCCGAGATGCCGTTTTTGTTGTTCCTATTAGCATATAAATAAAGAGTAAAACAAATTACGTAAAATATATATATCTATACTATATTAAAGCAAAATAGTTAGCTATGCATTTTGCCGCCCAAATTCCATGCAATTTTATATTCTATCGCATAAATGCCATGCAAATGCTTCTAATTTTTATTAAAATAAAATCTATAAAATACAATTTTGGTCAAACATTGCCGCTCAACATGTATAAGTAATTTATTAAAAAAAATGAATAAAATGCAACAACTTTGCGGCCGACCGAATATGTACAAAGGAAATTTGCATAATATTTGTTTTCCGAATTTCAAAAAGATTTCAAATCATTATCAGATATAATTTTCATTCTTTTAGCAAGTTTTAGAGCTCAATTAAATTTTAAATTCATTTAGTCTGGTGCCAAAAAATACTTTTAATGTCTCTTTATGTAACTATATGCTTAGTCCATGTTCTTTTTCTCAAGAACTTATTCATTCTTCTAGAAGTTAAGAGTTAATTTACTGTTGGGATATTATGTTGAGGAGTAACTTGAATCAAGTTAATAAACAATTTGTTTTGATTCGATTCCAAAGCTCTAAGTAGAATATTTTTCTTATTATTTTTGATGGATCTGGACAAGTTATACATAGCAAAACTTGCATGTTAGGAAGCTTGTGTTTTAGTCTAGAAGCGCTAAAGATGAAGCAGTTAAAGTTCGCGAAGCGCCAGGAAGCGAAGCGGCTCCAGCAGAGAAAGCGTACACAGTAAAGTTTGACAAAGCGTCATGAAGACACTTCAAATAAAGATGCTTAGAGCAAGCTTCCGTTCAGTAGAAGCGAAGCGCTCACAAGTCAGCTCACCCAAAGCGTCTCTGTTCTAGAGCTGAACTTAAAGCGTTAATCAGTGCTAGTGTGATAAGTTTGACTTTCAAACTTTCGGATGACTGACTCCTCACCGCCTAAAGCTTACGTGTCAACACACCATTGCACAACGGATGCGGCTACAGTCTGAAAAGTCAAGGTTAGGTGAAGACTGTCATACCCCTAGGTACGGCGGACATCCCTTCCTAGAACTAGAGTCTGAAATGCCTGAAAAAGGAGCTGACACCATCGACTTTTCCGGAAATTAAAGAACACGCAACCCCTTCTCTCTCACCGGGAAGTAGGTTCCTTACTAAAAATAGAAAGAGTTGCACACACTAAAACTAACGCACGTACAAACAATTCAAGCATACTACTCGCAAGAACTCAAACAAATCATCCGTTACATTCCTTTAGTTCTTTCGAAGCGCTTCACATTAGTGTGTCCTCAAGAAATTTCTTGAGTATTGCAACTACTTTTTTTCTAGGTTCAACTTCATTTATCTATAACCTAGCTTCGAGAATCCTTATACCTATACTTGTGATATTCATTGTAAAGGATTCTCATTTACGAAAACTCAAAAACCCCAAAATCAAGTCTATCGTATTAGATTGAGTTGTAAAGCTGTAAAGTTTTTGTAGTAAAGATGTGTTGTAAGGCTTCTCGAGAGCCCGTGAATATCTGAGGATTCAAGTGCAAGTTTGTTACTAGCCTTGAATCACTTCCCCTTGGAAGTATAAAACAAGGGATACCAAGTAAAGATGTTCATCCCGTCGTGGATAGAGTGGACGTAGGAGAGGCTCTCCAAACCACTATAAGTGATTGTGTCGATTTACTTTACTTACTGCTTTTGATTTATTGCATACACACACTCACGCTTTAATTATCAACAGGGTTTTAATTCGCAAATATATTTAAGTCTCACCACATTCCGCACAGCACTCACACGAGCGAGAAGCTTCGAAAGCTTCACTAGCGTTTGAAGCGTCTACTCGGTAAAAAGGTTGAAAAACGCAAAAGAAGTTAAACATTTATCAACACACGTATTCACCCCCCCCCCCCTCTACGTGTATTAGTCACTTTCGAGACCAACATTTACATATACAGTTATCACCAATTTTAGTAATAAAAATTAAGCACACATGGAATAAAACAAACTACTTATCCTTAATGTCACTTTTAAGAATTAGGCTTTTCCTTTTTTCATTTTTTTTTTGGAAGTGTAATTAATCATCATCAGAGTACTTTTAAGAATTAGGCAAACAATATTAATTTATTTTATTCTTTTCATCCCTTGTACTAGAAGGACACATTCAAAATTAAATGTTTTTACTTGAGACCCTATTGTAGATAACAGTGGCCAATGGCACTCGGTAAAAAATGATAGAAGCATGCTACATCTAATTAAAATACAACCTAAATATCTTCACCAAGCCAAGAGAGGAGAAACATTGAAAGTTATATATCATCGTCATCCTTTAATTTAATATAAAAATTAGAAAATAAACGAACAAGTTATGATAAATTAAAATCATGTAATTTAAATTATATTAAGAATACATGCATATATTGGCTATATGAGTGGTATATTAGAATAATAAGTTGGTATAATTAAGCTAATATGTCCTTTCTTTCTTTTCTTTTTTTCTCTATTTTTGATATATGACATATTAAATGAGACACCTAAAAAGAAAAACGAGTCAATTCGAATGAGATCAAGAAAATATTGTATAATTAGTACCCATGTAAAATTGCCAACATAAATCAAAACATTTCTATTGTTAATATAACAATTGAGTTAAAACTAATTTTATCAAAGAAAAAAAGAATGAACATGAAGCACTCCAATTTAAGTAGTCTTAATTACCCCTTAAAAATGTGTGTCCAACTTATTACACTTTATATCTTTCTCTGAATAATCGTGTCCAATAGGTCGGGTAAATAAGACAAAGGAAGTATAAAACCGCGCAAAGCGCGGGTGTAACTCTAGTACCATGCTAAAATGCCACATGTTGTGCCTGTTCAAAAAAAGAAAAAGAAAAAAAAGAGCACATTACTATTTTTTTGAGCTTTATTGTGACTCCACCTCATATTCAATGTTCTAAAAGTCCCCGCCTAGACCCAACTAGTCCCTGTCTAGGCGCTAGTCGGCACCCCACCGCCCGACTAATGCTAAATCCGCCTAGGCGCTTAGCGACAACCTAATTATCGCCGGATTAAAGCTTAATTAGTCTTTAAGTCTGAACTAATTAATACTTATGACAACTAGGCCATGAAATTTATGTGAATACCATGAAATTTGTCATTTAAATATCATATTTAATGTTTTTATCATAAATTTGGTAATAAAATTATAAACAATATGTGTTGATATAGTTTCTAACTGATGATATGATGTAAAAATAGTAAAAGTAAACTTATATTTCTAATCCGCCTAAGCGCTAGTCCCCCCTTCACCGCTCGACTAGCGCCTAGCGACTTTTAGAACATTGCTCATATTCATCATTAACATCAGAGAACTACTCAACCTCTATCAAATTCAAGTATCACAATAATGGTATCAATAAAAACAGATTTATCGTATGCAAAGCAGAGACTGATAATTACTTGCAACGAACATCAAGTCAGATACAACATATGAAACGGGATCATTAGCAACATAGCCAATAAAAGACATGTTAATGTATTGCCATTTTTTAGTCATTAAAATATTCAAACTTCTTCTCAAACACTAAATCAAACATCACTTGAATTCGGTCATAGAGAGGAAAAAAAAAGTATAGCTCCTATAACATCCATAGATCTTAAGAGGGAAGAGCACAAAAATATTTCATTATATGTTCATTAAAAATTCATTTATCCTTGAATTTTTCTTGAATTCAATTTCTAAATGTGCAACACTATGTATGAATGAGACCCGAATGATAATAGAAAAAACGGAATTATATAGAATCTAAATAGTTCTACAAATATGTACCTTCCCGGTTCACCTGTGTTCTTTTTGGGGCATAAATCTGGTCAAGAACAAATATATTTTCTCTTACGGTGTCATAATACAGTAAAACCTCTCAAAAAGAATACTCTATTAAGGAATAAACTCTCTTTAGGAATAAAAATTCATGGTCCCAACTTGGGACCAGTTATAATTTGAAATAAACTCCATATTGTCATAATTCATATTTTTTCAAGTCCTAACATAAAGAAATACACCTCCATTTAGGAATAAATCATAATAATATATATAATTTTACAATAGATTTAAGTTGATTTAAAATACTTGTTCAAGGTTGATTGTGACAATGATTTAATCTTTTGTGTTGTAACCTTATCCTTCAACTTGCGTGTGCGCATTAGCTCGTCCACATGACCACCTTCTTGTTGAACCCAAAACATTTCCAACTTGTTGAGTAAGCTTAAAGCTTCTTCACATGAAACTTTTTGTACTTCTATGCTATCATCCTCTGGATTATTTTCCTCATTTTCTTGCCTAATTCCTTCAATAATTTCTTCATCCGTTAAAGCATAAACAATTTGTTGCTCATTTGGATGATTAAGGAAAATATCCATCTCCATCTCGTTGGTGTAGTGAAGATCTTTTACCTGACTTTTCAACTCTTTAAGTAGTTTTTGATTCTCCTCATCCATTTCTTTTGCAACTTGAGTATTGCCTTTTCATATTACGTGAGTAAATTAGTTCAATTAAGTTCAACACATTACATGTACATGTATCTACTAATTATACCATTATATAATATACATGCATTTTTAAAAAAAAAACCTTATAACTCTATTTAGGAATAACCCCCATTTAGAAATATTTTTTTGTAGTCCCAAGAATATGACTATAGAGAGGTTTTACTGTATAACAAAAATAAACACCAAAAGAAAAACATCCCGACAGTAACCTATTTCCTCCATGGATGTTGATAAACATGATATTATTATACAAATAGTCTGCCAAAGCCTGCAGCATATATGATAAGAGAAAGAAAGTCCATTGTTAATGGAACTATCCTTTCTTAATTTGTTGAATGGATAGTGCAAAGGGTGTAGTAACATACCAAATCACCAATATCTTAAACAAAACTCGGCGTATGATCAATTTATTTCTATGAAGAAGAAACCAAATAATCAATTCAATGGTAATCGTAATATAATAGAAATAAACACCAAAAGAAAAACGATCCAATAAACTGATCAGGAATAATGTATTTTATGTTTTTTTTTAAAAATGACATCACAATGACTAGTATCAATAAATCACAAATAACCATAGCGAGATTAATAGGGAACAATGATTCAAATTATAGGTTTTGGATAAAATTAAATTTCTTGAACAAGAATTGGGGAACAAACTTAGTAAAAATACGCATACCTTTGTTCTGCAATATGGAGAGAATATCAAAGATATGGAGAGAATATCGCAATGATTTCTTATTTATAACCAATATAGATCTGCTTATGTATCTATACAGAAGAACGTCCTATGCGTCAATATATGCAGCGGTTTGCAAACAGTTAATTGAGAACGTGCAGAAAAATAAACAAAAGGCAGTTTCATCTGCAATACGATAACTGTTATTTTTTTTGCCAGGAAATAAAAACGGCCAATTTATTCTGTTTTTATATATAGATAGATAGGTATATCAGCACTAAACAGCAGCAGCTGTGGACATGAAAACCATTCATCACATCACTCAAAAGTCAAAACTCTAGCAATCGATATATAAACTTTAAGATAAAAAAACCTTAGTCCACAAATGTACATTAACGAAAAACATAAACTACCACCTTAACTTTCCTACTTAGTCTGACAAAGGATGGAAAAAGCCATAGAGTTAAGTCTAAAATATTAAAAATATGCAAACTAGATAACTATTAAGTAGCTAAACTAGACCACCACCACCATAACCTACCTAAACTTGCTGCGTTTCGAGGCAACACTACTAGGTCCTGCCCTCGACTTACCAAAAGCCTTCATCTTCCTTCTCCTCCGTTCGTCTTCGCTGTCCGACTCGTTCCCCTTCTCTCGATCCGCATTGCTAGCTTCCCTCTCCAACTCCTCCCATGTCTTGCCCTTCTCTTCCTCCTCTTCCTCTTCAGAATCCTCCTCTTCATCTTCAGATTCAACCAGGGATTCACTCTCCGAAGCTTCGTCCTCAGACTCTGACTCGGGCTCCGCATCTGATGGCACATAACCTTGATCTGACTCTTGTGAGTTATCAGAATCAGAGTCGGTAGCTTCCAAGTTCAAAAATTCCCAGCCACCCTCTTCTATGAACTGCTGTGGATCATCCATGATGGTTTTTAGAATAGGGCGCCAGTTGAGATTCAGCCTACTCTCATAGTACTTGATGTCAGTAGTGTCCAACCATTCCTTGATGCCGTCGAGTGAGGAAGACGGGATTGAATCAATCCGCATCACTTCACACTTGAAGTCCTTGAAGACGATGGCCATATCAAAATTCTTCTGCGCCAAACCCACTCTTTCCAGATTGACAATCTCAATATCACTCAATGATATCACCAGGAAAGGATTCTCTATCAGCTCAACCAAACAGCTGGAAGTGGGAACTATGAAAGCCGAGGCCTTGTATGGTACCCCATGGAAACCGAGTTCTCTGAGAGGTTGATCAAACTCCAAGTCCAGGCCGATTTGGGGCTGCCCCCACAGATCATTCACCCGGTTCACAAACTGTTGGAATTCCATATTGATTTTGTTCTTCCTATCTCTCTCCCTCTGTTCCTCTTCAATCTCATCTGGATCATAAGCAGATCTCTTCCCACTCCCAATGTTCTGAACCATCTCCATCACCTCAACATAGAACTGCACATCCTTGGTTTTCTTGGTTCCAACCATGATATGATTGTGCAAGTGAAAGTGAACAAGGGTAATCATCTCTTTCTCTGCTGGTTGAAACAAGGCATGCCTTATGTTTCCGTACATGATGTCAATACGCTGATCTGCCCTTGAAGTAGAATAACGGAACCCATTCGAGTGTGCTTCTAATGTGCCACTCAACTTCCTTGCACGGCCACCAACTAATGTAGGACGTATCCACACATCATGCAACCTTATTGGCTTGAACTTATTCCCTGCAAGTGCAAGTTTCTCCTGGATGACCAGAGTCGCCCTCTCAGCCCGTTCAGATTCCCTAGCCATGACATTACGCCTAAGTGTTTTAATCAGCTGCACTACTTCACTTATGTGCCTTGGGTCTTTGGATCTGAATGAAACCTCCTTCAAGTAAATCGCCCCTTGGTTCTTTAAAGAATTGGCATCATGAGGAGTGAAGGCTGTGCCGGGGACATTAAAGATAATACGAACATAGCAATTCCGATTAGTGTCCTGCTGGCTTGACACAGTTTTAACTGTTGCAACATGGAAAGGTACCATACTTCCATAAATGGGAAGTAGAATTGCTTCTTTCTTCTGGTCGACTTGAATCATCATTTCTCTAAGTGGTGGAAGTTCGTTCACACTTTTATAGGCAACTAAATCACTTGCTGCTCTTGCAGCACCTTTTCCATTTGCTTTATCTGATTCTACACCAGCAAGGCGGCGAGCAGTTTCCTCATTCTTCTGGCGTGCAAGTTCTGCCTGGTGCTGCTTCCTAAGGTCCTCCTTAGACATCTCCCCATTGTCTGAACGAAGCTTCGTTTTGGAATGTACTGCATCCTTGGCATTAGGTGCCATTTTGACCCTCTGTGGCTCTTCATCATCTTCATCTTCTTTGAAGCAATAGGCAACATTATTAGGATCTTTAGAGCTTCCAGAAGTTGCCACACTGCAGCCACCTTCCGTCACAATAACCGTATCTGCAAGCAATAGTGAGAAAGTCTGGCTCTTTGCATTGCTCGACTTTGATTGCAGATCCTTGAAACCAAGTGAAACATTAAAAGCCATTCCTTCTTTCAACACTCTTTCATTCTTTGCATTGAGATTCAATCCAGTTTCACGAAACTCCAAACCAATGCTAGCTCCAGCAGATTTTGTCAGGTGAGGCACCAACTCAGGAGCATCCCTCTGCACTACAGTCAAAGCAGCCTCGTATACAGCACTAATCTTGTTCCCAGGCTTCAGTGCATGAATAGCAGACTCATGAGCCCTAAGAAGAACTTCATAAGCCTTGTTTTGCACGGCATCAGGGTCAATAAGATAAGTTCTAGCAACATTTGAACAATAACTGTTATAACGGCTCCCAACTGCGGATATAATAACACTGGCAGAATCATAGTATAGTGAATCATCATTGCTTGTAGCACTAGGCCGGAGATCAAAGTTTCCACCACTTTGAAAGATAGGAGGGTAACAGATATCTACATTTTCAGCTTTCAGTTTGACACCAATCTTGAGCGGGTCAAGTATAGCCTTCTCTGTCTGATCCATCAGTAGGGAGTGGGTTACCTTCTTCTCCTCATCAATCACCTCTAATACTTTTGGAAGAACAAAGTTCTTCATCACAGAAGCAGTCAAGTAAGCAGCTTTCTTTATACAAGTAATCTCATTTTTGTCCTTAACAGCAAAAAGATCAGATAATCCATTTGAAATATCACTCAGGGTGAGACCTGAACCCTTCAACTTATCAGACCATAACTCCAAGAGTTTCCCCTCTGGGATTTCCCTAGCTATGTTCCCAACTACAGGCGCGTCATGATCATCCGACTTTGGCTGAGAACGGATGGCACGGATCACCTTATCAATTTGAGCGCTTCCATTGTCATTTTTTGTCTTTACCCATATTGCAACTTCGGCTTTCACAGTCTCTCTAGCAGATGCTTTGACAGCCTCAAGCAATGATGCTTTTTTACCACTACAAATGAAATGGATATTCTTCTCTCCGAAAACCATAACTGTATCAGGAAACTCATAACCAAGCAACCAGATATTCAGAGCAGATGACTTAAGGTATCGTATATCATCCGTCGTAGGCGGTGTGGCAACGACAAGGACATCAGAAGAACCCCAAAGATCATCTTTGTGTTCCTGCCAGTGCTTGTAGAGAGCTTGCAAACGCCTAGTGAATGTAGGCAAGTCAATAGTATACGTAGTGCCTCCTGATGCATTGGCATTTGCAGCCACACCATTGCGTTCTTCAGGCATTGCACCCGTTAAGGTTGATCTACAAAGAAGATACAAGAAGATGTATGTCAGCAAATCGGGGAGGTCTCTGGCCATAAGATTCACAAGATGGACTTAGAAAACAGAGCTAAACAATAGGAAAGATGTATACTAGAACTTTAGGAACATCCTGTAATGATACAAAATTTCCCGTCCTTTACCAAACATGTATAAACTCCATGTACAATTTTACTGTAATATATTCACCTTATTCAATTTTTCTGATATTGAATGTATCCAATCTTTAATAACATGATACGCACAACAGAACCTACAGTAAAAAAACAACTAACAAAAATAAATAATAAACATTATCATACTGCAGATAACAGTATCAAACTGATGATCATAATGAAGATTGTTATAACCTACAGGAGACTTATATCTCAATGATGCATAACGCATTGTTAAATTATTTTATTACAAATCAGGCTAATCCATTACTTCAGAGAACGCTATCATAAAATACAACATTCTCAATCGCTTTATAACTTACTCCACAGACTCTCACAGAATCTATAGGCCCACAAAGCAACTTCTAATCATGAAAAACATCCAAAAGTTTCATTGTTGAGATAATTACCAGATGCTAATCCAATGCTACAGGTTGATGACCAAAGAAAGGACACCGAGTTCTGTAATCTTTGATCTGAAATTTAGAGTGTCAAAGATACTATTAGTTAACCACAAATAATGGTGGATATCAATGTAGTGGATTAAGTTATGTTAGGTGGTGAATGCCAAGTAAGGAGTTATGCTTAATTCTTGTAGTCAAGCGAAAGAAACAACCATAGAGTCGAGACTCGAGAGACATAGCTATGTGTTTTTATGCAATGCTAAATAAGATACATGTCTCACAATTTAAGAGTTTGATAGGAGTATCATTTATTTACGAAGCAATTTTGGAGCAATTTGTCCTTGGTTGATAACTCAGAGAAAGAAATGAAGGATAAAAGCTTGAACAACTCCCTTGATTCTGAGAATAAGCATAATAACTCAGCAACGATTCTAACAATGAGTTATCAGAACAATATACAAAATCCAGCTCCCAGAAATTGCTAAAATGCCTTGCTAACTCAAATGAAATTAAATCATCAAGAAACAGCGGGATTAAAAATATATATATATCATAAACCCCAAACCCAAATTGCGATTGCAAAGCCCTAAACCCCCAAAGCACAAGGAATTGAGTTCCTAGAGGATGAAAAGCGGAGAAGGAAGGTGGTGGGGGAGGAGGCTGGGGGGCGGCAATGGTGAAATTTTCTATCTAGGGCTCGCAGTAGTGAAAGGGGAGAAGCGGGTGTGCAGCCGTGAAATTTTCTGCCTGGGGCTCCCAAACTGTGTCTTAAATCATCTAAATTGTTTTTTTTTCTTTTTCTCGATTTTACTAAAAGCACTCCAATTTTAGCTACATTTAGTCATATATATTATTCAACCCCAAAACAACCATATGACTCAATGCTGTCCAAGAGCAAAATCGATTTCCTTGTTCAAGTCACTTTGTTTAATACAAACACCCTCACCATTAAAAGATGATGAAAAACAGATTACACAAATAAAACAATCAAAATAACAAAAAATCAGAAAAAATCATACCTAGTTGAGTTCGAGGTGTTGTTTAATGGATAAATTGTAGGGCTGAAACTGCTAGGGTCCTTTCTGATAAAATGTGGCGCTTTAGTATCAAATTCCGCTGCGAGTGCCACAACTTCAATTTCTTGGCCGCCGACCTCAGTTTCTCCTGGATGCACAATGACGAACTAGGGTTAGGGTTTTCTGCATTTACATTCCCAAAGAAAAAAAATCGAATGGAGGAGCGCCGACTATCAAATCGAACACAAACTCCCCAACGAATACAAGAAAAAGGAACTCAGAAATCGAACTTTGTGAACGGGAAAGAAATAAATATGCAGAAATTCAAGAACAGACACCTAAATTCTTCAGCGAGAATGAAGATTTTGGAGAGTTCGAGAGCACTACCGCGGAAAAACGAAATATGGGCTGAATGATTTGCGAAGGCTAGCAGGGAGCGTATATATACGTAGCGGGGTAAGTCGGTTCGGTCAAAATTGAACCGGGCTGTCAAATCCAATCATCTTTCCGGTTCGGTTGGTCCGGAAATTTCCGGTTCATATTTGACGCTATCCTTTTCTTTTTCTTTCAAAAAAAAAATGATAAATAGAACACGAAATCTGAAAAAAAATAAATAAATAATAATAATAAGGTCGCTGCTCTTTGTGCGATGTTGCACAGAAGTGACAGAACGATGAACACAACAATCAATCTAAACGTTCTAAAATTACTAATCCCTAAACTAGATGAAAGAGGCGCAGTGAATGTACAAAAAATCAACAGTCGCGTACCTAGCGGGGCTGCGGATTTGATGTTTGGACGGCAAATAGCGCCGGTGGTGAACAGAGAGCGGCGCGGCAAACGGCGGCGGTGGCGAACAGCAAGGCAGATCTAGGGCTTCCGAAGTATTTGTGAATGGTGAAGTGAATGAAGAGTAGGAGAATGTTCGAGAATATATTTGAAAGGGGAAAAAAATAGAAGAGAGTGAATGGAACGGTGTCGTTTATGAGTTTAGAGCGGTATACGGCAACTACTTTTTCCCTCGTATATATATATATGGCGGGAGATTGGTCTTTCATTGTATTTAGGCGTCACAGAATGGCGGGAAGCCTTATTTCTTCGCTCTATTTTTCCATGTAGTGCGATTTAGGATTTTACTGGCTTGCTACACTAATTTGATATAAAAAATATAGAGACAAACCCTAAAATAGTCATTCTTATAAGAGAAAAGTCTATTTTAGTTAATAATAAGATAATAGCCTAATTCTAGCCATTTTTCGTGTATAAAGACTTTTATAGCCCTTAATAAAATTTAATAAATAAAAAGGAACACAAGTTGATAATCTCATAATGTGCATCTCTAATCATAAAGTCAGCGTTCTACCAAATCGTCCCTGCAAAATCACGACCTGACTACTTTTCATAATTAGGTAGAGGTGGCTTTGAATGTAAGTTGCAGCAAATTTGCCTACGTACCTTCATTCTAGGGCATCGGTCGATGTTAACTTTTCAGATTTGGTACCGGATTTTCTTCGAGAAGAGGCACGTGCGGCGTTTCTCCTTGTAGCGGAGGACGCTTGCCTCTCTCAATTCGCCATTGTCGGAGAACAAATTGATATGCACTAGCCTCGCTTATATGAATTAAATCATCCATGAGTTTACAAGTTTTCCCCTAACTAAAGAACATGTGAGTGATTTGCGGGAAAAAGCAGAGTAAGAGGTTTCCATGTGAAATGAGGCTCTAGCATTCAATGCGGAAAAATTTAATGATGAAAACGAGACACTGCAGTGATTGTCGACGTCACTGTCTCAGCGTCTCCCTCCGACGGTCTTGTTGTCCACCGCAGCAAAACCAGAGATACGAGGGTTGCATGATTTTACGGTTGCTCGTATTCGTGTGCACGAATATGCTCTTCGTGTTCATGTGCACGACCAGACTTCATGATTGTTTTCGCTCGTGTTCGTACACACGAACATGAGCAAAATGAGGATTGATCGTGCACACGAACACGAGTAACCATGAATTCGTACAATAAATTAAATGAATAAGGGCATAAATGTCATAAAATTTAAAAAATGGCTAAAATTAGACCATTTACTTATTAGTGGCCAAAAAAGACTTTTATCTTATAAGAATGGCTACTTATGGATATTCTCACAAAAATATATATATCACAACCTTAAATAATTAAAATAATTCATCTAAGTATGAAAGACGTTAATGTTAGATGAATATTAAGGAATAGTAAAATAATTTAATTGAAAAAACAAAAATCATCCTAATCTTAATCCTAATATATTACCTCTATTTCGTTCAATAGGCTATATTTCATTTTGGCAATTCTATCACGCTTTTCTACGCTTCTTGATGATAGGTTTTAAAATGGATTTTTGAAATTTTTTTTAAATTTTTACGGGATACTATGACTATCAGAGTATCCCGTAAAAGAACAAAATCTTCAAAAATCCATTTTAAAACACATCATCAAGAAGTGTGGAAAAGCGTGCCAGAATTGTCAAAATGAAATGTAACCTATAAAACGAAATGGAGGGAATATAAGTTAAAACAAAGGCAAAGTAACGGTATGTATTTAATTGGGCATTATTTGGGGCATTTAGAATAGTCGAAATAATTATACTACCTCCATCCCCCACTATCAATTACTTTTTTGCCCGTAAAAGAAAAAATACTTCAAGATTATATTTTAAAACTCGTACTAGATTTCGGTAGAATCGCGTGCCCCGAAAAAGTCAAAAAAGTAATTGGGACTGATAGTGGGGGATGGAGGTAGTATTTCCAAAGGTCGACAGTCGGATCCAGATGGTCTTATTGACAATACAAAAGTTGGATTGCGAACTTGTTGGTTAATAACTTTAAACTCGAAAATAAAATTATATGTTTCGACGAATTGACTTTTAGAACTGAGAGCATGTTGTGAGATTATGAGTGAAGAGTGATGCTCCAATGCCCACCGTGGGCATGCTTAATGTGCCCACGGATGACGTGGTATTGATATAAATAAAGAAGTTAATAAAAAAACATACCAATGTAGTTAAATTTTACTATAAAAAACTAAACCCTAAGGGGAAAGATTGTCGACGTAGCATTGCCACATCACTGGTGGGCATATTAAATGTGCCTACGGTGGGCATTGGAGCGTTTCTGTATGAGTGAATTGTGATTCTTCTTTTTCATGGGTGTGTGTTGTTTAAAATTGAGCTTTACTTAGGGGGTGTATTCAATTCAAATTTTTTAAAAAAATGACAGACTTTTTGTAATTCATGAATTCTGTAAATCTCATTGATTCTTTTAATTCTATTGTAGACTTTGCTAGATTTTGTTAGATTAATTTATCTCTATTTTCATGGACTTTATAAGTCTATAGATTGTTATTAAAAATAAATAAATTATGAATTCTATGAAATCGAAATTCTATTCTCATTGCATTTATTATGATGTTTCCACATTAAATTGAGTGCAACTACATAATTCTCATCTTCCCAAACTTGAATTTTGCTTCTCCATGGAAATAACACAAGCAAGCCTTTCATATACCTACAACCATTCAACATCTGCACATAAAAGCAAAGCGTGTGATAGGATATGGCCTAGCTACTAGGCCCAAGCATCGAACCCAATATAATTGGGCTCCGACTGTCAAGCTCGGCCTATGCAGCTCGGCCCACTTAAGAGCCTTACTTGGCTCGGCCCAAACAGCCCACCTAGGCCGAGTCCACTTCGGCCCACCTCAAAGGAACCTCTACACCAAGGCAACTCCTACATCGACTACAATTCAAGCTCCACAAGAGATATAGAAGCTCGGTGTTTATCCAATAAATGAGGAGATCAAGCCAAAGAGTCCTAATAGGAAAAGACTTATAATCCTAGTCGAATTCCATATGTAAACACTTATAAATAAGAGTTTAGAATAGGTTGAAAGGGGAAGAATCTTTGTACAAGCTACACGCATATTAGTAATAATATTCATACTCTCTTTTGCTCCGTGGACGTAGATCTATTCCGGTAGATCGAACCACGTAAATCCTTTGTGTCCCTTTTCGTGTTCATTAAATCCCAGTTTTCGTGCATTAACTATCTTGCGAAAATAAGATCGATCACTGGCGCCGTCTGTGGGAAGATCAAATCTGTGAATCTCGATCAAATTTTGCAAGTTTACTGCAATCACGATGGCCGGGAAATCAACACGATCTACTGCTGCCGCTAATAAGTCTGCCGCCGAGGTTGCCGCTGCCGCAGCTAAGGAGAAGGACGCCCAGCAAAAAAATGCCCAGCAAACCCCTCATGAATCAACCGAAGCCTCCAGCCATCCGCTCAGCTCTAATCAAAAATGCCCCGGGAAAGAACATGCACAGACTCCTGAAGGACATGTGGGAGACATCTTGGTGGACCAGTTCGGCAAACCACTCCACCCCAGCCAAGAAGGTCACAACAGTGGTCATGACGAAGAGGAGATTCCAAAACTTCAGCCGCATGAACTCGAAGACGCAGTGAAGAGTTTCCTCGCATATAAAGGCCCAGAATTCCTCCAGTTCGTCAACCAACAAAGAGCTGGAATACGGCATGGAGAATGTGGAGCCACATCCCGTTCCCATCAGCAACACGACTCTCAAAGCATCCAAATTGTGGGCGCACGAGACACGGCACCTCGTCAGAGGAGGTTCGATGATAAACGCCGAGGAAACTACAGACCTTCACCTCGCCGTAGCATCACCCCACCTCGTCGTCACACTGTTTCACCTCGGCGTGATGACGATCACCGAGGAGGGAGATTTACTATTTATAGTAAAATCTCTACTCCCTTCACCAACTATATACTCTACACTCCTCTCCCGGAGAAGTATCGAGTACCTCCGATCAAGCCTTACAACGGCTCATGTGATCCGAGGAATTTCCTGTCCCAGTATCAGTACAACATGATGAATCAAGGTCTCAACGAGAATACCTACATGTGTAAGGTATTCCCCGAACTGCTCGTTGATAATGCTCGTAGTTGGTTCAATAGCCTGCCTCCATGCAGTATCGGATCATACGCAGACCTACTTGAAGCTTTCGAACGCAGATTTTTCCAGAAAGCTGAGGCGAAAACCACCCCGGCCCAACTTCTTTCTATAAGGCAGAAACGAGGAGAGTCAATAAGCGACTTTATGACTAGGTTTAATGAGGAAAGCTTGATGACGTCCTTATCTCGGCCTTCCAGAATGCCATCCAGTCTGGTGCACTCTACAAGGAGATCGTCAGGGAAGAGCCTCAGACATCGAAGCATCTGTGGAGCATCGCGGATCGTTTCGCACGAGCAGATGAAGGGGATAGGAAGAAGCGCAAGGCTGATAAGCCTGAACCATCCGATCGGAGGAAAGAAGAGCGCCATGACCGAAGTCAAAGCCGCCCGAAGTGCCTTAGATAGACTGCAGCGAGGCCCCCTTGAATCACGACTTGGGCCTCGGCAAACTCCGGAGAAGTCCCAGCTTACACCACTAACGAAGCCGAGGACAGAGATTTATGAGCTTCATACCAACCAATTTCGGAGACCTCAGCCCATGTCACGTGGGGTCGCAACGCCGATCTAAGGACAAATACTGCCGATTCCATGAGGATTACGGCCACGATACGGAGGACTACATGGAGCTAGCTGCGGATATCGAGCACATGGTGCGCAACGGTACGTTTAGAAAGTACCAAAGTCGCGGCCAACATGATGTCCGACCTCAGGGTAGGGGAAAGCGCAGAAACTGAGGAGGGAACAAGTGCGCCCCCCACGTTGACAAAAAGCCCAGGCCTGATGATGAGGAGGGAGACGAAGATCAACCCAGATCGACGGAATCATTACCGCTATTACCGGACTCCCGCAAGGAGCAATGAAGTCATCACTCAAGGCCGAGGCCAGAAGTCCCCCTACTGACGAACCTTTACAAAAAAGGTTTAAAAAAGACGAGGTCATTACTTTCTCAGAGAAGGACCCAGTGCCACCAATGATACCTCACCAAGATGCCATTGTAATCGAGGCAGTGGTGGCTAATAAGCTCGTCCAACGAATCTTCATTGACAGTGGAGCCTCGGTAAGCGTGCTCTTTAAGGATTGCTTCGAGAAGCTCGGGGTCGAAGAAGCTCGTTTAGTACCAACACCAATTCCCCTGAAAAGCTTTGTCCAACAAGAGACGCAAACCGAAGGAATAGTCCAATTACCAGTGACAGTGGGGAAGCACCCATTGTCATCCACTAAGATGGTCAGCTTTTTCGTCGTTAAGGCGAACTCCCCATATAACATCATCCTAGGAAGAGATTGGTTGGTCGCAATGAAGGCAATATGCTCGGCGTACCACCTAACGATCAAAATTCCATCGAAAAACAGGATAATTGTAGCTCGCGGCGACCAAAAAAGAGCGAAGGAGTGCATGCAAATCGCCCTACGAGGTGTTGGAACACCTCAGCATCCGCAGGCATAGCAATTACAGAAACCCGAAGTGTTGGAAGACATTTCCACATTCTACGAGCCAGTAGGAGCCGTTGTAGTATGCGAAAATGACCCGACTAAGGTCGTCAAAGTTGGCTTCGCTGGAGGAGCCGAACTTCGCAAGCAAGTCGTCCAACTACTTCGGGAATATAAAGATGTCTTCGCTTGGTCACCGCTTGACATGACAGGAGTTTCACCAGATGTTATCACACACCGGCTGAACATTGACCCCGGAGTAAAGCCAATCCAGCAAAAGCAGCGGGTATTCGCAGCAGACCGGAACTAGGTTATACATAACGAAGTGCACCAACTGTTAGAGGCACAAATACTCTTCGAGGTCAAGTATCTGACGTGGATTGCTAACCCGGTGATGGTGAAGAAACAAGGAGGAGGTTGGTGAATGTGTATTGACTATACCGATCTAAATAAACACTGCCCCAAAGACTGTTATCCCCTCCCCAGCATTGACAAGAAAGTCGAGGCTCTGGTCGGTCATAAGGTTTTCAGCTTCTTAGATCTGTATAAGGGATATCACCAAGTCTTGATGAGTGACGAAGACGCACCAAAGACAGCTTTCATCACTGACTTCGGTGTTTTCGCATATAAGAAAATGCCTTTCAGACTAAAGAATGTTGGAGCCACTTATCAAAGAATGGTGGACAAAATTTTCGAGCCCCACATCGGCAAAAATGTGGAGGTATATGTGGATGATATCATCGTCAAAAGTAAGGAGCCAGCCACCTGTGCCGACGATCTCAAGATCGTCCTCGGCCTCCTTTGGAAAGTCAACCTGAAGCTGAATCCTGAAAAGTGCACCTTCATGGTCCGATCCGGAAAATTTTTAAGATGCTGGGTTTCTCAAGAAGGATTAAAGGTTAACCCGTCCAAGGTCCAAGCTGTCCAAGAGATGAAGGTTCCGGAGAAGATTCACGATGTGCACAAATTGACGGGCTGCCTAGATGCCCTAAGTCGGTTCCTTTCGAAAGCGGCAGAGAAGCAACTCCCGTTCTTCAAGATTCTTAAGAAGAACCCAGTTTTTAAATGGGAAGAGGAACATAAATCAGCATTCGCCGACCTGAAAAAGTACCTCTCCAAGCTTCCAACCTTGTCGGTCCCGCACGAAGGTGAAACTTTATCCCTATACCCCGCGGCTTCAGATGAAACTATAAGTGCAGTCCTAGTACGTAAAGAAAAACGTCGGCAACTTCCGGTCTACTTCATCAGCCGAGCACTCAAAGGGCCAGAGACGAGGTATCAGCCATTGGAGAAGATCGCACTAGCGTTAGTAAACGCTGCGAGGAGGCTACGACCATATTTCCAGGCTCATCCGATACAGGTCCTCACCGACCTCCCACTTCGGCAAGTGCTATTGAAGCCTGAAGCTTCGGGCAGAATAACGAAATGGGCAGTCGAGCTGGGGGAGCATGACATCAGCTACTGTCCACGCAGTGCTATCAAAGGCCAAGCCTTAGCTGACTTCCTTGTGGAATCTAAGTTTACAGAAGCACCGAAGCCACCCTGATACCGCTTCGGATATTGTTGGAGCCGAACCCACAAGTCAACCGCCCAAACACTGTTGGAAGGTATACGTTGACGGGGCTTCTGGAAAATCAGGAAGTTGTGCGGGCATCATACTTCTCAGCCCAGACGAGCAGGAGATAACATATGCACTTCATTTCGACTTTCCTACCACAAACAATGAAGTGGAGTACGAAGCCTTAATTGCAGGACTTCGCCTCGCTCAAAGTCTCCAAATACGAGATGTACAAGTCTACTGTGACTCTCAAGTCATAGTCAGCCATATGCTCGGCACATACGAGGCAAAGGGCGACAGAATGAAGAAGCATCTCCAAAAAGCTAAGAGTCTGCAAGAAAGCTTCACGTACTTCGAGTTAGTCCGAATCCCAAGAAGAGAAAATACCCGACCTGATGCTTTAAGCAAATTGGCAACCTCGTCAACTAGCTCTCCTGTGGAAGGAGTCAAGCACCGAAGTATAGAGGAAGCCGAGGTCGGCCTCGTAATTGATGATGATGTGCCGAATTGGATGACTCCTCTTCGGAATTATTTGGAGAATGGCGAGCTACCCAGTGACAAGCTTGAGGCAAGAAAGATCTTAAGCAAGTCACCAAAGTATGTTCTACAAGAAGGAATTCTATACAGAAAGTCATACCTTCAACCTCTCCTAAGATGCGTCGGGCCGAACCAAGCAAACTATGCGTTACGTGAAGTTCATGAAGGGTCATGTAGAAGCCATATCGGAGCTCGAGCACTATCAAAGAAGGTCATGCGTTGGGGATACTATTGGCCTATAATGTTCCAAGACGCAGTCGAACTGGTCAAAAAGTGCCAAAAATGTCAAATCCATGGGACGGTGCTGAGATTACCTCAAACCGACCTCATAAGCATGCAAAGCCCGTGGCCGTTCGTGCAATGGGGAATTGACATCATTGGACCGTTTGATAAAGCTCCTGGACAGCTCCAGGTTCCTCATCGTAGCCATCGATTACTTCACTAAGTGGGTCGAAGCCGAACCCTTGGCAAAGATCACAAGCAAGAACGCCCTCAACTTCGTATGGAAGAATGTGGTTTGCCGCTTCGGTGTACCTCGCATCCTTGTTTCAGATAATGGAACGCAATTCACCGATCGAACATTCAGAGAATGGTGTGAAGGGCTTCACATTCACAAAAAATTCACTTCGGTAGCCCATCCTCAAGCGAACGGCCAAACCGAAGTTACGAACAGAATGATAGTCAAGGGACTCAAAACCCGCCTCGACCAAGCCAAAGGAGATTGGGCAGCAAATTTACCCTAAGTCCTATGGTCGTACCGAACAACTCCCCGAACCTCAAACGGTGAAACACCTTATAGTTTGGTGTATGGAACCGAAGCAGTGATCCCGGTAGAGATCGGTCCTGCCGAGCCCGCGCACTCTCCACTTCGAAGCTGAAGTCAACGAGGAAGACCTCCGAACCGAACTGGATCTGTTGGAAGAGAAACGAGAGCTCGCCTACATAAGAGAAGTCAAATACAAGCAACAAGTAGCTCGGTACTACAACCAAAGAGTGAAGTACCAACAATTCCAAGTAGGCGATCTCGTACTTTGGAATAACGAGGTAAGTAAAGCGGAAAGGCTCGGCAAGCTTGAAGCCACATGGGAAGGACCGTACCGAGTAGAAGAAGTCCTCGGCAAAGGGTCGTACAAGCTCGCCCATTTATCCGGTGAGCCCATACCTCGCACATGGCACATTACTCATTTAAAGAAATACATTGTATAAGTGGAGGAAAGTGATGGTCGAGATTAGTTCATATAAGGTCGTAGGTATCGTGTCAGGTCGTCTTGTCAGTTGTTTACTTTTCCAAACTTTAATTTTTTATCAATAAAACTTTATTTTTCCTTTATTGTTTGTTCAAGTTCTTGCATATCATATCTTGCATGTCTCTCTCTCCCGCTTATGCTTAGTATTCCGATTTTTTCTTCGTCGAAATCCAATTTCCGAAGTGAGCTATTTAAAGCCAAACTTCGTCGAAATATAATTTCTGAAGTGAGCTATTTAAAGCCAAACTTCGTAGAAATCCAATTTCCGAAGTGACCCATTTAAAGCCAAACTTCGTCGAAATCCAATTTCCGAAGTGAGCTATTTAAAGCCAAACTTTGTCAAAAGACGAAGTGAGCTAGTAAAACCCTGACGAGGGTACTTAATAAACTCCATAATATGAGTAAAATTAAAACGCGCGTATTGACCTAACCTTGTTAAAAATAAAGGTACGAACTGCCTCTGCTAAAAACGAAGGCATCGCCTTTGTTACAAGCGAGGAAAGCTACTTTGGTTTAAAACAAGGAGGCACACCTCGGTTAAAAACAAAGATACGGCCTTTGTTTAAAACGGAGAAGAGCCTAAACCTCGTCCAACGACGAGGTAGTGCTATTCAAAGCCTAAACCTCGTCTGAAGACAAGGTAGTGCTATTCAAAGCCTAAACCTCGTCCGAAGACGAGGTAGTGCTATTCAAAGCCTAAACCTCGTCCGAAGATGAGGTAGTGCTATTCATAGCCTAAACCTCGTCCGAAGACGAGGTAGTGCTATTCAAAGCCTAAACCTCGTCCGAGGACGAGGTCGCAAACCTACCTTTGTTTAAAACAAGGACCTCTTCCTATGTTAACAATAAAGTAAAAGGCTCAAGCAAGGCTAAAATAATCCATTTTTTTTATTAAGAATGGAACTGTACAATTACATGGTGATCAAGATGAGCCCGGCGGCTTAGGCTTGCTACAACTAAGCCATTTCGAGACAAAATCACTATCAACATTGAAGTTCAAAACATCATCTATACTAAATCTTCCTCGTCCTCGTCCTTAAGCTGCGCCTCGACCTCTACCGCGTCCTTGTTGGAAACTCCAACCTCGGCCTCGGCCTCATTGAACAGCCAATTCACGTTCACAGTCATAGAACTCCTTTGAATGAGGAGCAAACCTCAAACTCGATGGACCGGCAGAGGTTGACAAACTTAGACCGCCAGCAGTAGACGAGCTCGAAGAGGCTGCTTCGTCTCGGGCAAGTCAAGCAGCCAACTTCGGGTGCCGAGCTAAGATCACATCGTACATACCGGCCACTCGCTTCAGCTCGGCCCTCTGATCTTGGAGCTGCCAGGAGTCCGCCCCGTTTCTTTCTCGGTAATCTTTGCACCGGGCATGCGACCTCTGTTACCTTTGCGTCCACTTCAGCAATAGTTTTCCCGCCGTTTCGGCGGACAATGGCCTCGTACTCAGCATGCTCCTCGGCGATCTTTCTAGATTCTTCCTTCATGGCATCATACTTATCTCTAAGCTCCAATAGCCAAGCTTGAAGCTCGTCATTTCTGATTTGAGCGACTCTAAGTCTCACGTCGGCCTCATCCTGGATATGGTTAGCTTGGTCTTTCCAACGAAGAGCTTCGACATTCTTAACTTCAAGAGCTCGCAATAAGTTATTGATTTGAGCTATATACGGAGATGCATTGAGAAATTCCGGAGAAGAAACAGACTACATAAACACGAAGATAATTTCCATTAAACTTTGATGTTTATAGCCACTAGGGCAAAGGTGAAACGACATCCTAGCGATGCCGTAGTACAAATGCCCTACATAAAAAAAAGAAAAAGAAAAAAGGAGGTGATCAACTGACCACTCCGGTGTTCTCTTCATCACGAGGAGCCCCATCAGTAGCCGGAGCAGTTTCACCTTCACCTCTGACTTCGGCCTCCCGTTCTCCTCGGCTTCCACTCCTTGGTGGCCAGCGTTCTCCACCTCAATCTCAGCAGTGCGGCTGAGGCCTGCGATCAGCTCCTCCAGCTCGTCATCCCGGTCGACCGGGCAATTTTCCACCGCCTCGGCGGTCAAAAATGTGGATGCCCTAGGCCAAGCTCTCCAGAAGCGGGACACCTTGGATGCCCTTCAGTAAGGCCTCGACATACTTGCAGTACACCGCCTAATCCGACATCTACTGATAACCGTACTTGGATTTATCCAAGTCCGGGATATCAGCAGCAATGCTGTCGATAGTGTCACTAACAGCACGAGCATTCAGGATGGAGGCCACCTGCCCGGCAAGCTCTGAGAACTTCTCATACCGGAACAGTCTCTCTGTGTACGCACGAAGCAGTGGCCCTTGCCCGGCAACCATTTCAGCCTCCCGTCGCCTCGCCGCCTCCACCTCGGCCCTCAACGAGTTCGCCTCCTTCTTCGCCGCCTCGGTAGTGGCCCGCTCCGCCACCAGTTTGGCTTCGGTCAATTCCAATTGATTGGCGAGGCTGCCCTTCTCGTTTTCCAGGTTGCAGCGAATCTGGGCCATCTCGTTGTAGCGGTCGACCCCGGAGGTTAGGAAACCGCTCAATTCCGAGGCCAGATCACTCAGCCTCATCACCATATCCTCGGCACCCTATATCAACACACATTAATGTCAACAAATATATAATAATGAAATGCCAAAGTACAGCTGAAAGTGCGATACTACCTCGGGAAATGGCCGAGGCTGATTCACCAGTTCTCCAAAACCCTGGCGTCCAACACCGCCAGACAACCGGACTGCAGTGACTGTGCAATCCTCCTCTCCAATCGAAGTAGCAACAACCAACTTCTGCTGTTTCTTTTTTCAAACGAGAGGTCGCTCCGGAGGGGACCCCATTGGTGAGGAGTCTAGTCCGCTCTCTGTTCGCTCCGAAGAAACCTCGGACGCTAGCTTCTCAGTAGTGCTCGACCTTGCCCTCTTCTTACCGAGAAGTTTCACTGCAGAAAAATAGTAAGAGCCTCATCACAATGAAATGGAACACACACAACATTAAAAACAGACCAAATGGAGCCTCACCCTTCACCGGCTCAACCATGGAGTCTGGATCATAAGGGCTCAGCCCCGCCCTCGCAAGATCGGCCTCGGTGAACTCTTCATCGACGAGACTCGTTAACACTTCCTCAAGCGCACCGAATCTCTCTTTGGTACCTTGGTTCCTCAACTTACCCACATTCCACACAAAATGCGGGACCTCACCGAACCGGCAAAAGAAGAACTTAGACTGCCAGTTTGGGATTTTTGACTTCGTCTTAACTCTAAAGTCAAGACGGGGTGTCAAGTAGTACCACCCGTTGAATGAATTGAATTGGAAATATTTTAGGATCAGCTCTACTGACAGGCTGACCCCTTGACGACTACCAATTATGCCTAAACCAGTGAACTGCCTAAACGAGTTCGGCATTATTTGAGCTAAGGGAATGCCGAACTTTCGTAGAAGATCGGCAAAAATAGGGGGGGAGACCATGGTTTAAACAGTCTTCGTAAATAGTTACGAATCCAATCAGCGGATTTGACGCCCTATCCTCCGGCTGAGGAACTACCATCTCTATCCAATCGGGAAATAAATAATTTTTCGCAATTTTCAAAATTGCAGATGAATCTAGGGTTGAAGAAAATTTTGACACTGTTCCGACTGAATCAAAGGGAGAAGCAAAAACTACCCTACACTTCGACGGAACGTCCGACTCTACAGTATATACATCTACATCTACACTTTCCGGCGAATGAGATACCGGCGGCGACATGGACCTTTCACCCGAATCCTGACTACCACTACCGCTAGACTCGCGAATAAAAGAAGAGGAAGCCATGGAAACTTACTTTTTAAGCGATGGAAGACTGTGGTGACAACGAAATGGTTCACTGGATTCTGGTGTAACACCAACGGCGACACTGCAAGCGTGAAGGTAGAAGATGAATTGCCGAAAATTTTAGGGTTCCGAATTTCAAAAATGAATGACTGTGGCGTCTGAAAGAAGTTTTAGTAACTTTCTGCCTTTTCAACTTCCCCCCATAACACGCACGCGCCTACTTTATCAAACCCCAAACGGCGCATTTAATGTAACTGACACATCACGTGTTCGACCTTGTCCGTAATACCAATCGCGCCGAGTCACTCCGCTCATTTTAACGAGGCAGTAATCATTCTGAATTCGTCAAAATTGTATTTCCGAAGGGGCAATGTGAATTTTAGTTCGACCTCATCCTAACGAGGCGCTACACATTCCGACTTCGTCGAAATTATATTTCCGAAGGGGCAATGTGAATTTCAGTTCGACCTCATCCTAATGAGGCGCTACACATTCCGACTTTGTCGAAATTATATTTCCGAAGGGGCAATGTGAATTTCAGTTCGACCTCATCCTAACGAGGCGCTACACATTCTGACTTCGTCGAAATCTTATTTCCGAAGGGGAAATGTGAATTTCAGTTCGACCTCGTCCTAACGAGGAGGTACGCATTCCGACTTCGTCGAAATCTTATTTCCGAAGGGGCAATGTAACTTTCACTACTCATGCTTCACCTTTCTACCCCAAATCACACCCTCACTTCCATATCTTTTTTGGGGGGGGATGTGATAGGATATGGCCTAGCTACTAGGCCCAAGCATCGAGCCCAATATAATTGGGCTCCGACTGTCAAGCTCGGCCTATGCAGCTCGGCCCACTTAAGAGCCTTACTTGGCTCGGCCCAAACAGCCCACCTAGGCCGAGTCCACTTCGGCCCACCTCAAAGGAACCTCTACACCAAGGCAACTCCTACATCGACTACAATTCAAGCTCCACAAGAGATATAGAAGCTCGGTGTTTATCCAATAAAGGAGGAGATCAAGCCAAAGAGTCCTAATAGGAAAAGACTTATAATCCTAGTCGAATTCCATATGTAAACACTTATAAATAAGGGTTTAGAATAGGTCGAAAGGGGAAGAATCTTTGTACAAGCTACACGCATATTAGCAATAATATTCATACTCTCATTTGCTCCGTGGACGTAGATCTATTCCGGTAGATCGAACCACGTAAATCCTTTGTGTCCCTTTTCGTGTTCATTAAATCCCAGTTTTCGTGCATTAACTATCTTGCGAAAATAAGATCGATCAGCATGGGATATCATCTTTAGCTTTGTACCTTTGAAAGCTTGTTTTCATATTTGTTTCCGTCCTTCCTACGCATGAAGGATCATACCTGCAAGCATCACAACAGATTTTAGCCTCAGCCCAGTTGTCACAGTCCACAACCATCAACTGTGTAAAATGTTACACTGGTCTTACCATTCGCGAGGAATACTAGCTTCTTCTCGAGCTGAATGATTAAATAGACATTTATCTCTACATTATACTCTTGCAGAAGATCTGCTCAGCAAACAGCATTTCAATGATAGGTTTACCACATAGTTCTCTATCTCAGTATCTCAAAAAAAGATAGTAATAGTAACAAAAGAAAATGCTCGCCTCTGAAGGCAGAACAAGGGGTACCACCAATTTTCTGGCAAACGGAGACGAACCAAAACATCAACTACAACATCAGCAAATTCATATTTTTCCATTCTTTTTTCTCTCTCTAATGCACAAAAAGTTACATACTACAAGTCTACAACTCCATATAGCTGAAACTGAACAAACTAGCAAATGAAAATCTACAAAAATTTTGTCATGGAAATTTGGAACTCATTCATGAATCATGATATAATGCTGCATCCGAGAATTTACAATTAGTTCCCTTCTTCCAAAAAAAAAAACTGAATACGAATCTTATGCAACAAATCCTAAATTAGATAGCATCAAAATTCATTAGCGCTCAACAAATTTGGCCTTGTTCTTAAAGCTTCTTATTGTATACGGTGATACTCATTACTTTCATCTTCATTGTCAACCTCCTCATTTTCATCACCGTTATACCTCGGTCTCATTTCCTACATAGCATTAACAATACTCGTCCTTCATGTGTTAGCTTCTGTACTTTGTTCTAGTTGACTTTGAGAAAGCAAGTCATTATTTTTATCTTCCATGTGAAGATGTGGTGAAGCTTGACCTTCTTCAGATTCGATTGGAAATTCATCAGAGCGACATTCTTTCCGAAGAAAGTTGTGTAATTCAGCACAAGCTAATACTAATTCTGCTTGTGTTTGAAATGAGAATGGAGGTGCGATTTTGAAAATTGTGAATCACGATTTGTAGATACCAAAAATCTTCTCAATCACATTTCTTAATGATGCATGACGGAGATTGAATAACTCATTTGCATTTCTTGGGTGATGACCTTGACCACCAAAATCTTTTAGATAATGTCGAACACCTCATAATGGAGCTAAAAATTGACGTCGATTAGCAAATCCACAATCTACAAAAAAATATTTACCTGAAAATACAATATATAAACTATAAAAATTAAAGAACTTAGAAAAATCACCATGAAACTAGTAATTCTAAAATCATAGTTGGTTTTATTTGTTATCGACAATAAAACTTCACAATATTTGGGAAAAGGTATATTACCTTGAGGCACTTCAAGTCTATTTCTTCTTGATAATGCATCATTTAGAAGTTTTGAGTTATGTACCAAACCTTCCCACCCCCTAAGCACATACATGAACTGCAAATCAAAGTTGCAAGTTGGCAAAAAATATTTTGGGATTGAATGCCATGACGGTTACGATAACAACTTACTTCTCGTCCTTTTACCATTGCTGAGATATGAGTTCCGTCAATAGCTCCGATACAATCCTAAATTAATTGGATGGTTTAATAAAAGAAAACTATAACATTTGATATAGGTCATATATTTATTGAAATATATTACCAAAAAGATTCATACCTTAAAGAAATGGTTAACCTTGTACTTTCTTGTATTTTAGCGGGCATCCCTTTATGCGGCTTAACCATCATTTTTGGTGCTATTGATTTTAGCGGGCATCCCTTTATGCGGCTTAACCATCATTTCTGGTGCTATCGTGTTCAATGCCTTTAAGGTTTTGTGAAGTTTTGACTAGTAGTAAAATGCGAACGACCGAACCTTTGACGAACATTTCAAAATCGATCATTGTGTCCCATAATGATCAAGAATGTTGCCACCATTTCTTCATCATATATATGTCTTGTATCTTCTAGAGGAGTTTTTTCTCTAATAATTAGTGCATCACTTTAGAAATACATTTGGATACATCCTATACAACTCTCGAAAACTCTGTGGGTCTCCTCCGAGCATATTATGTACAAAATGATATCTAATCCTAGTAATTGGTCGTCGCTTCATAGAAGGTTCAATAAGTTGAGGCATCGCAATAATCTTTTCTAATAAAATAATCATTACTTGAATTGCCAACATTAAGAACCTAACATTTTCATAAAGTTTCATCTCCATCGATCTCTTCTTCTATTTCTTCTCCCAATATTTCATACGATTCCATGTTGCATGTAAGAAACAAAATAAATGAGTATATGGTTATCTAGTACGCCTAGCACCTATCGGTAGGATGTTTGTTATGCATAAACGCATGATAAGGTTATTCGAGAAGTCCAGAAACAAAAGGTAAACATAAACATTCAAGAAACAATTAATGGGGAAAAGATCTAGCACCAATTACCAACACTGCAGTCATCGGAAGAATCTCTTGAGTTTCATAATTTATACATTTACTATTTTATGCATACAAGTTCTGAAGATCATCAATCATAAATTGTTCGCTTGAGTTTTTTTTTTCTTTTTTCTTTTTTTTAACATGACATGCATAATTGAGATTCGAGAGTTTATATTAGTAAAAGTAACAGAGCTAATATCCCATATAGGTTGCTGGTATTGGTTGAAACTTCTGTTTTGCACAAGAACAGATCATAGTAATCTGCATCAACCAAGCAGTCACAAAAATTAAAATTCTTTCGAATATTTTCCACTCAACTTTGTAGGATCTTGAGTATGGATATGTGTAACACCCCAAATTTTTAATTAGGTTTAGAAGACTTTTGGGCCAAACAAATTCAAAAAATAAATAAATTAGATGCTCTAATTAATGAGCCCAATATACATTACGTAAAGTCCAATTTAAAATAAATGGGCTAGGAGTATTACTATTTATATATGAAAATATATATAAGCCCAAATAAGAGAAATGAGGTAGTCTTCATTTAGGATTTAGAAGAAAAAAATTCATGCCCCTCGCTTCTTTTTCTCTCATACAGCCACGTTTCAGATTGTAAAACACTTGGCATCTCCAGAATATCTTCTACATCTTCTTCCTTTGATCGAGCTCCATTCCTCATTCTCCCTCTCTTTCAGCTTTACAAAATTCTCTCCCACAAAGTTCTAAATCAGTCTATCTTCTTCAGTTAGCAGTCAAGTATCTAAGTAAGTTGCTTCAACCTCTTTTACTCCATATGAATTTCGTAAATTATGTACACTATATACAGAGCCAACATTATCGATTCTTATCACTACAAATTTTAAGTAAATCCAATTGTTCTTGTTCTCAACTTCGTAATTAATCAAAGCCGAACTTTATTTCTTCAAATTAACATCCCACTACAACTCTATGTTGTCTAACCTCCATAAATCCTTAGACTTGATTGTTTAACTAGAAGAATCAGGTTTATTTAAAAAGAAGAAAATGATTTATAGTTTTGGAATCAAGGAAAGGGGTTCTTAATTAAAAAGATTAAACAGAAAAGAGGTAAAAATGGATAAGGAGTATTGGTATTAAGAAATCAGGCTGCTGTAGCCGAAATAGGAGTTATCGCCGACAAACGAAAAAGACAGAATCCACCGGGAGTGTCTCAACTGCACCGGTGTATGGCGGCGATCGACGGTGCTGCAAGGCGAGCAAAGATGGTGGACTGTGGTTGCCGCGGCTGTGATACGGTAGTTTCCGGCTGTAGGATGGAAGAAAAGATAATCTTTCGTCTTTAATTCGGTTAAGCAGCGGCACATGGTGATTACATCGCACTGGTGATATATAAGAAGAGAGAGAGAGAGAGAGAGAGAGAGAGAGAGAGAGAGAGAGAGAGAAACATGGGATAATTGAGAGAAGTATTGTGGCTGGGGGCATGTAGGCCAATGGGGATTTGACTTTAGTTCATCAAATCAGTTAATGAGATACTTAAATGGAAATAATTGGGTTTAGCGTTGGGCCTTTTAATTGAAAAGGAAACCAAGTTAATTAATTTATTTGTTACATATTTGATTAGTTAACTTACAGATTAGTATAATTTGGTAATGAACTTTAATTTTTTTCTAACATTATTGATTGAGGATAGTATACTAGAGAATTTGTATTTAAAACAAAGTGCACGTCAATTCTTAATAATATGAGGACAAATTATTTCATAGAACAAGAGAATAGGCCAGATTCACAATACAGTAACCAACTCTATAACATTATAATTCCGGCATGATTTATAATTCTAAATTTAGATTTCTCAATGTAGATCCAGCTACAAGGAACCCAACCTAGAGCAACTACAAAAGCTCATTACTGTTTACTACAACTGCAAGACGGGTTATTTTCAAAACCTACAACTATTTTTACAAAAGCTTTGCGTCTATGATCCAAACTATTTTACTATGATCGTGCGTGGATTGACATGACTTGCATATGGAATTCCTACAATGTTCACGACACACTATGTTTATGTGGTCACATAGAGTCTGTCTCCACACAATGTTGTATATGAGCCCATGTTATATGAAAGCAACTACATTTCTATGATGCAATATTCATGACGAAAACATATATGTATGTATTGCCCACTGAGTGTCTTTGACACTCACCCCCAAAATATTTTCAAACTATTTTATAGGTATGGAGTGAAGGAAGGTGGGCGACGTGGACTCACGGAATGTGTTTAGTTGACCCAACTTTTGTTTTTGTTTTAAATATTCAGGTCAAACTATGTATATTTTGGTCAAGATACTACTACTTCAATGCTTCCGCTGAATGGTTGTATGAATTTTATAATTATGTAAATTATTTCGTAATATATTAAATGTTCTACTTCGTCGTATTTCTGAGGTTTTGATTCGACTATTCAACTCTCATTTTATTGGAGGTTGACTGACAAACTCATTTGAGATGAAGTTTATTCGATTTCAAATTTTCGAGTAGGATTCATAGTTATTGAATAGAAAATACAATCTAACAATCCCCTGGCAACGGCGCAAAAATTGATCACCGCTTTTCGTAGCAATGTAATAATATCAAAATATGTATATTTCGAGTCGAACCACAATGATTGTTTAACGAGAGTATTCTAATTAGAAACGTGAACATCTAAACACTATCCAAGCGACATATCCAAATGAGTTGTTTTTTTGTTTTTTTTTTTCCTGTGCTTCAAAATAAAATAACGAAATGAGAAATCGACTATAAAATGAAACAAGCGAACAATGATTACAAATACAAGATATACGAATGAAAGAAAATAAGTTCCAATTATACTTCAACAATCACTAAATTCCTAGGCTATGTACTTGCTTTGATCAACCAGATTTAATCCAAATTCATGAGGGAATTCTATACAAGTAATCATTAACACTTTTCTCAAAGTGTTAATGAAAGTTGATTAACAAAACACCTATCTCCTACTAAGTCTCAAGGTGGTTTGTCAACTCCAAAAGGATCAAATAATATCTAGAACCTCCTATTAGCAAGAATTACTAATATGGTGTGAATTTGATGCCAAGTGTTATGAACTAAAGCATACTAAACATTTAACCAAACACCTTGTATGCAATCATAATGGCCAATTAATCATGCAATGTAAATCAAGACCCAAATCACAAGACTCATGAATTAGGCTAAATCATCAACAAATACCAAAAACCCATGAATCTAGATCATATATTCATATAATTGGAACCATAAAAAGCTTAGCTAGACATAATTAAAGCAAAGCAACCATGGAAATAAAGGGAAAACATTAAATAAAGAAACTAGAAAAATTGAGTAGAAATGGTGGAACAATTCTTCAATATCCAAGCTAAATCTTCATCAACAAGCAAACTCCCAAAGTAGAAAATGGAAAATGGAAGATGAATTATGGAGATAAGAGTTGCCCCAAATGGCTAAGAGTTTCCCTATTTATAGTCTAAAAAGAGAAAATAAAGAGAAAATCCCTGAAAAAGTAGCATAAAAACATGTTTTGGTACATTTAGAACGAGAACGGCTACCCGGCATGTGGGTCGCTGTTTTTGCTTCCCAGACCGCCGAAAACTCTGTCCTAAATGGCGGTCGCCATTTGGGTCGCCGTTTTTGTGCCTATTTTCACCCCCAAAACGGGAGTTGACCACCATTTTGGTCAATTTGCTCCCCAATTCGATTTTATCGGGCGTTGACCACCATTTTGGTCAACTTGCTCCCCAATTCGATTTTATCGGGCGTTGACCACCATTTTGGTCAACTTGCTCCCCAATTTGATTTTTCTCCTGATTCTTCATCTCTTGCTCTTTGATTCTTCATTCCACCTCGATATCTTGAGCATTCACTTTCCATCCCAAAACCTACAAAAAAAAATGACCAGACGACAAAAACACAAAAAAAACTATAAAAACGAAAAAGAAACACATCTAAAACCACCAAACACAACATAAACACCAATAAAAATCAATACGATAAACACATAAAATGAGTGTTTATCACTCCCCTCAGTTGCGCTCAAGCGCACCGCGTGCGATACCCCCTGCTGACTTCATGATGACATCAACATGGTTATTTATTTTTATTTTTTTAAAAAATTGATTTTTCAATGCGAAAAAATAAAATAAAAATAAAAATAAATTTGAGAATTAGCCGTTAAATTTTCTGATTTTGAAATAATTGAATAAATTAAATAAATTGCATTAAATAAATCAAATAATTATTTAATTATCGAAATAAAAAGTCAAAATAAAAATAAACATAAAAATCGTACTCCCTCCGTCGTGTATTTACTAACACTATTACTATATATGGACGTTCCCCATTTACTGAACATTTCCATTTTGGAGCTTAGCTCCCACAATCACTAACACTTTATCACTCTATTTTTTAACACTTTAACACTTTAATACCATTAAAAAATTATTTAACACTTTATCACTTTACTTTTTAACACTTTAACACTTTAATACCATTAAAAAATTAGATGGACCCACAATTATTCTACTTTAACACTTTAACACATTAATTTATGAATACATCATCAAATGCATAAGATCATGTGTCCAAATTTTTGGTTTACTAAATGGATTTTTGGTTCACTAATGGGAGACGGAAAAATGCATAAAATCATGTGCCCAAATTTTTGGTTCACTAAATGGGGGATGAAAGTGCACAATTTTTGGTTCATTAAATGAGAGACGGAAGGAGTAATAAAAAATTAAAAATTAAAAAAATAATAAAAAAGGCGTTTCTCTCCACTTGAAGTGGAGAGAAACTACTTTTAAGAGCTCCCATTGGCAGTGCTCTTGGGTCATAATTAAGGGTAATTCAATACACAACCCTCATTTTACTCCTCACAGCCCCTATTTAAATAAAATAATTTAATGTAATTTCTAAGGTATCCTGCTGCCTCCCTTCCTCATTTTTCTCTATCGAATTCAAACAAAATCCATCTTCTCGATTTTTTTCTCCTGCAAATTCAAACAAATCCCTCTTCTCTCACTTCTTCATGATTTTTCTTATAACCATTAGTATATCTCCTCAAATTTCTAATTTTGAAAAAAAAAACTCAAATAACTGAACCTTAATTTTAAATTTCTTCCATGAATTTCCATTTTAGAAAATGATTCATTTGAGGTAGAAATAAAATTAGTGAGAAGAAGAAGAAGCGAACAACATGCAACTAATTCATTCCCGATCACTGAAATTCTGAATTATGGACTTGGATGTTTGTAAAATTCATTCCACTACCATGAAATCCTCTTCTTTTCCAAAAAAATAAAAATAAAAATAAAAAAACCAAACATATATAGAGAAATATACTTATACGAAATTAATTTTCATTTGATAGCACCATTTTTTTTTTCAAGTTTTCCATGGCTTTGGAGGATTTCACATTTAAAGATTTTGGGGGCTGTGCTTTTATTTGTTGTCGGAGGGGCTACGGTTTTATTTAAAACTTATTGAATTGGAAGGCTATGAGGGCTAAGTAGTAAATTATTTATATGTTTATTTAAAAAAAAAAATAGGGGCTGTGAGGAGTAAAATGGGGTTGTGTATAATTACCCATAATTAATTTCATCAAATTAATTCATCGACCAAGGCCCATTGGGCTTTTAGCGACGAGGAGTTATCAACCGAAAGCAGAAAATTTCGGCACCATAAACATCGAATTCCTCGGTACACTTCGTCAGTTCTTCAGCAGTTCTTCAATGGCGACTGACCAGAAATCCAATTCTACGGTTTCTACCAACTCCGACAAGAACAATAAGAAAAGAAAGAACTACCTTCCCCAAAATGCAATAATCCCTACTTCTCCCTCTCCCCCTACTTCTCTCGTATAAGTATGTTTATGTGAAAGAAAACTCATTACATCTTACTTTTTGCAGAAGCCAGTGAAAAGGGGTTCTTACCCATTACGTGCAGGTGCAGGGATTGAGGGATTCTTCATAACGTGTGATGGTGGGAGGGAGCACCAGGCTGCAAATGAAGCTATCAGTGTTCTTGAATCTGTACGTATATAGTTTCTGTTCTTCAAAGATAAAGCTAAAGGAGTACGAATCAGTCTCTTAACTCTTATCTCTTTTCCTTTTTTTTTTTCGCTCTCAATAAAAAATTGTACCTTTGGATGAGTACTTGTTTAATCACTTTCTGTTCTTTTGTAGTTTGTGAGTTGAGTGATTAAGGATTTTAGGTGATTTTTTCTTGCTTCATGGTTTTGATGCATTTTTTGGTACCGAGGTTTTAACACTTTAGTACAACTTATTATTTGGAACTATCTATTTTATCATATAAATAGTTATCTGTAGATTCTTGGTATTGTTCTGTAATATACGGTCTATTTTCTATCGATGGATTTGCACATAAATATATGGAATAAGTTTGTAGATTGATCTTCCCGTTAAAAATGAGCGTAACTTGATTGTAAGACTTTGTGTCCTTAGTTTGAAAATCTACGACTGCTTGATTAGGTTATGAAGCAAGAATTGTTTCCAATAATGCTGTTATTACTGTGGAGATTCTACGATAGTAATTAGTTTATAATCACCTGTCATGTTGGAAAATAGCACTCATATTAAGGCCTTTCGGTGAATTGTAAAACATGAACTGTTGAGTGAATCTGAAGAATGTAAAATTGCAAGCACTTCTCATTAGCATTGCTCCTCAAAAATAGCAATCCTCGGATTGATGTGAATCCGAGTTTGTGGTTTTATATATGGAAATTTGTTCTTATAATGGCAGATTGAGGTTAGTAGGCATATCATTGACAGAGATATGGTTGATGCACATTGTTTCTTTCTTTCCTTCTTTCTTTTTAGCGTGAACCTGGTGATGTAAAAGTTTAAGTTTCGATATATTTGTTTGAAACAGTTCTATGAAGAGCTGGTGGAGGATGAAGAATCAATAGTTGAGCATGCAGAATTTTCTAAGAAGCCTTCAAACAAAATCACGAAATTCACATATTCTGATTCTTCGAGCAGTGACAATGATGATGATGGTGATGATAAAGATTCCAATAAAGATGAAGCAAATGATAAAACCAATCTAGAGACAGAGGAGGACAAAGACAAAAATGGTGTTGCCTCAACTAATGATGGAAATGTTGAGTCGAGACTTGATACTAAGGATGTGCCTCTTGAGAGGCCATCACAGACAGAGGGAAAGAAACCTGAGAATCAAGATATAAAAGAAGCTGAGGCTCTGGAGCCACCAGAAAAGAGACAATGCACAGATGCAGTGCCTCTTGAGAAGCTTAACGATCAAGATACAAAAGAAGCCGAGTCTCTGGAGCCACCAGAAAAAAGACAATGCACAGATGCAGATGCCCCAAACAGTAGAAGCCTGTCCATAAAGGTTGAGAGTAAATCTGTTGATAAGCTAATTGAAGCTGAGCTGGCAGAACTGGGAGATAAGAGCAAGGTAAGACCAAGAGTAATCTTTATCTTTTCTATCTATTAATGATCAGATTATTAAATCTCAACAATATGATATTCCTATACTAGTAACAGCAGTGTACAACTTTATGCATTTCCCAAATTGTTGAAATCCTCTGACGTGTATGCATAATATTTGTGATGAGTACAGCACGAGTGCTCCTTATCTTTGTATTGTTTTTATCTTATTTTTTTTTAATTAATACTATTAAATACTCCGTATGATTTGTCTTCAGACCTAAAATCTGCTTTTCTTTTCTCCCTTCTCTCCCCATATTGTCATGTATATTACTGATGTCTGGATAATGAACTTGTCTCTTTATATAAGCAGAGGCGTTTTATCAAACTTGACACCGGTTGTAATGGTGTTATCTTCATCCAAATGCGCAAGAAAGAAGGAGATCCCAGTCCAAAAGATATCGTCCACCACATGATGACTTCTCTTGCTAAGTCCAAGAAACATGTATCAAGGTTAAGTCCTCACATTTTCTTTCCCCGTTTCTCAAAAAATTTCCATTATTTGGCATCACTCAGCTGAGAACATAGTGCATTTTACCAGGTTTCTTTTACGAGTGCTTCCGATTGAAGTAACATGCTACACATCAGATGATGAAATCAGACGAGCCATCAAACCTGTGATTGAAAAGCATTTTCCTATAGAAACTGAGAAACCACATAAGGTAAATAAATATATTGCTTTTCTATTACTGTTTTTTTTTTTTTTGGTGAACATGAGTCAACTAGGACTTTTTATATTGATATAAAATGGTCGTTCTGTGCCTCGTAGAGCCAGTTTGACATAAAAGGGACCTTCATAATGACCGGGCTTCGCTTGTTTTACCAATATGTTTGGTAAAATCTGTGGATGTGTCGAAACTAATTTTAATTAAGTTTACCTTGCCATTTCTCCTTGTGGATGGACTCTTCAACTTTATGATCTTCCTAATGACTGCTTAACCTAACGTGAGTAACTAATACTTCTACCAAATGTGATAAATTGTCTGGAGTGATTCTATTTGCAGAATGATCTAAACTATTAGTGCTATTGCTAAGTAGCTGAAAGAGCAATGTATATTTTTGGTTTCCTCGACTCTTCTGGATGTAGGAATAGAGTTTGCCATCACAATACAGCTGTGAATCCTTGTCGTGAAAGAGAGAGAAATAGAAATGAAAGAGAATTTGAATAATGAACATTTCTCTATCTTCATAAGTTCTCTCTATAGTCGATTCTATTAATTATGGGTTGAAGCAAACCTCTTGACAACCATAAAGCAATAGTTAATACGAAGAGATGACTCTTAATCTTGTCTGTTTATTTTGTTTCAGTATTCAGTTTTGTATGATGCTCGTGCAAACACTGGGATCAACCGAACAAAAGTTATTGCTGCAGTTGCCAAATGTGTTCCTTCTGTTCACAAAGTCGATCTGGCGAATCCTGATATAAGCATAATGGTCCAAATCGTCAAGGTGCGAAAATTCATCTTTGAAAAGAAAATCAGACTGAATTTATGACATGTTATTCTGCTCCAACCATTGCTACATGCAAAGCATGCCTTGTGAAGACAAGACTTGCATTTCTCTAATATTGTAGATATTAGCTACAAACTTTTTGATGCATAACAAGAAAAAATAAACCGAAAAAGACATGTAGTGAACAACATATTGTCGTGCATTGGTTCATGGTTCGAGATTATATGAGTTCTGAGAAATTTTATGATGCAGTGATTTGACACAAATGTGAGGATCTTGTTTTTTATATTGATGAAGAATTTGTATTTGCAGACTGTTTGCTTGATTGGAGTTGTGGAGAAGTACAAGGAATTGGCCAAGTACAACGTGAGGCAGCTCAGCAGCCCGTTGAGCGAGCAGTAACAGTGATTGTTTTGAATTTGTTTGGATCTACATTTTCTCCTTTTTTTTTTCTTCTTGTTCTTTAAGAATTGATTAATACCGGTGAATTTAAGTTCTAATATACATAATTTAGACAGTGAAGCGCAGTTTAGATGGTAACACGTTTACTTCGAGCGATATATTTTAAGATTGTGCATTGAAGAATTACATGCTCAAACAAGTTCTTGATTGTTTACTTTTTCATGGGGCATTTATTTCGTGTGATGGATTTGGTATTTGAAGCTTATAAAGATTATAAACAAGACAAGACTAACTTATAAATTCTAAAAACATCATATAAGATATTAGGTCTTATTAACTCCTTAAAATTAGTTTAGCCAAACTCCTTAATATCAATGAATCTATGTTCATGAATATAATAATCAATCATGTTTTCGCCCTTACGCACATTTTATGTTTGAATTGGTTCGATATGGCCCACACATCAAAACTTTTAGGGTGTGTTTAGTAGCATTGATGAGATATAGTAGGATAAGAGAGAATTTATCATGACTTCTAAGATTAAAATAATATTAGGGGAGGGTAAAAATAAAATTGACATAAAAATAATACTTTTAGTCGGGCCATTAAATTATCGCGGTAGGTACTTCGAAAATGTATCTAAGTTATCAAATGGTTGAATTAAGCAAGATACTTTGTTATCCTAAGATATCTACGCTACTAATTAAGGCTTTAAAGTGCAAGATACAAGATTTAGTAACTAATGGATTACATGATCTAACAAGTTTGGAAGCAATGGTCAGTCAAAAGTAAACAATAGATAAACATATACTTTATCGGTCTACAAAAATAGGTATATATAGCTCCAGCACAGGTTTTAAAAAATATTTAGAAGGGTGTTGTTAGAGTGAAGAAAGAAACCGATATGTGTAAGCTTTTTGTAAATAAAAGGTGATAGAAGTTTAAAATTAAGAATAGCATGTAAGATTTTGAGTCATGTGTGATTTTCATGTGAACAAATGAGTTGCATAATGTAAAAAAAAAACAAGAATTGCAACAATTTTTGTGACGGACCAAAAAAGAAAAGAGACATCAATATCATGCAAAGCAATATATTAAAAATCGGATCGAATTGCATGGTTCAACCGATCGAACGAATTGGGGATGAAGGCCGGTGCACGTACAAATAATATCTAGAAATTAATGTGGATCATTGATCTTTCGATGATCTACAATTGTTATCGAAAGATTCATAATCACAAAAATATATTAATACTACCTCCATCCCTACCTATTAGTCCACATTTGAAATGACACAATAGCCAATGCAAATAGGGATAAGGGGAATAAAGCAGAAAATTATGGAAAAATTAGCAAAACAATTACTGTTCATAAAAAACACTGTAGCGGGTTTTACTATACATGATTATACTGTTCAAAATTAAAAAAAAATCAAAAATATTCAAATATTACAACTTTGGTTCATTCTGGCACCCAAAATTCAAAAAATCTCACCAAATTGTAGCAAAACTACTCTATAAAGCACTAAACCTTCTCATTTCTATCCATCTACTCCACTTTTACTCCACTTTCTTTCTGCAAAAATTCACAGCAAAGGGGCAGGGACAGCTATGGGAAAGAGGGCAGACATTCCAGACTCTAAAAGAATGGAGCTCATGTAGTTCTTGTTGGGGAGCTGCAGAAAAAGCAAGCAAACTTATGAGAAGTTCACTAAAGCTGCTGGAAAATTCGAGGTTTGCATTAGGAGTGCCTCCAGAATCTGAAAAACTGAATAGGCACAGAGAAGTTCAGGTGAGATTATCAATGTTTCAAGCATTAGAAAGCAGAGAGTCAGAAAATGCAAACATGTGACTAATTATCAAAAAATTCAAACACTTGAAGTGGATAAAAGAAGTACAATTCAATCAATGTCTAATTGAACCAGCCAGATATAAGACAAATATGAAGTGAATGCAAGAATTGCTTTTATATTTAGTTTAATACATGCAATGTTTTCATTAATTACTGTAAATTGTACCAGCTATAAAGGAGAAGTGGCCACCATTTTTAAGCAAGAAGATCATGATTCCACAGGATAATGCTAGACCTCCCATAAGCAACAAAGATCATGAGTTTCAAGATGTGGCAAATGCAGGTGGATTTGAAATTCAATTAGTTCAGCAACTAGCTAATTCACCAGACTGTAATGTACTTAACTTAGGATTTCACTGTGCAATTCAAAGCTTACAACAGAGGCAGAGAACTAAGAATGCAGATGAACTCATATTAGCTGTGTAGAACAGTTTCAATGCTATAGAAACAATGACTTTGGTTTTTGTATCCTTATAATGTGTGCTAGTGGAAATTCTGAAACTGAAAGGTGGAAACAACTATAAACCGAAACATATGAAGAAGAATGCTTTATTAAGACATGGCATGCTACCTACTAATCTGGAAGTGCCTGATCATTTGGTTAGAGCGAGCATTGATCATCTAATTGGATAAGATCTCATAGCATGCATTGAAGACCTAATGGCAGAAATGAGAATCACACCCCCACAGAATGGAGAAGGTTTTCCATATTTAAACATTTGACAGCAAGAACAAATGACTTTTGTGCAGTTTTCAGATAGAAGAACAAGTTTTTTGAGCAGTTGAAGAAAAACAAGTGACTTTTGTGCAGTTTTCAGATAGAAGAACAAGTTTTTTGTGCAGTAGAAGAAAAACAAGTTTTTTTGTGCAGTTTCAAGATCTTCAGAGCAAGTTTTTGTGCAGATGAAGAAGAAGCAATGTTTTTGTGCAGATTAGAAAGGAATTAAATTTTGTTATTTTACAGATTCCATTAACTTTATAAATTCCATGTCAGTTAATGCGTTTTAATTCCATCATTTGGCCAATTTGTTGCCATTAGTTTATTATTTTCATTTTAGTATATAACCGGTGTTGGGATATTATTGTTAAGGGGGAATTAAGATTCAATTGTGTTTTGATTGGATTCCAAAACCCTCATAGAATATTTCCCTTATTATCCTTGATGATCCAGCTCAAGTTACAATGTATAATTTTAATGTATTAGAATAGTTCACTTGTTAGGGAGCTCCTTATTGAAATGTAACTTTAGAGTGTCTAGGTGAGAGCGCATCTCTGAAGGAAAGTCGGAGCGCCTGTCTGAAGGAAAGCCGGAGCGTCTGTCTAAAGGAAAGCCGGAGCGCGTGCTTCAGTTCAAGCGCCTTCAAGTCCAGAGCGCGCTTCCAGTTCAAAGCGTCTTTCAGGACCAGAGCGCGCTCTCAGGTCAAAGCGTGCTTGCAAAACCAGAGCGTGCTTTCAGAGCAAAGCATCCGCAGCAAAGCCACATGGAAGCGGAGCGACTGAACAGCTCGAAGACCATGCTTAACTTAAAGCGTGAAGGAGCTCGCTTTCATCACGCAAAGCGTCTCCACCCTTAGCCGCTTGAGCTTCAGTATTGAAGCAGTCAACTTGAGTGAGAGCGTCTGACAAGCAGGTGAGAAGCAAGAGCTGCCAGACCACATGTCCGCTTAGGATTGCTCAACGGACTATGATATTTCTAATCACCGAATTTGCAGGGCTAGACTTCACTAGTCAACGGCTATCTTTCTAGGACTGTGCTCTATCAAGGAATAATTCAAATTCGGATTAGACAAGTAAAGAACACACACTCTATCTCTCCAACGGATAGATTAGTGTCCCTTACTATAAATAGAAGGTTCAAGCTACATAGAAAAGAGAGAGAGAGAGAGCAAGCAAACACAGTAGAAACCATCCTACATCTTTCCAAAAAGATCTTCGGATCTCAACCTTCTAGTTTATCAATAAGGCTTCAACTTCTATATACATAAGTCTTAGAGAGAAATCCTAGCCTTCTACATTATGCTTCATTGTAAAATGATTTCTCATTAGTTGGAAACTATACGAACCCAAACCCAAATCTAGTTTGAGAGTTTAGTTTGTAAAGGTTGTAAGGCTCATGAGTGCCTATCGCATAAACTCATAGGCTCGTGAGTACCGATCGTATAAACTCACATAGGCTCTTGGGTGCCCATTGTAAACCCCAAGCTTTGAGTGAAGTTCATCACTGAGTGAAAGTGATGAGAGTGGGTGTAGGAGCGTAACCTCCGAAACACTATAACTCGTGTGTTATGCGCTTTACATTCTGTATGCTTTGATTTATTGCATACACACACACACGCTCTAAGTGATAAACTGTTTTAAGTGCAAGATAACTAAAGCGAGTATAATAGCTCACCACATTCCGCACCACACTCGCCAAGCGAGAAGCTTTGAAAGCGTGAAACACTTTCAAAGCGTCCCGCTTAGCAAGAGGCTGAAAAATCGAAGAGAAGTTAAACACTTCTTAACACACGTATTCACCCTCCCTCTACGTGTGTTACTCGCTATCTTTTGGGACCAACAACCGGACCCAAACTCAACACTCACAAAGACATATTGAAACCACTTCAAATAGAGGCATCAACATTTCACAGAAAATTGTGTTTCATAAATGAAGATTTCTTGATGCATAGGTGATCACAATTCATCACAACAGTTCTAACTTATTCTCATCTTCCCACAATAATTAAACCATGAAACCAGCACAGAACCATAACATATCATCTCATAGTTAAGATAATCCATCACATATAACGTCACATAATAGCACAGATGCCACAGACATTAAGCAATCATGTACGAAACATAACAAATTCAATCAAAAATATACACAAAAGGATTAAAAGGCGAAGAAGTCACCGAATTTAAATCTTCTCAATTCTTCACCGGCACCAAGGCACCTCATCTTCTTCCAACTGAGCCTCCTCGCCGTCTTCCATCGTAGCCTCATCGCCGTCTTCGAGCTGGGCATTCCAACCGTCTTCAATCTGTGCATCCGCGCCGTGGTTAAGGTTTCTGGACCTTGACTGCGCTGCTTCGGAGCTCGCGAGGGCAACGATCCCTACGACGGATCGATCAGCGAGGAAGAACCAATCTAGGAGACGACGGTAGAAGTAACACGGGAGGCGGCACCGTCGGCCGGCAGCGACAGGGGGGCGTGGGTTTTTTTACCAAGTTTAGACCTTTGGGGAGGCGGCGACGAACGGGGGGAGTGCAGATTTACCCAGATCTAGGGAGGGGATTTTTCGGGACTCAAGTCTGAATCCGACACCAGCTTCGCCCCCTAGGCAGATTCGTGGCCGATATATAGGCCGTCGGAAAATTGGGTTCAACCACTTCAATTTTTGGCGAGAGGGTTGAGGGAGAGACGGCGAGATAAAGATAGGAGACGGGGTAGGTGCAGATTTACCCAGATCGGGTCTCAGGGAAGGCAGCGGCGACACATATCTAGGGTTTTTTGAAGCCGCTTTTTCGGGACTATGGTCTGACTTCGAGACCAGCTTTGCCCCCTAGACACGCGGTGAGGCCCAGCTTTAGGGCATCGAAAAATAAGTCTCCGACGCTCCATTTTCGGGTGGAGGATGAGGGATAGACGGCGAGTTAAAGGGAGAGATAGAGTGAGAATGAGAGATAGAGGAATGATCGAGAAACAGAGTAGGGGGCGGGTATAGTCTAGGGTTTTTTGAGGTTGGGCTTAAGTTAGTGTAATATCCGGGCCTAATTAAGGAAGATTGGGCCCGGAAAATCACGTTAAATACTTACCTTATTTAGAAAGTGGACTAATATATGAGATGTACCGAAACGGAAATGTGGACTAATATAACAGGATGAAGGTAGTACTAGTATTTTTCCAAAAAAAATTTAAAAATATTAAATAAAAAATCTACTAAGTGTTCCTTTAACCACCAAATTCATAGTTGATGTCGCCAACAACTTTAGCTCTCTTGGCTTCCACTCCTCTTACTTAACCGAACCACCATCTCCTTGCAAACACTATTTTCGCCAATAGCAGATAGAATTTCTCTGTCTTGATCAGATCTCTCTCCCCCTCTTTTCTCTCTATCTGCAAAAACCCATTTGCATAAACCCCACCGCCCCTTTTGAAAGCTGTTGAATTAAGTGGGAAATGGCGAGAAAGAAGATCAGAGAGTACGACTCCAAGAGGCTGCTCAAAGAGCATTTGAAAAGATTATGCGGTATTGACCTCCAGATATGCTCTGCCCAGGTAAAAAAGATTATAATTCTGTCGTCATAATTGTGTAATTTAAAAAGAAAGATCATTTCTTTGAAATGGAACTATATCTATATGGGAAGGGATCATTGATCTTTGAATCAGTTTCTTCTGAATTTTGTAATTGAGGGTTTGGATCCATATCCTCTCGATTTGTGTTTCGCAAGCAGTTCTTTGATTCACTGGGCGAGTTGCGACTTATAAGAATGTTGTTGATCACTGTAATGCGAACTGCTTTAGTCGAGTTATGTCTGCTCTTGGAGCAAGAGTATGAGAGTGGGCAGTTTGGATAAACTTATCTGAATTTCGCATATCGGTTCTTGAATCTCAGATGAATAACTGTAATAAGGAATATCTGAATAATAAATGATGAAGGGAGCCGTAGTATATGCTGTAGTGGTCTTTATATTTGAATGAAACCCCTCTGACACAAAATTGTGGTTATACAGCATTTAATGGATTGGATAATTTACTATCCTCTACATTTCTCTCATGTTTCTATGTTATTTCCAAATGATGATCGCGGATTTAAGTTTTTACCTCTTATTCTGTTGATGCCCTCTAGTCTTTTGCTAGATTTATATCTTACTTGAATGCTATCTATACTATTGGCAGTGTTTCCAATGGTCATACAGCTGCTTTGAGATCTCAGAAAACGCATGAGTATTATTTTACCTGATTCTAGTTGTGCTGGTGAATGTAATTGCTCTCAGGTAACGCAGTCGACTGACTTTGCTGAATTAACAAACAAAGAACCATGGCTGTCATCGACGAAGTTGGTTGTGAAACCTGACATGTTGTTTGGTAAACGTGGGAAGAGTGGTCTGGTAGCGTTAAACTTGGATCTTGCTCAAGTTGCTGCATTTGTGAAAGAGCGCCTTGGTGTTGAGGTGAAAAAAATTACTAATAGATTTTTTATCAGTGTATTAGTTCTCTCCGAATGCCAGCTTATTTGGATTTTTTTTTTTCAGGTTGAGATGGGTGGTTGCAAAGCACCTATAACCACGTTCATTGTCGAACCTTTCGTACCTCATGATCAAGAGTACTACCTTTCTATTGTATCTGATAGGTTAGGATGCACCATTAGCTTCTCGGAATGTGGTGGCATTGATATTGAAGAGAACTGGGACAAGGTAGACTGCTGAAAACTGGTCTTGGTTCCCTACTTTTGAAATTGTATTGTAGAGGCCAATTAATTTTGTTCTGCAGGTCAAAACAATATCTCTTCCAACTGAAAAACCGATGACCTTGGAGGCATGTGCTCCATTGATTGCCACGCTGCCATTAGAGGTAGACATTTGAATCACGTTGTCTCTTTATTTGATGTAAGATATTCTGTGCTCGAGTTGCCCTGAGAAATTTTAGATCATTGCTACTGTGAACTATAAAAGACAATCTTTTGCATGTAACCTAGTTATAACTCCAATTGTGGCCTCCAGTAGTGACCCCTAACAACTCCATCGTTGTTGAACTTGATCCAATGAAATGGAAATGGACTTCAAAAAAAAAAAAAAAAATAAAAAAAAAAAAAAAAAATGAAAATGATACTGGAAATGGCTTTGGCAGTGATGCAGGGGAATGGTGAAACTCAACATGTTCCTTCACTCTTCCCATTATTCCTGCTTCAATTTATTAAGTGAATGAAGTCTGAAAGTGTGCATTGATCTTCCAAGTTATCCATTTGATGTCAATCATGTCCTTATACTCTATGTTTGCTATCGTTGCACCAGTCCATGTAAATTACAAGATCAAGCAAAGTAATGACAAAGAAATATATTTAGAGCTAGTTGTGTGCCACTTACGGAGCTGCATGTGCGTCATGTCCTTATCTACCAACTATACTCCAAATTATTGTGCTGCCTTATAATGTCTGGCATGCAAGTTCATTACGTTTCAATGAAAGTGAAGTAATTTGCCTTTATAATCTTCTAGGCGGCCTTGTACCATGTGCATTAGCTGCTGAGATTTGATCAAGGAATACGTGATTTTAATTTATTTATTTTTCTTTTTTGTCCTCATGATACCAAATTCTTCATCATTTGTTTCAGGTTCGGGGGAAGATTGGAAATTTTATAACTGGTGTCTTTTCTGTATTTCAAGGTATTACCAGAACTTCAATTTTATTCGTCCTTCTCTTATGACATTGAATCATGAAAAGAGTGAATTGAGAAAAGGTTCAAGTTGTCAAAACTATTCTTCAAAGAGAGAGCAATGTGTTTTTCTTTTTATTTCTCTTCCTTCCTGGCACCCCTTCCCCTACCTCCTCCCTTGTTTTCTGTTTATGTTATCTTTTTATTGGTGTATTTATTGCATATGATTCTTGTCTTTGATGTTAACTGTGGAAGATTGATATTTATCCTATGAATTGCCCAAAGATTCATATTTTAGTTTTCTTGAGATGAACCCATTTACACTAGTGAATCGGGAACCTATTCCATTAGACACAGATTCTACATTTTGATCCTTTCCATGGTGAAAAGATCCAGTCTTTTGAACTATTCTATAAAGAGGGAGCAATGTGTGTGTTGTTTTTATTTATTTTTCATATTTCTTCCTGACAGGCTGATGGCAGTGACTCCCCATCCCCTACTCGTCCCTTGTCTTTTGATCTGTCATCTTTTATCTGTGGTTTGTTGTATATGACTTTTGTCATTGTAATCTTCAACAAGGGGAGATTGATCTGATTCTATAAAATTTTCACAGATCTGGATTTTAGTTTCCTAGAGATGAACCCATTTACACTAGTGAATGGGGAGCCTTTTCCATTAGATATGAGAGGCGAGTTGGACGACACAGCTGCTTTCAAAAACTTCAAAAAGTAAGTTGATGCAATGGTTTATATATCTTGATATACATTTCCATGCTTCTAGACTTCTAGTATATAATGCCTCTCTTTTAAAAATTTTGATTGTTTTCAGGTGGGGTAACATTGAGTTTCCTCTACCATTTGGAAGAGTTCTCAGTCCAACAGAGAGTTTCATCCACACATTGGATGAGAAAGTAAGTGCTGCCTATTGTGTTCCAAGGTTGTTCTCTGTGCTAATTTTTTTCTAAAAAAAGTTAAAAAGAAAAGCTCATCTGTAGACCACTGGTTCAGTAATAATTGTTTAGTGGTTCTTTATTAAATGTTGATGGGTACGAATATTTACATTTACATAATTGAAATAGAGCAGGGTATTTCTGCCATGTCATTCTCAAGGTTCATCCACGTGGTGGGCTTGTTTTCTGTCTAGTTGCTTTAGCCAAGAGATGATGATTAACTAACATGTTTCCATTTCGGATGTTTACTGGAGTATTCAATTGAGATGTTTATGGTCTTATTGTACTTACATGTGAAATATGTGATCAAATCGACTTTAGAGCTGTATGCATATCAGAATTGAACCTTGTCTAGCAAGTTCTATTCTTTCTCCTGTATTCTTTTGTAATTTTATCCTGTATTCTTTCTCCTGTTATAGACCAGTGCATCTTTGAAATTTACTGTCTTGAATCCAAAAGGGCGTATTTGGACAATGGTTGCTGGAGGTGGTGCAAGTGTAATCTATGCTGATACAGTAAGTATCCAGATTTATCTTCACCCAATCTCCAATCAATCAAGCAAATATTTTATGCATCAGTTTGTTCGAGATATTTATGATAGTTTCTATCTCATAAAAAAAGGTCGGAGATTTGGGCTATGCATCTGAGCTTGGTAACTATGCTGAGTACAGTGGAGCTCCAAATGAAGAAGAAGTTTTGCAATATGCCAGAGTTGTTATTGATGTGAGGAATACGGTTTGCATTCAAGTTTTCCATGTCAGAAATTTTCTTTTGATATATACTCTTCAAACACAATTCTTTGTTATTTCACTTCGCAGTGTGCCACAGCCGATCCTGATGGCCATAAGAGAGCTCTTCTCATAGGAGGAGGTATTGCTAACTTCACTGATGTTGCGGCTACTTTCAATGGAATTATTAGGGCTCTGAAAGAGAAGGTACTCAAAACTTTTTCCTTTCATACAGTTCTGTTTTTGTCCAAAAGCGATAACAGAGATTTAACCGTCATCCGAGCAGGAATCAAAACTGAAAGCAGCGAGAATGCACCTTTTTGTTCGTAGAGGTGGTCCCAACTATCAAACTGGTTTGGCTAGAATGAGGGCTTTGGGAGAAGAACTTGGAGTTCCCATTGAGGTACGATGTGGCATTTCGCCTATCTCATATTCAATGTGTTTGATTTGTCATGCCTTTTTCGTATTACTGCAATGAATCTACCTTTAACTGTCTGAGTTTGCTCCAAGAAACTTCTGAAATTCAAAGTTCATTGCATAATCCTTGAGCTTGCTTTTAAGCAACACTTTTATTTTTGATGCATCATCTGAAAAGATGGGAATTCTAATGCTGTGACATTTGCTCTTGTATATTGATCTCAAATGAGCTAGCACTTTTTGAGTATAAATTGGATAGATATAGTCTTAAACCACATTAATATTGGTTCTGAAATTAATATCAACATCAATTGGTTTAGGTTTATGGGCCTGAGGCCACAATGACTGGCATTTGCAAGCAAGCTATCGAATGCATCATGTCGTAGACTGCTGCTGTCTTGTCATTGAAGATCGCGGTCCAACTGAAGTCTAACTCTTTTTATCATTTGTGTTTTCTGTCGCCGACGCTTAATTCTTCTTTTGGGAACTAGTATTTTTTTTGTACTGGGAAAAGGAAAGGTAATGTTGCTTGAATTTAACTTTCTTTTCTGAAATGCATCTCTATTACCATCCTTCTAATAATTCTTTAGAATATTGAGAGTCCTAGACTGATGTTATATTTGTTTATGCTCAGCCGAAAATACGAAATCAAACGCGCATAGAATGCAATCTTATTAGTCCTGTAGGGCACAGCAAAGGTGACAAATATAGTTTGAAGAACTTTTAGCAAAGGTTATTTGTCGGTAAATCCACCAACTATTGGTTTTTTTTATTTTTATTTTTATTATTATTATTTTTTTTAAACAATCTACTATAAGACTACTACATTGTAAATACAGTCTTTGGTAAACTTTAAAGTGGTATTAGATGGAAATAGCCACTTTTTATAACAAAAGAACTTTTTTTAGCCACTTTTATTGATAATGTCTAAAATATCCTTCACTTTTGTATTTTATTTTCTTTTTTTCAAATTGTTCTTCCGGTTTATTTTTTTCCTTAATCCTAAAAGTAGCGATTTCCACTTCTTCCCCAAAACATGTCTTGTATTGTATCATGTATTCACGTGTCTTCTACATTATTCCATTGTTGTATTCTTATCGGCCTCCATTATGTACTTTCTCTATCCAAGAAACATACAACAATTTTTAATTCACTAGTTAATTAAACAAAGAAATTCAATCATTCGCTGTAAAAAAGACTCAAAAAACTATGCAAACATAATACTCGAAAAATTTCAGATAGTCAATCCACCATTAGCCAAGAAACAACATCCTTTCGATCTAATAAGTTGAGACACTGCTCATGACGCAAGGTTAATCCGCATTCCCAATACTTGGTTGAAGAAATCCCATATCCATGATTAACGTTTGTTGAGAATGATAAATTTGCAAAAAAAATGAAATAAAACAAAAATAATAATAATAATAATAATAAGGTAAAAGAAGAAGTGAGGGATAATTCAGACATTTAACATTAAAAGTGGCTAAAAAAGTTTAGTTTTATAAATATGGCTGTAAAAGTATTTTTGCTATCCAAAATGATTATTTTTGTTTTTGCCCTGGCGAAGGCAACATCCTAGGCACAAGCTTGAGTGCATCTCTCTTCACTACTCTCAGTGCGGGCTCATATGTTAGAAATGTAGTATCGGAACTTACTGGGCATATAAAAATTACAACTGAAAAAATGAAGATTGCAAGTGAAACAAAAATCTAAAACAAAAGTCGAGTCGAGGAAAGTGAGTATGCACAGAGATGAGAATGTTTTTTCGTTGGTGTGTTGTAGAATGCCATGCCTCCTATTTATAGGCAGCTCACGAAGGGGGCATAAATGTCATAATGGCATTAATTAGCCATTTGGCTGTTTCAGGCAGCCATCTGTTATAGCTGGCCAACGGACTGAACAAACCTAGACGTGCAACATGGATCGATTTTTCCGAATCTGGACAGTCACACACGAGTTGGGCTTGGATTGGACGGACTGGACCAACTTGGTAAGCCCATTTGCCTTAGTTTTGGAGGTCCAAAAAATTAAGCAATAAAGGCCCAAGTACAAGCCAAAAAGGACCAATTGCCAAGATTCAAGTCCACAGCCGAGGCCCGAGCAAACCGGCCAGGCAGTGTGCGTGTGCACACGAGAGAGCCCAGCCTCTCAGCTCACTTGGCCAACTTGATACTTAGCTCACTTGTTTAATCACATTTAAATAAGATTAGTTAATGTTAAGTTATCAATGTGGACAATCACTACTTCATTAACTAATGAGGTAATTATTCCACTAAACTCCAACTTTTAATCATTTATAGTTTACTCACCAGAATTCAATTTTGATCAACAATCTAATATTTAATTAAATTAAATATTAAATATTTTATTTGATCAAAAGACCAAATTCCAACATCGTACACATTCCTAGCCTTCTTCCCAGGCTTAAGAGCATCAATGGCAGCCTCATGAGCCCTCAGAAGAAGTCCATAAGCCTCCTCCTTCTTTAAAATGGGGGAAGGGGCTATAATTTCCTGAATTTTCAAAATACAAATTGAATAATAATAATAAGGGTTTCATATACTCGCTAAAGTTTTGAGAGCTCGTTATACAAGTTACAGAACTTCGTTAAAATTTTTAGAATAAGTATATTAATTTATTTAATATAAAATGATTTATATATTCGTCAAGTAGGGATAGCTAGCAAAGGTAAGAGCATCCACAGCCCCCCGTCGCCGAGGGGCTCGAGCCCGCCAGAGAGCCCCTCCCGCGAGCCGTCGAAGCGCTGCAAGCCCGGTGGGCTCGTGCCCGGTGCGCACCCGCAAGTCCGGCTCACGCCCGCAAATCTAAGGTGTGCTGACGTCATTATGAGGTCAACTACTTTTTTTAAAATGATTTTTCAGCCGAAAATAAATAAATAAATAATAATAATGATAAAAAATTTGGAACGTTGGCCTCCAACGGTCACCCCCAATTTCTCCCTATAAATTCATACCTCCACATACACAATTTCCACACAATTTCTACATATTTTCTACTCAATTTCTCCACAATTCTTCAAGCTCACACACTCAATTTTTTGTTATTTCATAAAAGAAAAATTGTTGCTATGGATGATGAGTTATTTCTCGCTTTGATGAGGGGCGAAGTTCCCGGTGGTTCTTCCTCTCAACACAATGACAATCCGCCGTCGCCGCAATACAACCTTAGATTCGCTCCTTACGCAAGTACTCCCCAAGGAGTGATGGGCTATTCCCCTGCCGGTTATCAAGATATTTTTCCGCCCGTCTTCGATCAATTCAAAACTCCGCCGTCCAAGGGAAGTCGAGGTGCGACTCAAGATCTCGAAGGGCTAAATCTGTGTAGCTCATTCGAGTCAGTTTCGAACGTCGCTTCACTGGCCAAGAAGAAAGGGAAGGGCAAGGCTCCGGCATCCACGAAATCTCAGGCGGCGCCAGAATCGACTAAAAGAGGCAAGGCCACTCCATACAGTCCGGAGGAATCGGCCCATCTCGTCAAGGTTTGGTCCAGCATTTTCGAGAACCCAGTAATTGGCGATAGACAGAAGGAGATTATTTTCTGGGGCAAAATCGTAGCTAGGTACAACGCTACGATTGAAAGCATAGGCTACAAGCCCAGAAACAAAAAAATACTGAAGAGGCATTGGCAGCAGATGATACCCAAATGCAACCTCTTCCATGGCTACTACGTAGCAACTACGAGGGCCTAGAGCAGCGGAGAAGACGCAAATGATGTTTTCAGCAATGCATGTGCTCTCTATTGCGGCACAACAAAATAGCATTTCCAATATGGGTTGGCCTATAAGCAGTTGCAACGTCTGCCCAAGTACGATGTTTTCCAAGCTTCTAAAAAGCAGAAGGGCACAGATAGGTCGTCCAACTCCAGCAATCCCGACGCAGAAGAAGCGAAGGAGAATGGGTATTTTTCGGAACGCAACCGGCCCATCAGAACCAAACAAGCAAAGGCCCAAGCTCGAAATAAAGAAAAAGGAAAAGAAGCTGAAGAAGCGATCGATTTGGAAGCTGACGGAGACGAGACGCAGTTTCTGCAATCAAACGCCGAAGTTAATCAAACTTATCTTTGGCACAAAAGAAAGTGCACGTCTTGGAGAAGAAGGCCCAAGCCTATAAGAGCAAAATCGTGACTTTGTATAGCAAGTTGCTCGCTCAAGATACGAGCACATGTCGGAGTCACAGTTGGAGCAGCATCATCTCCTCCTAGCTAAAATGTAGAGCATAATCAAAATAGAATTAATAAAATAATTAAATTCGAATCGAATAAAAAAAACAAATCAAAAATTGAATAAAAAATTAATTAAAAATATAGAATTAAATAAATAAATAAAATTAAAACGAAAATTGAATTAAAAAAACAAATCGAAAATCAATTAAAAAAGAATTAAAAATAATATATTTAAATAGAGAGAGCCCGGGGAGAGAACCTGTTGACTGGAGAGGCTTTTGGGAGAGAACCCCTCCCCACTAGAAAGTGGCCGAGAGCTCTAAGTGGACATTTGTGTTGATAGAATCCTCACATGATCAAGGCGCGAATCATTTCACTTTTATTATTTTTTGTATCCCTTTATTTCCATTTCCATCGAAGAAAACACGCCCATAATAATATGATAGCGTATTTCATCATTTTTTTCCCCTTTTAGAATAGTTATAAATTCATTTAGCTAGCATCGCCATTTAGTATTTGACACTTGGCGGTGTGCACATATACCAGTTTATAGCACATAATGTGCTCAGAAGCGTATTAACTAATTATTAAAAAAATTGTTGTTAAAAAATAAAGGAGAAATATGCAAAAATAGTCATTTTGAGATAGTAATGATAAATAATAGTCACTCTTACCATAATACTTTCACCCTTGTCTAATTTACGAATTTTGCAAACTCAATTCGTGAATTACTCACAAAAAATGTCTGAATTTACGAATTCACCCAAATTCGTGAATTCACTAAAAAAATGCCTGAATTCACGAATTCAATTTCGTGAATTCATGAATTCATGAATTCGTGAATTCGTGAAAAAACAAGCAATTCACGAAATTCATTAGTGGCTATTTTTTTAATTTTTTTTATCTAAGTGACTATTATTTATTTATTTATTTTTTATTTTTTTTTATCTATGTGGCTATTATTTATCTTTACTATCCCAAATTGACTATTTTATTAGTTGCCCCAAAAATAAAAGCTATTTAATTTTATCTGATGTCATCCACCTTCATTATACGAAAAGATTACTGCAAGGTCTTCATTATATTCTATTTTTCTTTACACAACAACATACAATTCACAGAGGTAATTATTTTTCTTCGTATTGATTTCATACATTGTTACTATATCTTGTTTCACGCTTTTATCAGTATGTTAGTGTTAATTATATGTTTGGTATTCTTTATATGGCAGAATGGAACAGATAGATTCTCGAATGATTGCTTAATTTTTGGGTATTCATTAGAATACATAAATAGTTTAACAAATTATTGACATGATAAAAGAATTAATCATATGTTTAAAAAAATTAATAAAAAATATTTAAAATTATACCTTGTATCGACTAATAAAATAGATTTGTTAGTTGTTCAAAACTATAAATCAAATTATGCATATAAAAATAATATATTCAAACAAAAATGAACAATATATAAATTGATAAATCTTTTTCATATCATAATCCTTGCCATCATAATCACTACTTCAATGAATTGTAATCGATGCAAAATTATTTCTACAATAATAGTTATAGACGTATTAAAGAGCAAATGAATGATTATTAAATAATGTTATTTTGAATGATTTAATAATTGATGTTTAGTTACAATTCATTGTTTTAATATTTAATAAACGGTTACATATATATCCAATGAAAAAGATCGAGAAGCCCTTTGGTTTAGTAATCATGGGGTTGCATGTGAAGGTTTAAGTGACCTTAAGTAATTAATTACATGGATCAAATATAAACTTTTTCCGTGTACACTAGAAGTAGAATGTATATTCTTCGAATCTAACCAAATATACTTTATCTATCTTATGTGATTATTAATTGCAAGAGAATGCGATGGACTCAATGCACCAGAAACGTTATAAATCTAACATTTTTTTTCAATTACTGTGTATTCTCTTTGATGGAAAAGGTAAATGAAAGATATGATAAGGAAGAAAAATAATATTATAATCATTCACTTGTTTTATCATATGTTTTTTAAGGTAGAAAATATAAGAAAATATTTGTCACTTCAAATGAGTGTTAAAATATTAGCATGATTTATAGTGAAAATGTGAGATAATGGAAAAACTATCCACCAAAGAGTACACGGAAAAAAAGGGGAACATGATGAGGGAAGTTTTCCTTTTCATTCAAAGAAAGAGAACACCCCTTAAGCTGCGTTTGGTAATCATCTCAAGATGAGGAATGATGATTCATCTCAAGATGACTCATATGAATAGTGTCAAGATGAATCATTCATCTCTCTATTTAGTAGCAAAAAATTCAGACTCAGATGATATCATATTGTGTTTGGTATAAATTGTAAAACTCTAGATTAAAATTTAGATTGACCAAATTACCTTATTAAATACCCCTACCAATTTCACTTTTTATCGTTGGGATTAAATAGTACCCTTTATTAATTACTCTGTATTATTATTATTGTTGAGTTATTATTTTTATTATTCTTATTCTTATTATTATTATTATTATTATTATTATTATTATTATTATTATTATTGTTGGTGTTGTTGTTGTTGAGTTATTATTTTTGTTATTATTATAATTATTACTATTATTGTTATTCATTCATTTATTTATTATTATTATTATTATTATTATTATTTATTCTTGAGTTATTATTTTTATTATTACTCTTATTATTATTATAATTATTACTATTACTATTATTATTATTATTATTATATTCTTGTTATTATTATAATTATAATTATTACTATTATTGTTATTATTTATTACTATTATTATATTATTATAATTATTATTATTGGTGGTGTTGTTGTTGTTGAGTTATTATTTTGTTATTATTATAATTATTACTATTATTGTTATTTATTTATTATTATTATTATTATTGAGTTATTATTATTATTATTAATTAATTTATTTATTATTATTATTATTATTTATTATTATTGTTATTATAGACCCAAAAATAATACATCACCCATGAGATGACATGAACTCACCAAAAATATGAGATGAGTCAACTAGGGAAAATAGTGAAATAAGAGAGGGCCTAGACTTTATCTTGGGCCCTCTAGTTTATTTTGCTTAAGTACCAAACACCTTGATGAAGTAGGATGATTCATCTTATCTTGCTTCATCCTATCTACAAAACACACCCTAATTTTTTGGGAGATGCTATTCGGCCATAATGTGGCCGACCATAATTTTAGTTATTTTATTTTTTTTAACATGTAATAATTTATATATTTATGTCAAACTTTTTTTAGATTATAAGAAAACTCAAAAGTGATTTTTCGTATAATTTATGTATTTTTTAAAAATTAACCCTTTAATTATTTGATAATTTGATTATTTTAAAGAATTTGCTAATTTTTATTTTTAAAAAAAAGAAAAATATGTAATTTTGGGGGATTTTTTTTTTTTGAAATTCAAATATAAAACTAATTAATTATAATAAATTATTTATTATTTTTAAAATGACACATATTATGAAAAATGCCGTTGTGTGGCCGGCCACATTATCAGAGACAGAGCCACATACCGGACTCGACTAGGCGGTCGTCCGGGTAATTTTTTTTTTTTCCGAATAATATATAGTGTTAATTTTTATTTTTTTAATTTTTTGCCCGCCCATTTATTGTATTTTAATCCCTTTATAATTGAGTTTTTTCTCATTCCATGTGTTTTTTTTTTTTTTTTTTTTACCCCTCATATGAAATCTCGCCCGACCATATAGGTATTCCTGGCTCCGTCCCTGCACATTATGGCCAAATATTATTATTAATTCTTTTTAATATGTAGTTTAATTTTATTTATTTATTTTGATAAAATTTATTTTTAGAATATACATATTTATAAATATCATTCTTTAAATATATGTACTAATACTTTGATAGCACAACAATGTAAAAGCAAGTACAACAGCTCAGTTCTTTTCATAAATCAAGCAACGGAGATTGAATGAGTTTCAAACCTTTTTCAGTTGCATTAAATCTCACACATCTACCCCTCTCCCATTTATTTTCCATTTGTCTCTTACCAATTCAAAATCAACACAACTGTCCTCATCCAAACAGAAAGAGATACTATATTCCTCCAATATAAATAAGGACGATGCATGCATACCCTTCACTTCAAACACACACACACACACACAGTATAGATGGAGGGTTTCGCTAAGGTGCTGCTCAACCTCACCATACTACTCGGTGCACTCGCAATGGATGTCGACGCAGCAAGGACTCTGAAGGAGGAGGTTGAACAGCCTCAGACCTTCGGAAGCTTTGGCAGCACATTTCCTAGCCCTGCAGGTTTAACCGGATCTTTCCCTAACCCGGGTTTCGGCGGAGGATCGTTCCCTAACCCCGGCTCGAGTGGGTCCTTTCCGAGCTCGGGCGGGTTTGCTTTTGGTTCGCCCTCGTTTTGCTCGTTTCCAGGGGTCCGATGCACCCCGGCCCGGTCCACTAGCCCGTTCGGGTCGAACGGGGGTGGCTCCGAAACGCCATGATAAGGGTTTATCATGGAGGTATTTAATATAGTAATGTTGCTTTGATTAATTAGTAATTTATCATGGGGTTTTATATATGGTTGGCTAGCTATTTCTATTTATGTATTAGGGTTTCTAGTAATGCTAATGTGGAAGCTGAATAAGGTAACTGATGTAGTGATGATGTATACGTTTAGTCCTTTGATTAATATTGGTGTTAATGAAGGTTAATTTATCATTGATATAGCGATATAATTTTAGCTCCGTTTTATTATTATTATTATTATTATTATTATTATTATTATTATTATTATTATTATTATTATTATTATTATTATTATTATTATGGTAATAAATGGTAATTAATATCCGGAGGACAAGAAGATCAAATATGAAATTACTAAACATTAGTTATGCCGATTTTAGTTTTTTAATTTAATAAATAGATCATCAGCTCAATTAAGATATTCAGTATAATCTCTCTCTCTCTATATATATATATAATAGCAAAATAAAGGTCGATCAATCAAGATTTTTTTTGATTATTTTGCTAAATTCTCATAATTTTAGCTTTATAATCAATAATTTAATATATATAATTTTGGAAAAAATTATAAAAAGTAATTGACATATATCCACGATATATTTTATATACATCTCCAATGCACACACATCTCCAATGCACATACACTTCTATATATCTTACGCAGTTACGCTATTGTTTTCTAAGTTAATAATTAAGGAATAAAAATCTGAATTTGATTTTCTATTCGTTGATTTTTTTTTTTGGAAAACATAATTTCATATTTGTTTATCCAGAGTAATCTTCTATAGAGTTTAAGTCTTATTAATGAAAATTAATTAATATTTTATTACAAGCATGGTGTAGTCTTCTTCAATTTAAGGACCAAGAAATATTAATTTAATAAGAACTCTCATGCAAATTACCTATTATATTGATTTATATTGCTACATGAGAAATACTAGAATACTATAACATATATACTATTATATGTATACGACAATTTAAGCTAAATATTTAGGGAATAAATATATAATTAATATCTAAACATTTCTTAGGGAATAAATGTATTATTATTATTATTATTATTATTATTATTATTATTATTATTATTATTATTATTATTATTATTATTATATAACTCAACAATTAAAAGATGCAACATGCAATTGCAATAGAAAATCATTCAATTATATCGATCGACGGACGGCTATATGTTGAAATAATTATAAAAATGCAAAAAATTTTACCAATATGAAACTTGATATGAAAAATACAATTACTTGAAAAATATTATCAATTGACAATTTACTTCTATATTACTCCCTCCGTCCCATAGAAGATGTCCCATTTTCTAATTTGGGATGTCCCATATAAGAGGTCTCATTTCCACAATTGGAAAAAAAATGAGAGGTCCTCCTTGGCTCCTTCCCTCACATGATTGTGGACCCATCACTTTATTTACAAAATCAATAATGTATTGGTTATTGTGCCCAAACCAAATGAAACATCTTCTATGGGACGGAGGGAGTACAAGTACAAATGACGACTTAACGTTCAAAATGAGTAAAAGTATCCGAGAAACGTCATCTATCTTAATTCATACTTTTCTATTACACTGATGAACAAACATTTTGATATTTAAAACGAGTAAACTAACCGAAAAGAGTGTGTGTGTTGGTCTAGCGGTAGGGGGTTATGTTTTGGGACTAAAGGTCCCGAATTTGAGTTTTCCATGGCATGGCCTTTAAATTTCAGTTTAGCAATGTTCATTCAAAAAAAAAAAAGTCACATGTCATTGATCTTGATCTTTTTTATTATTTTTTTCTAATTCAATTTATTATTATTTATTACAATATAAAGTGATCACCGTCGAATTTCGACGGCCACTATTAAATTTATTTTATCTCAAATATTCCACATCGATTATTTATGAAACCTCATCAATTAGATACTCACAAAAAACACCATATATTCAAAATTATTGTTGAATTGGACATTCAAAACATATTATAAAACTATTTGAGAAATGATACCCTTACCTTATTAACTTTTATATTATTATTATTATAAAAAATAAGTTAATCATCTAAAAAAAATTATTTTAATGTGATCTGAGCATATATACGCTTGATATTTTTAACATATAACTTAACAATTACAAGATGCAACATGCAATTACAATAGAAAATTCAAATCGAGAACAAATGCCTATGAATTAAAATATATTAATATTGATTTTTTATATGACGGAAGATTTTTAAGAATATCAAGTAGAGAAACATTACTTTCAAAATTATTTATCTCCAATTTCAATTAAAAAAATTGAATTTAACTTTCTATTATTTTGTTGATACGGGAAATAGTTAATAGATACTCCCTCCGTCTTAAAGATAGTGTCATGTTTCTTTTGACAATAATTTTAGAGGTAGTGACTTTTAAAACCCATTATAGGATAGTTTTTACAATATTTATCACTAGGATAGTTTTTTAACAAAACTACCCAAATTTGAGGTGGTGAGACAAATATACCCTTATGACACATTTCTCTTTCCCCACTTACTTTTTTGTCTCTTTGCAGATTTTTTTTTTCCGTTCTTTTTCCTTTCTTTTTTGTTTTTCTAAATGTTAGAAAATACGAAATTTATATTTTTTACGAACAGTAAGGAGGTACGAATTTGTTCAATTCGTACCATGTTTTGAAGTGTTGAAATATTTTCTCCTACTGCTTTCAATGAGGTACGAAATGTGAAATTCATACCAAAATCGAATAAGAATTTTACATTTACATAATTATTATATAGTTATGTCATTAACTATAGGTACCATTTGTACCAAATATAGTACGAATTGCATAAGTGAGTATGAAGTTCTAGGTACGAATATGAGTTAATTCGTACTATTTACATATGATATATTATGAATTACGAGAAAAATAACAGAAAAACGAATTACGAATTACTATTACCTATGATATATGAAAACTACAAATTCGTACCATCTATTTATCACGAAATGTGCAATTCGTATCATTTACCTATGACTAAACTTGTGCAATTCGTACCATCTACCTATGACTAAACTTGTCTCTTTGCAGATTTTTTTTTCTTTTTTTCTTTTTTTTTTTTCGTTTTTTTCTTTCTTTTTTGTTTTTCTAAATGTTAGAAAATACGAAATTTATATTTTTTACGAACAGTAAGGAGGTACGAATATGAGACATTTCGTACCAACAACAACTGCATATTACTAAATTTGAACCAAACTTAGATCCAAGCCCTAAAATCGTACCAACTATAATCAATAGAAAGCATATTTCGTACCACACAATAGAATTACTAAAAACAACTGAAAAATAAGTTACGAACACCTATGATATATTACAAAATACGAATTCGTACCATCTATTTGTCAAAAGACAACAGAAAAACAAGAAAAACAAATTTTTTTTTGAAAGTTCAACCCTAAATTCGAACCAAACCTAGACCCAAACCCTAAAATCGTACCAACTCAAAGTGTAATGGTACGATTTCTTATTTTCTAAATATAAACAGAAAGCATATTTCGTACCAACGATCAGTCTGAAGAAGCCCGAATGAAAGCATTTCGTACCATCGGCGCCGGCGTCGTCGGAAGCACGATGTTGGACGTCGGCGTGTGGAGCTTCGGCATGTTGTCGTTGCCGGCGAGAGGCCCTGGAAGTATTTGAAGGCGGCGCCGGCATCGGAGGAGCCGCTGGAGTCCTTGGAGTCGGCGGACAGGCTGGGGGAGGACATAGTCTTCTCGGTTTTCCAACAGCCACTGTTGATGAGAACATTGCGGAGGGCCCCGCCCTTGGCCAACAAAGTGGAGGTGGAGTCGGTGAGACTGCCGGCGAGAGGTTGTGGCAAGAGAGCATGGAGAGAGAGAGAGAGAGAGTGTGTTCTTTTTTTCAAATTTTGAAATGGGGAGGTTGGTGGGAGGGGGAGAGAGAATATATATAAAACAAAAGTGAGGGGTATTTTAGGACATTCATGTGAAAATTGGGTAGATTTGTTAAAAAAACTATCCTAGTGATATATATTGTAAAAACTATCTAAGAGTGGGTAGAAAGGGACATTATCTCATAATTTTATGCTCCCTTCGTCCCATAAATTTGGGCAGTATTATTAGTAATATTGTTTAGAAATTTTAACCTTTATCCCTATTTAGTAATATAATTCAATGCTAATATTTTTTTTATTGAACTTTTACAATACTATCAATTAAAATACCAAATACTAAGGTGTTTTTTTTTTAATTTTTTTTTAAAATTATAATAAAAAGTGATTCAATTTGATGGAACTTACCTACAAACAAATTGTTACACTTTCTATGTCTCTGACGAATTGACACCTAAAAAAGCTGACAAATCAACAATCAAAATGAATATAACTATTTGAAAAATATATATGTACTATATTTAATTATATCAAACAACGGGTAGCTTAACATACAAATTGAATTAAGGGAAAAAGTAGCAAATAATTAATCACCTAGGAAAATATTTAAAATACTTTACGTTAACGAAAAATTATAATATTTTAAAACTTGAATTGAAAACTTATAAAACTGTTCAAGAATTGTCAACTTGACTCAATAATCATGACTTTACAATGAAATGAAAAATGACCATGTGCAAGAATCCAACATACCATTGACCAAATTTTTTTCGAGCAATAGGAAACTTGATATGAAAAATAAAACTACAGTTGAAGGAAATGTTATTAATCTTCAATTTATTTCTATACTAGTATTGTACCCGTGCGATGCACGGACAAACAATATGTAAGTATTGTATTATTGCGATTTATACTAAATATAGTATTGTTGCACTTTGTATGAATAAAAAGTAATTCAAATGAAAATATATACAATTGGAAAAAGCAAAGTAACAATACAATGCAATTAAAAAAGGAAATTAAAATAATAATTCACTTCGAAGTTGTTCTTTACATAGAAAGGAAGTTATACCTCGAAAATTGTCATGATAACAAAATCGTCTTTCTTGATGTACATCGAAGCGCCGCCGGCACCGGCGGTCAACCACATGGTCCATCTTTTACCACGCTGATTTGATTGATTCTTAAACTCGGGTAGACTAGTGGTGGAGATGAAATAATTATGGCAGTTTGAAAAAGACGGGAATTTTTTTTGAGCGATTTTTAAAGGATTAGAGATGTGGAATTTATGTAGATTAAGATGTGGTTTAACGCAATATTCCTGATTGAGAGCAATGGAGAAAGAAACTGCTCCAGAAATTGAAAGTTTTTTTCGTGGTGTTTATGTAAAAGAGATAGTGTTGGAGAAGATAATATTGTAAAAAAATCGCTCCGAATTTCACTCACTAAATTGACCTTAAGTTGATAAAATTCATAAAAAGAATTATTTCATCAAAAATAACGTACAATCCTATCACAGTTGAAAAAACACTACATGGGCACAATTTATAAGTATTATACAAAATGTTTTCTTCAAATGATAATTGTATTAATTTATCCACATCAACGGTTCATCCTATGCCTTCTCTTTTTCTCAATATAGTAGTATTATACTCCCTCCGTCTCATTGGTTTCGCTTCGTTTCTTTTCGGCACGGAGCTTAAGAAGAGAGTGTTAGGAGTGTTTAAGGTGTTTGTTAAGTAAAGTAGATAAATGATTAGTGAATAGTAACAACATTTTAATTATTAAAAATTAAATAAATAAAAATTATGTTTATATTTTTTTCGGTAATTAATTAATTTTGATATATATTTTTTTTGGTATCCTTAACAATTTTGAGCACAAAAAAAATTACATTTTCAGAATTAAAATCGGGGTTAAGGAGCAAAAATAAAGAATTGCATTTCAAGTAGAAGGAAATCTTAATCAAGGAGTACTAATTTTGAACTTTTCATTGATATGCACTTTCCCACCAATATTCAAACAATAACTAAGGAGGGAAACTAGCTAATTTCAGTATAAACACAGACAGCATCTCCCCTATTTCTACAACTCTTCTTGATAAAAAAAAAAAAGAAAACTGAAGAGGTGGAGAGTCCGGAGGTCCAGCGTCGGACCACCAGTCGCCGCCTGCGAGCCCACTGCTCAGAATATTTTCGGCGGTGGAAGGGGTACACTCCCGCTTCAGCCTCTTGCTCCGTTTCGTCATGGCGATGGGGGGGCGGCGTACGGTGACCCATTGATCTGGACTGCTTGCCGGCGAAGGATTGTTATCCATGGCGACCGGCTTTGGCATCGGAGAAGACATGAGATTGAGGGTGAGAATTAGGGTTCCTCAGCAAAAGAGACGAGGGAAAGATAATTTTAGAGAATTTGGGTTTTTTCCAATTGTGTGCGTAGTGTGTTAGCAGATTAGGGTTTTCTTTTCTTTTGTTTGAGTTGGGCTAATAAATGAAGGTAGGTGGGGAGTTGTTGAATTAGATTAGGATTACTTAATCATAATTAGTGAGGATTTTTTAATATTTAAGAATCCCTTATTTTTTGATAATACTTTCCTTTTTAGGAAACATGGCGAATTGGGTGAGACGGCCCAATAAGGAAAACGAAGCGAATTTAATGAGACGGAGGGAGTAGTATATAATATTTTGTTGATTGAATGATGATATATATCATGGCAGTTAATTCATCTAATAAATCAATTAAATAAAATCCAACGTTGTAGTTTTATTCAATCGGTAATAATTTAGTAGATAATATATATTTATATCAATGAGTGAGATGTAATTGAGATTAACCGTCTGATAGTGGAAGACGTGATTCTTGGAATTATAATTTTAAATTGAATAATCGAATTTTATTTGTATATCATATGACATTGAAGTTGAACATATTTACAAAATCGCCATTCATATTGATTTCAAATTGAAAGATTCCCTCTTTATATATATATAGATTACAACATACAATTGATGGCTTAACATTCAAATGAGTAATACTACCCGAGAAACGAAACCTCTCCTAACTTATTTTTCTAATAGCATGATCAACGATCTGCTTGACATTCAATATGAGTAAAACGTAACGAACCGAAAAATGCCACACTTTATGGATCTATTTTACTTTTTCTAATTTAGTTTAATTCTATTTTTTCAAATATGCCCTAACAATACTATAATCTTACAATAAGTACTTATATTTGTCAATTTATTTCTATATTATAACGTATACTTGACGGCTTAACATTCAAAATGAATATAACTATACGAAAAACGGGACCTCACCTAATCTACTTTTCTATTACAATGATGAACGGGCTACTTGACATTCAAAACAAGTAAAATCCTAATCGAGAAATGTCACACCTCATTGATCATTTTTTCTTTTCAAATTTAGTTTAATTTTATTTTTTTCAAATGAATCCTAACAAACTATATTCTTAAAATAAATAATTATATTATTATTTTCCTTGAGAAATGAGCCCCGTCGAATTTTGACGGGAACTACACTAGTGAACAATAAAAAATTTGAAATATCGCATGACATGATAACATTAATCTCAATGAATTGAAGGAGTTTGTTATTCACGTGTTAGAGATATTTAAATGCTACAGTAACATGATGCGACGTAATTACTGTATATATAGCGGTAGCGATATTTAAATGCTTCGGGTTCTGATCGATCGTGGATTTTAGAGTGTGTGTGCGATAGTGAGATTTGCAGAAAAATAAGAACACAAGAGTTTACGTGGTTCGATCTTTTGGTTAGATCTACGTCCACGGAGAAAGGAGTTTATATTAATACTCTCGAGTTTACCGAATCCCCTTTCAATCTATCCTAGCATCACTATTTATAGGCGCCCAGTAGCAGTTACAGCCGAGCTCGTGGCAGTTACAACCGAGGTCGTGGGGTGCCACATCAGCAGACGTGGGTTAGAGATCGTGGGTTGGAGATCGTGGGTCGGCCGAGCTTCTATGCTCTTGGGCCGCGCTGCTGGATTGGGCCGAAGTGTCTCCTGGGCCTTTTAGTGGGTCAAGCTCATCTAGGCCGAGCTTATTTGCCGAGGTCCAATTATATTGGGCCGGTGCTTGGGCCTAGTAGCTGGGCCATATCCTATCACATCCCCCCCCCCAAAAAGCATAGAAGCGAGGACATGAGTGATTACTAGGACGTAAGGAAGTGCATACCGCCTCGTTTGACGAGGTCGAGCCTGAATTGCATTGCCCCGTCGAAATTAAGATTTTGACGAAGTCGAAATGTATACCGCCTCGTTTAGACGAGGTCGAACTTGAATTGCATTGCCCCGTCAAAATTGAGATTTCGACGAAGTCAAAATGCATACCGCCTCGTTTAGACGAGGTCGAATTGGAATTGCATTGCCCCGTCAAAATTGAGATTTCGACGAAGTCGAAATGCATACTGCCTCGTTTAGATGAGGTCGAGCTTGAATTGCATTGCCCCGTCGAAATTAAGATTTCGACGAAGTCGAAATGCATACCGTCTCTTTTAGACGAGGTCGAGCTTGAATTGCATTGCCCCGTCGAAATTATGATTTCGATGAAGTCGAAATGCATACCGCCTCGTCGAACGAAGTCGGGCTGAATAATCGTGATGTGAAGGGCGCGACTGTTGGTGTCAGGGTAAGTAGGACACGCGTCGCTTTTTTGTTGGAGTAGGTGAATAGGCGGGATTTGAAAAGGCAGAAGATTTGCTTATAAAAGCTTCCAGCGTACGCCTTGAAACATTTTCCCCCAATTTACTGTTCTGACTTTAGAGAGAGAAAACCCTAAGTCCGAATTCTGCATTTGCCGCCGCTAGTCGCACCATATTTTGTGAAATTTCTGTGAAAGCCGCAACAAGTAAGTATCTTTTTTGTAATGTCGTCTTCTTCATCTTCTCTTCTAATAGATATGGATAGGGTGGACTCAGGGGTTTTGCCCTCGCCGTCTAGGGTTTTTCCGGCGAGGGTTTGGTTGAATGTGTACACCCGTAATTTAGTCCCTCCCCGCCTTAGAGAAATCGAATTTTTACCCCTAGTTGGGTCAGATTCCGCCCTTGAAATTGCATCCACAATAAGTGAGACGCATATACAGAATTTGGCTCGGAATTTTTTGTTTCCGGAGTCAGCGGAGTTGGTGCTGCCACGTATAGATGATAGGGGTAGTTCTCCTTCTATAGGATTTTTCACTGTGTATGAAGACTATCTTCACTTTGGTCTTCGTTTTCCGTTGAATCACATTTTTATCGAACTTCTAGAGAAGCTCGAACTGTCTATAGGGCAATTGGTGCCGCCCTCAGTGAAACAGGTCGTCGGGTTTTGCGTTGAGGTCGGCCGCCTTGGTGGTTCGGCTAGCTTAGAATTGCTGCTTAAGTTTTTTAGACCTAAGCGGGGTCTGACTGGGTGAGTTTACCTTTCTCCCCTCAATAGGTTTAAACTGGAGACGCCCTCCAAAGTGCCAAACTGGCAGAAGAAATTTTTCTTCTGCCGGATTGAAGGGGTGCCTTTGTACCCTTGGTCCAAGGGCAAGTTTGCACTTCGGGTTGCTGAAAAACCAATCAGCGAACTCGAAGTGAGTTTGATGAACCTCGGCCTTATTGAGAGGAATTACTCTGAGGCCGAGCTTTCGGAGTACGGGTTGAGCCCATATGACAGCAATATGTCTGCGGATTTGGGTGAGGCCCTGCTTCACCTATTTCATGAGTCGTTATGTGTCCAAGGTTTAATATGTGGTTGTTTTAGCAGTGAATCCCCAAGATCTTCAGGCTGCGGTGCAGAGGAAAAAGAAGAGGGCCAGGCCCTCTCCTGCCGTGGTACAGACGGTGTCTGGTACTTCGGCTGAGGGAGCGAACGACCTAACTAGGTCGGTTTTAGAGAGTTCTCAGCAGGGTTCAGCTCGGGCGAGCTCGCCTCCGCTTCTTACTGTGGGCCACCAGATTGAGGGAGTTCGGCTTCCCTTGATTGACGAGACGGGCAATCGGCTTTTGGGCCAGGACGCGTACAGGGAAATGTCTTTTCCCAAGGCAAGTAGAATTCGGTAAATTAGATATTGATGTCAGGAGTTTGTTCTAACATTGTTATCGGTGCAGGAGGCCGAGGTGGCGGTGGCCGGACTGAAAAGCCTGGCAAACTTCGTTACCGACGGGATTGCTAAATTCCAGAAACTCTCTACCGAGGTCGAGGCAGCTAAGGCCGATCTCACGGCAAAGGTAGCCGCGGCCGAGTCCAAGGCCAAGATGGCGGCGAAACGTGAGGCTAAGGCCCTCGCCGCCACCGAAGTGGTGAAGAAGAAAACGTCCGACCTTGAGGCCGAAGTTACGGAGTTGAAGGCCCAGCTCGCTGCGGAGCGGGAGAAAATGGCCCAGGTGGTTTCTGGCCAAGGTGGGATGCTCTGTGCTTTCGCCGAGCGTATTTTCCGGTCCCGCCATTTTGGAAGAGCCGTTACCCAGCTGGTAGGTGCTATGAGCACTTCGGTTTCTGCCGCAGTCATCGACTTGATTGCCCAGGATTACCCAGACCTGGATAAGGCCAAGTATGGGTATGAGGCATGTTCTGAAGAGGAGATGCTGCGGGAATATGCCGAGGTGCTTGTGGAGAGCACTTCGGAGGTACCAGTGGTGGAAAGGCTGGCTGAGCAGAGGTGCCTTCTATCAGAGAATTCAGTTCGGAACTATCCCATCGACAGGGATGACAGGCTGGAGGTTGTGATCGCCGGACTGCCAAAGGACCCTGTCGCTGACGCCACTGGTGGGAGGTCGGGGGAGGCCGACGCCGAACTTGAGGTCGACAGGGATGAAGGAAACCATGAGGGGGTTTAATTTGACCTCTCCCATGTGTTCTTTCTCCTCTTTTTCTGTATTTCTTTTTTTGCCTTGTACTTCGTCACCATTTGGGTGGCGTTTCATTTGCCGTGTCCGGCTATAAATAAAAGGCTTTTTGTTGAAACTTGCTTGTATTTATTTTCTGTAGTTTGCTCCCGAGTTTTTTGATGCTTCTCACTTCGTGAGAGAAATATCCGAGCTTCGCCGAGCTGTAGAAGTAGCCGAACTCAATGTTTCGAACTGGAAGAAGCACGCTGATAACATCGAGGTTGAGGCTGAAGTAAAGCTTTGAACTGCTCAAGAGAAGCTTGACGAAGTGCATGCGAAGTATCTGGAGCTTGATGACAAGTACCAGGAAGCTTTGGACGACATCAAAACTTTCAAGGAGATTGTCGTGGAGCATAGGGAGTATGAGGCTATTATTCACCGAGCTGGGGGATCCACTATTACTGAGACTTATAGTAAAGTCAAGGAACTTCAGGCTCGGTGCCGAAGCTATAGGGACCAGTATGGGAAGGACTCCTTGCAGGTTCGGGGTGAATTTGAAGAACTCATTCGTGTGGTGAGCATCTACGAGACAGTCCTTGATCGCTTTCCGAAGTTGAAGCGACGTATTTTGTCAGAAGCTTAATTTTTGACTTCGGTGACCCCTGATTCGGATCCGAGGTTGCTCGACCGTACTTCTAGAGAATTTTTGGAAGGTGAATCTTTGAGGTCTGTCGACCCGGATCCGAAAGATTGTCACACGCCATTCTCGAGAAATTTACAGTCAAGAGCGGCGGTTGGCACCTGGACGAGGTCGGGGTCGAGCGAGCCAAAATGTTCTAGGTAGAGGTCGAAGTTCGGCTCCTGGATGAGGTAGAGGTAGGCTTAGCGTAGACGATATTTTGAACTTTAATTCTGGTAGGGATTTTGCTAGAGATTGACTCAGCTTTAGTTAGCCAAAACCTCTGGGTTCCTCGTCTTCTTAATATAATATTTGTACATTTTTTTTCCATTTAAATAAAATGGAAATTTTATTTAAGCTTTTCATCCTCGTTTTAACTAAGGTAGATTCCCTTGTTTTAAACGAAGATAGCTTTCATGTAGCCACTTCGTCGGGTGACGAAGTTTAGGCTTTTAGTTAGCCACTTCGTCCGAAGACGAAGTTTGGGCTCAGGTAGCCACTTCGTCCGAGAACGAAGTTAAGGCTTTTATGTAGCCACTTCGTCAGGTGACGAAGTTTAGGCTTTCGGACAGCCACTTCGTCCAAAGACGAAGTTAAGGCTTTTATGTAGCCACTTCGTCAGGTGACGAAGTTTAGGCTTTCGGACAGCCACTTCGTCCAAAGACGAAGTTAAGGCTTTCAGTTAGCCACTTCGTCTGAAGATGAAGTTAAGGCTTTCAGGTTCCTTATTTGTCGAATTTATCGATAGGGGTGGTCCCCTTACGCGTGTTTAGGTGTTACTCCGAAGCGGAGTTTGTTTGTGTTATCCTCGTCAGGATTTTTAAACTGAGATACTCAACATAAATGAGAGAGAGACGTGCAAAATGTATGCAAAAGATATACGCAAGTAAATGAAAAATTAAAATTTAATTGAATAAAGTTAAAATAAGACAAAACTTAACAAGACGACCCGACTCCTACAACCTAAATGAACTTGAACATTACTCTCTGTTTATACAAAGTATCTCTTTAAGTGAGTAATGTGCCATGTACGGGGTATGGGCTCACCAGATAAGTGGGCGAGCTTATACGACCCTTTTCCGAGGACTTCTTGAACTCGGTATGGTCCTTCCCAGGGGGCTTCTAATTTGCCGAGCTTCTCCGGCTTACTGACCTTTTTATTCTGAAGTACGAAGTCGCCTACTTGGAGCTGCTGATGCTTTACCCGGTTATTATAATACCGAGCTACTTGCTGTTTGTATCGAGCTTCTTGTATGTAGGCTTGATCCCGTTTTTCTTTTAGAAAATCCAAGTTAGTTCGAAGTCTCTCTTCATTATCTTGGGCTGCGAAGTTAAGCGTTCGGGGGCTCGGCAAACCGATCTCTACCGGGATCACCGCTTCGGTTCCATACACCAAGCTGTATGGTGTTTCACCGTGTGATGTCCGGGGGGTAGTTCGGTACGACCACAGGACTTGGGGTAAGTTCGCTGCCCAATCTCCTTTGGCCTTATCGAGTCGGGTTTTTAACCCTTTGACTATCGTTCGGTTCGTAACCTCGGTTTGACCATTCGCTTGAGGATGGGCTACCGACGTGAACTTTTGTTGGATGTGGAGTTCGTCACACCATTCCCTGAACGTCCTGTCTGTGAACTGGGTTCCGTTATCTGAGACGAGGACGTGAGGTATGCCGAAGCGATAAACTATGTTCTTCCAAACGAAGCTTAGGGCGTTTTTACTTGTGATCCGCGCCACAGGTTCGGCTTCGACCCACATCGTAAAGTAGTCGATGGCTATGATGAGGAACTGTAGTTGGCCAGGAGTTTTCTCGAATGGGCCGACGATGTCAATTCCCCACTGCATGAACGGCCAAGGGCTTTGCATGCTGGCCAGTTCGGTCTGTGGCAACCTCGAAACCGTAGCATGGATTTGGCACTTCAGACACTGTTTGACGAGGTCGATAGCGTCTTGGAACATGGTGGGCCAATAGTACCCCCACCTCATGATCTTTTTGGACAGGGCGTGGGCTCCGATGTGACTGCCACATGAGCCTTCGTGGACTTCGCGCAGTGCGTAGTTCGCTTGGTTGGGCCCCACACATCTTAGGAGAGGTAGGAGGTATGATTTTCTATACAGCACTCCCTGTTCCTGGACGTACTTGGTGGATTTAGCCAGGAGCTTCCTAGCCTCGACCTTATCGGTTGAGAGTTCGTCTTTTCCTAAGTAGTTGCGAAGTGGAGTCATCCAGTTCGGTCCATCTTCGGTTACTACATTAACTTCGGCTTCATCAATACTTCGGAGCTGTACTTCTTCTACAGGAGAGGTCGTTAAAGATGACGCGATTTTGCTTAGTGCGTCAGCTCGGCCATTATCTCCTCTTGGGATCCGTACCAACTCGAAGTATGAGAAGCTTTGTTGTAGGCATTTGGCCGTATGAAGGTATTTTTTCATTCGTTCACCCTTGGCCTCGTACTTGCCTAGCATATGACTCTCTACGACTTGAGAATCACTATGAACTTGAATGGCTTGTACTTGGAGAGCTTGGGCTAGACGAAGTCCAGTGATTATAGCTTCGTACTCCACTTCGTTATTTGTGGTCGGGAAGTTGAACCGGAGTGCATAGGTGGTCTCCTTTCCTTCCGGGCTGATGAGTAAGACACCGGCTCCGCTTCCTTTGTTGCCTGATGCCCCATCCACGTAGACCTTCCAACAGTCTAGCGGCGGTGGCTTTGGTGCTTCGGCCTTTGATTTATCCTCAGTAGGTTCGTCGGACTGCTGCACGTCCATGAACTTGGCTTCTACTAGGAAATCGGCCAAGGCTTTCCCTTTAATGGCTTGGCGAGGTACAAAGGAAATCACGTGCTCGCCGAGTTCTACAGCCCATTTAGCGATTCGCCCGGACGCTTCTGGTTTTGTAAGCACTTGTCGAAGTGGGAGGTCGGTCAGCACTTGTATTGGATGTGCGTGGAAGTATGGTTGAAGTCTTCTTGCTGCATTCACCAATGCAAGTGCGACCTTTTCCAAAGGTTGATACCTCGTCTCTGGTCCTTTTAGGGCTCGGCTTATGAAATAGACGGGTAGCTGACGACGCTTATCTTCTCGCACCAGGACTGCACTGATTGCCTCGTCCGAAGCGGCGAGGTATAGGGAGAGCACCTCGCCCTCTTTTGGTACAGATAATGTGGGGAGGTTTGCGAGGTACTTCTTCAAGCCATCGAAAGCTTTCCTGTGCTCGTCGTTCCATTTAAAGTTCGGCACCTTCTTTAGTATCTTGAAGAATAGGAGTTATTTTTCGGCGGCCTTAGATAGGAAATGACTTAGGGCGGCTAGGCAGCCCGTCAGTTTGTGCACGTCATGGATTGACTTCGGCACTTGCATTTCTTGGATGACTCGGACTTTTGATGGGTTAGCTTTTAACCCTTCATGTGAAACCCAACACCCTAAAATTTTTCCAGATCGAACCATAAAAGTACACTTTTCTGGGTTTAATTTTAGATTCACTTCACGAAGTAGGCTAAAAACAACTTTAAGGTCGTTTACACAAGTGGGGATTTTCTTACTTTTTACGACTATATCGTCTACATACACTTTGACAATTCTACCGATGTGGGCTTTGAAAATCTTGTCAACCATCCTTTGGTATGCAGCTCCAGCATTTTTCAGTCCGAAGGGCATCTTTTTATATGCGTAGATGCCGAAGTCCGTGATGAAGGCGGTCTTCGGTGCGTCCTCGGCGTTCATGAGGACTTGGTGGTATCCCTTGTATAGGTCCAAGAAGCTGAACATCTTGTGGCCAACAAGAGCTTCGACCTTCTTGTCAATGTTGGGGAGGGGGTAGCAGTCTTTTGAGCAGTGCTTATTGAGGTCAGTGTAATCAATACACATCCGCCACCCGCCTCCTTGCTTTTTCACCATCACGGGGTTGGCCAACCAGGTCGGATATTTCACTTCGAATAAAATATCGGCCTTTTGCAGTTGGCGAACCTCGTCATGGATCACTTGATTTCTTTCGGCTGCGAAGGCTCGCTGCTTCTGCCGAACTGGTTTTACCTCGGGATCTATGTTGAGGTGATGAGTGATGACGCTTGGTGCCACCCCGGTCATGTCTAGCGGCGACCAAGCGAAGACGTCTCTGTATTCCCGAAGTAGCCGGATAATTTGACTTCGGAGCTCATTTTCTCTGACGAACCCTACTTTGACGACCTTGGCAGGGTCATCTTCGTATAATGTGACGTCTTCGACCGGCTCGACAGATGAAGGCGACGTCGGCTCCACCTCTTGGGGGTTCTGTAGTTGCTATGCTTGAGGGTGCTGATTCCCAGTACCTCAGAGTGCGACCTGCATGCACTCCTTGGCCTGCAGCTGGTTTTCCCGAAGCGTGATCACTCCATTTTTAGACGGAATTTTGATCGTCAGGTGGTAGGCCGAGCAGATTGCCTTCGTCGCTATTAGCCAATCCCTTCCTAAGATGATGTTATAGGGAGAGCTGGCTTTTACGACGAAGAATTGGATTATCTTCGTAGTGGATAACGGGCTCTTTCCAACTGTCACGGGCAGTGAGATTATGCCTTCCGTCGTAGTCTCTTATTGTGTGAAGTTCTTTAGCGGCATAGGTGCCGGCCTTAGACGTGCTTCTTCGATATCGAGCTTATCGAAGCAGTCTTTAAAAAGCACACTCACAGAGGCTCCACTATCAATAAATATGCGGTGGACCAATTTGTTGGCTACCACGCCCTCGATTATGGTGGCATCTTGATGAGGTACGGCATGGGGGACTGGGTCATCGCTGGAAAAGGTGACGACCTCGTCCTTCTTGAACCTTTTCTGGGCAGGTTCTTCCCGCTGTTGACTTCGGGCCTCGGCTTTCAACGATGACTTCGTGGCGCCTTCGGGCAGTCCGGTGATGGCAGTGATGACTACATCATATTGAGGCTGGTCTTCATCATCATCCTCGTCATCGTGCTTTGGCCTCTTGTCGTGATGGGGGGCACAGTTGTTGCCTCCCCTATTTTTCTTTCTCTTGCCCTTCCCTTGAGGTCGGGCCTCTTTCTGGTTGCGACTTTGGTACAGTTTAAGGGTACCGTCACGTACCATGTGCTCGATGTCCGAGACGAGGTCCTTGCAGTCCTCGGTTTCATGACCGTAGTCATTATGAAACTTACAGTATTTCTCCTTAGATCGGCGTTTCGATCCACCTCGGGACAAGGGTGGCGGCTTCTCGAACAAGTTCGCATGAAGCTCGTATATTTCGGCCCTGGACTTTGTCAGTGGTGTTTACTGACTTCGGTCTTGGTTGGGCCGAGGTCCTAAGCGGGACTCGAGGGGTCCTCGCTGTAACCTTTCGAGGGCACTTCGGCGACCTTGCCCGTGGTCGGTGCGCTCCTCTTTTATCCTCTTATCGTTGTTTTTGGGCCGATCTGCTGCCCACTTTTTCCGGTCGGCCTCATCCGCCTCCGCGAATGTATCAACAATCCTCCATAGCTGCCTGGAGGTCGTTGGGCGTGCCTTTATGAGCTCTCTAAAGAGAGTTCCAGACTGAATGACATTTTGAAATGCCGAGATAAGTACGTCGTCGGAGAGACGATAGACTTTTAAGGCTCTCGTTATAAAAACGGGCCAGGATGTCGCTGATCGTTTCTCCTCGCCCCTGCCTTAAGGTTAGGAGCTGGGCTGGGTTGATCTTCGCCTCGGCTTTTTGAAAGAAGCGACGCTCAAAGGCGTCGAGTAGGTCGGCATACGACCCTATGCTGCCATTAGGCAGGCTATTGAACCAGCTTCTAGCGTTGTCCACTAGCAGCTCGGGGAAGACTTTACACATGTAAACATCTTCGGCAAGTCCCTGGTTCATCATGTTGTATTGGAACCGGGATAGAAAGTTGCTGGGGTCTTGTGACCCGTTGTAAGGCGGGATAGGAAGTACTCTATACGTCGACAGGAGGGGAGTATAGAGTATCCTATTAGTGAAGGGAGTCGAGATTCGACCGTAGACGGTGAATCTTCCCTGGTAAACGTTTCCTTCGTCACGCCGAGGGGGAACGGCATTTTGACGAGGTGATGTCGGCCCGCGCTGCGGTGAAGCGCGGCCGTTGTTCCCACGGCGATTATTGTTCTGTCGCCTTCGGGGAAGTTCGGCGATCCTATCTCCAACAATCTGGAGACTAGAGGATCGCCGTTGTGACGGTTCGGCTCCGTCCTCTCCGCGTTGACTCTGTTGTCGATGTTGATCGACGAACTTGCGAAAGTCTTGTTCGTGGAGGTCCAAGTACGCCTTCAGTGCATCTCCAAGTTCGGGTTGGAGTGCGGCGTTTCCGCGTCGGCGACCGCCCTGGCCTTGCCCACCGCTACTAGTTGAGTTGCCGGAATGGCCCAATGAGACGTCCTCCAGGTGGCCTTCGGGAGTTTGGTGGATTATGGGTTGTACCCCAGGTCGGACTTGGGAAGCGGTGTGTCGAGCTTGACTCACGTCGGCCTCCTCCTTGTTGCGAGGTTGATCAGTGGGCGGGTCGGTTTGGTGTTGTTTTACCTTGGCGGCAGCAGCAGTGGTGGTGGAGCGGGTTTGTTTTACCATCGTATCTTCACTCAAAAAACGTTGATCGATTTCACAATTTTTTTTCCCCTTAGACGGCGCCAGTGATCGATCGTGGATTTTAGAGTGTGTGTGCGATAGTGAGATTTGCAGAAAAATAAGAACACGAGAGTTTACGTGGTTCGATCTTTTGGTTAGATCTACGTCCACGGAGAAAAGAGTTTATATTAATACTCTCGAGTTTACCGAATCCCCTTTCAATCTATCCTAGCATCACTATTTATAGGCACCCAGTAGCAGTTACAACCGTCGTGGCAGTTACAACCGAGGTCGTGGGGTGCCACATCAGCAGACGTGGGTTAGAGATCGTGGGTTGGAGATCGTGGGTCGGCCGAGCTTCTATGCTCTTGGGCTGCGCTGCTGGATTGGGCCGAAGTGTCTCCTGGGCCTTTCAGTGGGCCGAGCTCATCTAGGCCGAGCTTATTTGCCGAGGTCCAATTATATTGGGCCGGTGCTTGGGCCTATTAGCTGGGTCATATCCTATCAGGTTCCATCTTCAAAACTCTACTTGAATTTTTCCCCGGCCAACATTATTAGAAAGCAATCGTATTGTGTTGTTTAGGTATAGTGAAGTTGAGAAGCTCAAGGCGGCGCGCCACCGTGAAAGCCGTCCGCCGCAGCTGCTCTACTGTTAGCCCATGGCACATTAATTCAAAGAGAAAAATGCACTGAACTTCAGTCTTACAAGTTACACCTATGCGTGTCATCAAAAATTTAAAAAAGGATAATTGCCGTAAAACATACGAAATTTCGACGAAGTCTCGTCTTCATCATGATTTTTAGTTTGATCTTATCTGATTTTGCGCTTAAAACTAATATTTAGTGAAAACCAAAAAGATGTGGCAAACTAAATATGATTAATCATCAAAACAACATCATTTTATTTTATACTCCTCCCGTTTCAGATATATTAAGATATTTTATTATAAATAATTTTTTGATAGACGGAGGGAGTTTAAATTAAAAAATAATAATAAAAATAATATTTTAAACCAACATCGTTTTCATTGGCAAATCGATTTATATTTGCCTCATAATCTTCAATACCCGCACCTAAATGCAGGTTTTTATGGATATAAACGCAATGGAAAATGAATAAATGAAACCCGAAAACGATCACGATTTACGATCTTATTCACGTGTTTAGAGATCTTATAATTACGAACGAATATGAGTAACTTAGGGTAACTCCAACGCTAACTTTCAGCAGTTGTGAAAGTTGGCAATTCAACTTTCAATTCTATTGGAGCAACTTTCAATTTTGAAAGTTGGAAGCTTGACTTTTCATTTTTGAAAGCTGGTTTCTATTTCATTTGTGGGGTCCATTAATGAGGAGTGAGTGTCACGCCCCATATAATTGGTTCGTGTGTCCACTTGGCCACTTTCCATGCTATTTGATTTGTTTTTATTTTTTTCATTTTAGATGAGATTTATTTGTTTTTTTATTTTTTTGTTTATCTTTTTTTATTTTCTGATTGTTTTATTTTACTGTCGACCATTTCTTCATCATTTTTAAATAAAATATATTTCCGGTTGTTATTGAATTAAATTAAGTGTTCTACATTTTAATTTTAATGCAATTTTCGTAAATTTTATTATACACGATACTACAACACTCGTAGTACCTTGTAAAAAAACTAAACTCCAAAAAATTCAATTTTAAATCCATCATCACAAAGCTTAAAATTATTTTAAAAATCAACAGGGTCAGTAAATCAAGGACGGAGGGAGTATCAATTTCATTACTGAAATTTTAATTTGAATAAAGTAATTTTAATGTTAGTGGTGTATCAAAAATTTAGCGATTAATATTACTTTTTTTTAAGTTAGATTAATAAATTTATTATAAATTAATTCCAATCATAAAATATTCATTATAAAGTGGTATATATATAGTGGGTCCTATAAAATGGGTGAAAGTTAGATTTATTATTGAAGAAGAAAAGATAATAAAAGTTGATTGGGGCCAAAGGTTTTTCATTAGAGGCACCCTTAGGGCATGTACAATGGGGAGACTCTAATCTATGTGGCAAAGTTAAGAGTCAACTCTTGAATTTCTTCACTATTGAGGAGCCCAAATATAAGAGTCTAGGCTCTTAGTTAAGAGCTTGGGCTTAAGTTTTTTGGGTCCCACTTTAATTTTTTTAATTATTTTATTGTTTTTCTTTTTTGTTGTACATTCTTTTAATTTTTTTGTTGATATTTTGTTTTGTTTTCATTCAAATTTCTTTTCTTTTTTTCCTTTTTTTATATATTTATTTATCTTTCCATTACAATATTTTTTTATATTTATTTGTCTTGTATTGGAATTTCATATTTTGATCAATGTGGAGAAGCTTTTATGATTGTATTTTTATATTTTGAAGTTATGTTAATGCAAATCAAGAAGTGCTTATTTTTATATTTTGAAGTTATGGGGAGCAGATTTTTATTTTTAGTTCTTATTCGGTGTAGAAGTGCTTTGTGAAATGAATAAGTTGTGTGCTATTTGATGTATTATTTTACTTTGTATGATTATTTCAAATTTAAGAACATTAGCTATTTTTTTTTCTTCAAGTAAATTATATTTTGAATATAATAAATAAATATGCTATTAAATTATTTAATAATATACATTAAAATAAGTCATTTAAAAATAACAATTTAATTTAACAATATTGATATTAATCACAAAATATAATAGATAAACTATACATTTAATAATGATAAAGTAATTGATTTTGATGAAGTGGGACCCAATAAATATTATTAGAGCCCAAAATTAGAGCCCATCATTGTGGAAAATTTTATTTTGGAGTTCTTATCTAGATGGCAATTTATAGAGCCCAATTTTAGGCTCTCCACTGTAGATGTCCTTAGGTGTGTTCTTCTCGTAGTACTATTTTATTTTAAAATATTCGTCTATATATATGATTTAAAATTTCTATACTAGCCTTTGATTTTCAACAGATTAATAAATTGAACAAGAAAATGAGATTTGAAACCGTTGAAACCCTTTTTAATTCAAAAAGTTAAAGCTCTATTTATAACATTTTTACTAATTTCTTTGAAATTTAATAGATAAAAAATAAATCGAGGTTTGATTTTAATGTAATTTGAGAATGTAATAATGCTATTAATAATTTTTTAGGTATTATAGTAAAAATCAACGAACAACAAAAAAAACCTTGATAAATAACCAAAATATAAGTGGTACCTACGGAAAATGACTATATCAATAATAATGAGCTAGGATTACGACTATATCATATAAGTAATAGTTCAAAATATGATAAGCATTATAATGAGAATATATATAAGCAATGAGTTAGAAAATAATAAGCATTTAGATTACGTCAACATAAGCAATAGTTCAAAAAAAATAACAAAAAAGTACTACAATAACACAATATAAGCATTGAATTAAAGAATAATAGACATTTAGAATACGTCAAGACGAGAGGGTTAAGGATATGGGAGTTTGGGATGAGGGTAGGTGGACCTGGCGTGTTGAGTGGAGGAGAGAACTGTTAGATTACCAGTAAAAGTAAAGATATTTCCATAAAATGCAAAACCAAAACTGTTTATTCATGTATGAGCTGTTGTATTTATACAAAGATAGAGACCTATAGCACGAGACTCTCACGTGCTAGTTGCCTACACCGCCTCATTCTTGAGTGACGTGTCATGTTCTAACTGGTTGTAGCTAATCTTCCTAACAACCTATTAACTAACTATATTTCTAGTTTAATTTACTAATACACTCCCAAGATAAGTAACTTTGCTCATCTCCTGCATCTTGAAAACACAACTTTTTTCGAAGTGTGCAGAATATGTCCTCAGTCAATGGCTTTGTGAAAATATCTGCGATTTGCTCAATACCAGCCACATGTCCAACTTCCAGTAACTTGGATGCAACCTTCTCACGTATATAATGGACATCAACTTCAATATGCTTCGTGCGAGCATGGAACACTGGGTTTGAAGCAAGAGACACTGCACTGGTCTTATCACACCATAGTTGGTGAGGGGTCTCAACTGAAATACCAAGTTCCATGCACAGATTATGTAACCAAACCAAGTCAGTGGTGGCAAGAGCAAGAGATCTGTACTCGGATTCAGAGTTGCTTCTGGAAACGACATCTTGTTTCTTTGAACTCCAAACAACCAAATTTGAGCCAAAAAAGATACAATGACCCCCCAGTAGAGCGACGTCCATCAATGCAACCTGCCCAATCTGCATCCGCATAGGCTTCTAAACAGTTGGAAGATGATTTGCTGAATTGTAAACCAATATTAAGTGAACCTTTGAGATATCTAAGTAGCCTTTTACAAGCATTCCAGTGTTCATCAGTAGGGGAGTGAATAAATTGACTTAACTTGTTAACAGTAAATACAATGGCAGGCCTAGCGAGGGTCAAATACTGCAAGGCACCAACTGTGCTTCTGTATTGGAAACTCTCACTAACATAATGAGTCAGTTTAGTGTTAACTGCCATAGGAGTAGGACTAGGCTGATAGTGCTCCATATTAGTTTTCTGCAGCAGCTCACGACGGTTGATTCAACACAAAACTAGAACCATGGTGCTGAACTTCCACCCTAAAAAATAGCTGATTGAACCGAGATATTTCAACTTAAAATGACCTTTTAACAGTTCTATAACCTGAGCAACACTGTCTGAATTATCTCATGTAACAAGTATATCATCCACATATACAAGTACTAACACCAGACTAGCAACATATTTTTTAAAGAATAGAGAATAATCTGAAGTGCATCGCATAAAACTAATATCAACTAGAGAGCTTTTTAAAGTCTCATACTAGGCTCGTGGGGATGAACCTTGTCAACAAACTGTGGATGATCCTTGTCAACAAACCCAGCAGGTTGAGACATGAATATGTTGTCCTCTAGTATTCCATTGAGAAAAGCATTATTGATATCCAATTGTTGAACATCCTATCCTCTAGTAGCTGCTAGAGCAAACATAAACTGAATAGTGGAGGCCTTGACTACAGGACTGAATGTCTCTAGAAAATCCACCCCAGCATACTGCTCAAAACCCCTAGCCACAAGTCTTGCTTTGAGTCTATCCAAAGAACCATCAGCATGTGTTTTCACCTTGTATATCCATTTATTGTTGATAACCTTCATGTCATCAGTATAAGGGACAAGATCCCAAGGACCATTATCCACCAAGGCTTGAAACTCATCTTTCATAGCTGTTATCCAGGCTGGAGAGGCTAATGCAGCTATAGTAGATTCAGGCACAGCAGGGAGACTCTCAGTTTGAGTGACAAACACCTTTGGTTTGAAAATGCCCCGTTTAGCCCTGGTAACCATGTGGTGGGTGTTTGTAGGAGCAGACTGAGGATCACTATTTGATGATGAAGAGGAGGACATGTTAGGGTGAGATGAGGAGAAAGAGAAGAGTGAGGAGAGGATGAACTATGAGAATAAGTAGAACTAAATTCTTAAGAGTCATAAGATGGTCGTGGGAGAGTAGGATGAATATGAGATGAGACAACATTCTCAGTTGGAAGTTGAGCACTGGAAAAGAGAGATGTGCAGGGAAATTCTAGAGGATTAAAATAGACAGTATCTGCTTTGTAAAGTCTACCAGAAGGATGCAAACATTTGTACCCTTTATGAGAATTTCTATAACCAAGAAATACACATTTAGATTATCTAAATTGGAGTTTATGCTTGTTATATGGACGAAGAAAAGGGAAACAAGCACAACCAAACAACCTCAAGAACTTGTAATCAGGTGGTTTATTGTACAGAAGGGTAAAAGGAGACATGTTTTGAGTAGTAGGAGAGGCCGGGCAGCCTGTTTATAAGGTAGACAGTAGTGTGAAATGCTTTGCACCAGAAGGTAAGAGGCATGGAAGCTTGTGCAATAAGAGTATAACCCATATCAACAATGTGTTGATGTTTCCTCTCAGCTTTCCCATTCTGAGAGTGGATGTATGGGCAGGGATGTTGGAAATGGATACCCTGGGCTTAGAGAAAAGAAAGTAAAGGTCTAAATTCACCCCCCCCCCCCCCTAAAATCAGATTGCAAGGCCTTGACAGTGACACCAAATTGAGTTTTTACTAAGGCTAGGAAGTGTTTTACAGTTTGGCAAGCTTCTGATCTAAGGGTAAGATGGTATATCCAAGTAAATCTGGTGAAATCATCAACAAAATGCACATAATATCTAAATCCATGGGAAGAAGGAGAACTGGCTGGTCCCTAAAGATCAGTGTGAATCAAATCAAAAGGTTTAGTTGAACTAGTAGGCTTAGAAATATGTGGAAATTGATGCATCTTGCCTATTTTGCATGCATCACAGAAGCTCAGTTTACTAACTGAAAAAAGGAACATGCAGAAATGAACACACTTTGGCTAAGGTTGTATGATTTGGATGACCAAGTATTTGGTGCAAAACATTCACATTAGTATGCATAGAAGCAACAAAACTTGCAGGTATGTTTACATTATGAGTAAAACTAATAGAATCAACAGTATGTCAGTATTAGATGCATGTGTGTTATTAGAGCTAGGAAAACTGAAAGGAAGAACAAATACATGAGCCAAAGAGGCAGAAACAACAGAAACAACATCTCTTGTGTATGTCATACCAACTACAAGGTTCTACAGACTACTAGTGGGAGGCAAGACTAAAACGTACACCGAGGCTTAATTAGACGAATAATTCAAGGAAGCTCTGTATGACAAGTACATTCCTTGGAGCTATTAAAACAAAAGGAAATAGAATTTTCCAATCTTAAGCAAGGAAAGATGACAGTATCAGAATATGATAGTGTATTTTGTGACTTAGCTCGATTCGCTTATGAAAAGGTTAATACGGATGAAAAGATGTCAAAACTCTTTCGTCCTGGATTGAGACATGGCATAAGGATAGTGCTAGCAAGTTAGCACAAACTATCCTATGTTGAAGCCCTAAACCGTGTGGTGGATATGGAATTAGCCATGCAACCGGATAAATTGATGCAAGCCTCGACAATCCCCTTAGCAAAACTACCAGGAGTATCAACGACTATTTACCCTTGACCTAAAAAAAGATGTCGATAATGACCAAGGTAATCTGGCAAGTATGGGTCAACTTAGAGGCGTACCTATTATCATTCTATTTGATATTGGTGCATCGCATTCTTTCATATCAAAACCTTGCTTAGATACTCTTGAACTAGACGTAGAAAGAGCTAGTCAAGAATTAAGAGTAACCACACCGATAGGGAAAGTTGCCACGGTTACTCATGTTTGTTCTAATCTGAACTTTGAATTAGGATCCCTTAAGTTGAAAGCTAAAACACTAAACCTAATGCTTATGTGGGATGTAGATATCATCTTAGGTATAGATTGGCTTGTAAGGAATTTTGCTATGATACGATGTCAAGATAGGCAGATCATGTTCCATCGACAGGGAACAAAACCAACTAGTTTTTATGGCATTAAGATAAGGAAGGTGAAGAAGATGTTGATCATTTCAGCAATTCAAACAGAGAAGCTACTAAAGAAGAAAGGAGCAGAAGCATATGTTGTCTATCTAAATTCGGAGGTCGAACAAGAAAAGAACATTGACGATGTAGCAATAGTTCGAGAATACAAGGACGTTTTCCCCGAAGTTTTACCAGGACTACCATCTAATAGACTGATCGCCCTACTTTTTAGGGTAGATGATATAATGATATCGAATAGTATATTCGAGTCGAATCCACAGGGAATGCTATGGTGGCGTAGGAGTTTGAAGTAGTAACTCGATTATCTAACTACTATCCAAGCTAACGAGTACCATGTTTTTGGGTTTTTAATAAGCTAATGATTGAATTAAAATATAATTAACCAACTAGAAACGAGTAATAAATAATTGGAATCAATAAGAGAAAGTATGGTTCCAAATATAATCCAATAATCACTAGAGGCCTAGGTTTTAGGATTTGCAAGGATTAACCGATTTAATCTAATTCATATGAGAGTTCTTTATAAAGTATACACCAATTCTTTTCTCAAAGCAATCAATGTATGTGGATTAACCTATGACATCTATCTCCGCTAGGTCTCAAGATGCATAAATCAACTCCAAATAGCTCAATTAATTATATAGAATCTCCTATTAGCAAGAATTACTAATATGTTGTGGTTTGATGCCAAGTGTTATGAACTAAAGCCTCATAAGCATTTAACCAAACACCTTGTATGCATTCAATGATGGTCAATCGATCATGCAATATAAATCAAGTCCAAACCACAAGACATGAATTAGAAGGCAAATCCAACTACAATATCCAAAAGCCTATTAATCTAGATCATATCTTCATATATTTGAAACCAAAGGAAATTTAGTTAGACGTAAATAAAGTAATTAAACCATAAAAAAGGGATGAAATCATAATGAAAAGAAAGAGAATTTAGTAAGGAAGAAGGGAGTGGTCTTGGTTCTTCAATCCACAAAGTAATGCTCCATAAATCTTGAAATTACTAAAGTAGAAAGAGGGAAATTGAAATTAGGGTTCTAGGAATATTAAAGTATGAAAAGATACATCAAAAAGGGAAGAATTTGGGGTTAAATACATTAAAAATCAGGTTTGGGTCGAGTTGGGGCGAATCGGTGCGAGTCGGGACGAGTTTGGGCGAGCCGAACTCGCCCTTGAGTTGGGAAGTTCACGCGACCGGCGGCCTGGGAAGGACCACCGGCGGCCAAGTGGGTCGCCGGTCCAGGTCGCAGGAATCTCTGTCCCTGGCGGCGGGCTGGCCGGCGGCCCAGTGGGTCGCCGGCTGGGTCGCCGGTCTTCCTTCTCCTTGCGCAACTTTGCCGTTTTTGCTCGTTCTCTCTCGTCCGAACTCCGATTCTCGATCCACTTTTTGCTATGGACTCCTAACTAACTCCTCTTTGAGATGGAGTAAGTTAATTGGCCAAATAAGTTCTTCATTATTCCTGCAAAAAGCATAAAAAGACTCGAGAGAATGAGGAAAACATAAATGAAATCAAACTAGTGAAACCCTAGCTATATAACTTGAAATTCCACATTCTTGAACATAAGTTTCACTCTAATTAAGCTCGTTTCTTCCTCGTTTCCGGCCCTCGATCCTTAGCTACTTGAATGCTCTTTCCAATTCTTACAAAAATAGATCGAAAACTGAGAGAAAATGAGAAAAGTATAAAGTATGCTACAAGTTAAGAAACCCTAGCATTTCTAACATTTAAACACATAAATTGAGACTCAAACACATGCAAAATACACTTGACATGCACATAAAATACGTGTTAATCATAGACCATTAGACTTTACCATCGACCTCGAATTAGGATCAGTTCCAATATCTAAAGTTCCTTATAGAATGGGTCTAAAAGAGTTGCAAGAACTGAAAATTCAATTGCAAGAATTACTCGATCTAGGATTCATCAGAACTAGTGTTTCTCCATGGGGAGTGCCGATCTTATTTGCCAAGAAGAAAGACGGAAGCTTGAGGATGTGTATTGATTATCGCGAGTTAAACAAGTTGACATTGAAGAACAAATATCCTTTGCCAAGGATAGACAATATGTTTGATCAACTCAAGGGAACTGGTATTTTCTTGAAGATAGATTTGAGGTCTGGTTATCATCAACTGAAGATTCGTCAAGAAGATATACCAAAGACTGCATTCCGAACAAGATATGGTCATTATATCTTTCTAGTAATGCCATTCGGATTATCCAACGCACCAACAGTATTCATGGATCTCATGAACCAAGTTTTCCATGAGTATTTGGATAAGTTCGTTCTAGTATTCATATATGATATTCTCATCTACTCCAAAAATGAACAAGAGCATGAAGAACAACTCAGAGTAGTCTTGGGAAGACTCAGAGAAGAGAAACTATATGACAAATTCAGCAAATGTGATTTTTGGCTTGATCAAGTGAATTTCTTAAAGTACATTGTCTCATCTGAAGGAATCAAGGTTGATCCATCGAAGGTACAAGCAGTACAAGAATGGAGATCGCCAACTACACCTCACGAGATTCGAAGCTTCTTAGGTTTAGCAGGTTATTATCGAAGATTCATTGAAGAATTTTCTAAGATAGCAAAACCTATGACTCGACTACTTAAGAAGGATTCCAAATTCAAGTGGACAGATGAATGTGAGGAGAGTTTCCAAGAGCTTAAAAAGAGGCTAACCACTGCTCCAGTATTAGCGGTCCCAGAAGCTGGAAAAGATTACATCATCTACACCGATGCATCAAAGAGCGGCTGAGGGTGTGTATTGATGCAAGAGGGAAAGGTCATTGGTTATGCCTCAAAGCTGCTTAAGCTCAATGAGTTATACTACCCCACTCATGATTTGGAATTAGCAGCAGTAGTGCATGCGTTGAAAATTTAGAGACACCATCACTATGGAGCTAGGTGTGAAATTTTCCCCGATCATAAGAGTCTTAAATATTTTTTGAGCAGAAAGAATTGAATATGAGACAGAGAAGATGGCTCAAACTAGTGAAGGACTATGACTGCAAAATTCACTATCACCCAGGAAAATCAAATGTAGTTGCAGATGCTTTAAGTAGAAAAGGAAGACCAGAGTTATGATCTCTTCTTACTGAGGATAATGAACTTATGAGGGAATTTAAGAAATTGAAGATAGAAGTGGTTGTACCACCAGACACAAGCAGCACAAGTGATTGCCGCATTAGTGATAACTCCTGATTTGAGATCTAGAGTTGTTACTGCCCAAAGAGGAGATGAGAAGTTAGAAAAACTTCGATTGAAGATTCGAAATGAACAAGTTGAAGGTTACAAGAAAACATCAGATAATACACTTTTGTTCAAAGACCAAATTTGTGTACCAAATAACGAAGAACTAAGGAGTGAGATCATGAGTGAAGCTTACGATATTCCTTACACTGCTCACCCGGGAAGCACCAAAGCGTTCCAAGATTTAAAACTAAAATTTTAGTGGGTAGGAATGAAACGAGATTTAGCTTCATCTGTAGAACGATGCTTAGCGTGTCAACAAGTGAACGCCTTACATCAACGACCCTATGGGAAGCTACAACCGTTAGATATCCCTGAATGAAAATGGGACCATATCACCATGGACTTTGTAACTGGATTGCCTAAGTCTAAGAAATGAAACACTGCAATATAGGTAATTGTAGACAGATTGACATAGTGTGCCCACTTTATACCAATTCCGATTACCCATGGATCCGACAAGTTAGCTCAGTTATATGTCCGTGAGATTATACGCTTACACAGAGTACCAATAACGATTACGTCAGATAGAGATTCCAAGTTCATCTCCCATTTTTGGAAAAGTTTGCAAGAAGAATTAGGTACTAAATTAAATTTTAGTACCACTTTTCATCCACAGACAAATGGACAATCTGAGAGAACCATCCAAATTTTGGAAGATATGGTTAGAACTATCGTGTTGGATAGGGGCGACCATTGGGAACAGATTTTGCGGCTTATCGAATTCGCTTATAGCAACAATTATCAATCAACAATCGGTAGAGCACCATATGAGCCCTCTATGGCAGAAAGTGTCGATCACCACTTTACTGGGATGAAGTAGGTGAAAGGAAAATACTAGGACCTGAGACTGTAGAAGAAATGATAGATATAGTTCGGCAGATCAAACAACGGATCAAGGAAGCACAAGATCGTCAGAAATCATATGCCGACACCAGAAGGACATGATTTCAATTTCAGACAGGAGTTAGCGTTTTCTTGAAGGTTTCACCATCAAGAGGAGTCCATCAATTCGAAGTAGAAGGAAAAATGAAGCTTAGGTATATATGACCTTTCGAAATTCTTGATAGAATAGGTGCAGTCACTTACAAGCTAGCTTTGCCGCCAAGTGTGGGCAATGCTCACAACGTATTTCGCATCTCTCAATTGTGCAAATACGTGTTTGATCCTAAACATGTTATTCACCAAAAGGAAGTTACTCTCGAGTCCTGACTTGAGTTATGAAGAGAAGCCCGAAGCAATATTAAATATGAAAATCCAACAACTACGAACTAAATCGATCACCCTGGACAAAGTTCTATGGAGACATCATGGGCTAGAAGAAGCGACGTGGGAACTTGAAGCAAAAATGAAAGAGAAATACCCGAAGCTTTTTAATGAGGTAATCAAATTTCGGGACAAAATTTCTTTAAGGGTGAGAGGATGTAACACCCCATATTTTTATTAGCTTAAATTTCTTAATAAGTAGTGATTAAGAATAATTAGTATGCATAATTCTTTTTTAAAAAATAGATAATAAAATATTAGAAACATATATAATCAATATATATATAATACAAAAACGGATATCCATCCTATGTGGAATTATGTAGAATTTTCGTGATTATTTTTTTAAATTCTCGTGGCTTTGGCTATATTAGGCAATAATTTCATCAATTTATATACCATATTATAAGAGACAAGAATTAAACTACCTATGTGGAGATAAAAAAGACAATATATAACACAAGTTTAACAAAATACAATTTCTACTCATATTTTTAAATATCTTCCCACTTTACCCTTACTTTTACCTTTTTAACACTCTCTCTCTTCTCTCGTCTCCTCTCTTTCATCCACTTTTGACTTTTCTCCTCTCTTCTCTCACCTCCACCTTCTTGACTTTTTCTCTCACATGCGAGAGAGGCACACACGGCTCTTCTCCCCCTCTTTCTATTTTCACACTTTTTTTTCTTATTTTTTTTTATTATTCTCTCTTTTTTTCCCTTTTTTTTCAGTTTTTATTTTCTTTCCCTTTTTCCTTTTTCCATTTTTTTGGGTTTTTTTTTCCTGTTTTTCTTTCATTTTCTTCAAATTCTTTCCAGTTTTCTTTCGTTTTTTTAATAATTTTTTTCATTTGTTTTTTTATTGTAAAGATCTAACTATCTTTAATTACCCTCTCCCAAATAACTTGGCAAAAAATTATCAATCTTTTACTTTCTTCAATTCGTTTAACAAAAAAGCGTATTCGTTGCTCTTACTTACTTACTGATGACAAAAATGGTGAAAACTCTTATTTACTAATGACAAAAAATAGTTAAATTCTTGCCTTGATAAGACAATAAATGATAAGAAGTTGACTATATCTAGCTAAGCAATTGTTAAAAAGTCAAATTGATAAGAAATTGTCAAATTGTTACCAAACGATTTAAAGGAGGTAATAAATTGACAAATTATTACCAATTAATTTGTCAAACTCTTACCAAAAAAAATTGATAGAAGATAATAAGTTGTCAAGTTCTTTCGAGAAAAGAGTTAGAGAATGCAAGAAATTAATAAATTTAACCGATTTCAAGCGCAATGACGATCTCAATCACTCATGAACCAATTTAATTCAATAGAAAATTTTCTTTGATTTCTAAGCCAAAAAATTAGAATACTTAATAACAAATTTTATTAAAAATATTGTCGGACATCGGAATAGCCATTCCAAAAACTACAGATAAGTATTTTACAAAAAGCTAGTTGGTATTCTATAACTCTTACTTACTAATAGCAAAAATGATGAAACTCTTATTAAATGATGACAAGAAATAATTAACTTTTTATCTTTATAAGGCAAGAAAGAGGGTAATGTAACTACGATTAACTACGGAAATGACGAGATAAGAAATTAGACTATTTTTTACCTACTAATGGTAAGAAATTGTTAGTTACTTGCCCACAAAAGGCAAGAAATAGGGTGATTTCTTAGTTACTTGTCCTAAATCTCCAATCTTATAAAAAATATACAACATATACACGCGATAAAAACACAACACTGATACAAATTGCACAATCAAAAGAAAAAATGTACAAAAGGGAAACAAATTGCTAAAATAATTGGTACTCCCTCCGTCCCGGACCACATAATATCCCGTAGAAGAAACAATACTTCAAAATTATATCTTATAACCCGTTTTCTGGCTCGGTGGAAATGCGTGCCAAAAAGTTAATAAATCAAACAGGCCAAGTGGTCCGGGACGGAAGGAGTATTTCGTAACTCTTACTTACTGATGACAAAAATAGTGAAACTTTTACTTACTAATTGCAAGAAATAGTTAACTTCTTGTCTTGATAAGGCAAGAAATATGATAATGTAACCACCATTAACTATCAATTTCAACCCATTTATTACCTACTCCCTCCGATTTTTTCAAATTGCAACACTTTCCTTTTTGGGTCGGTCTTTTCAAATTGTAACGTTTTCTTATTTGGCAATAAGTATCCAATAAAGCACATACTTATTACAATTAACTATCTTTAATTAAACATCATCATCCAACCAACTCTGTGCACAGTATTCCAATATAATTTAAATTTTAAAAGTTTAAACCATCATAACTTGCTCTTTTGTTCTTCATTTTTTATGATTTTTATATTAAATTAAAGGTCTTGATATGATCTTTCATTTAAGATCAGACATGAATATATTTTTATGCATATATGATGCTCTAATTTTAAAATACACATAAATACATAAACAATACTTAAAACACTAAATACTCTCGCGTTAAATCCCGTGCCAAAAAGAAATATTGCAACTTAAAAAATCGGAGAGAGTATTATTTTCGAATTTTCAGCTATTTGAAATCCACTCTCTCCAAAACAAGAAAAATCTCTCATCTTCCATTAAAACAAACATATCCTTTACAGTTAAAAAACATGAGCACACACACAAATAGCTTAAGAACATGTTCTTCACAACTTTTCCTTCCGCAAATCAAGAATTAATTGAATCCAAATTCATAATCCTAAAACAAAAGATAAATTAAAAAAAATTAAAAAAAAATCAAATGAAAAAAGACATCAATAACTCACGCAACTAAAAATACACTAAAATACAACCAATCCTCCTCCTAATATTTGAATATACAAAATGAATAAAAAAATATATATATATCAAATTAAAAATTCATTGCCCTCAATTTAAGCCGTCCCCCTGCTTCCCTGTCTTGAGTGAGTATTAATCTCATCTTTATCCTTACCATCTTCCGTTACCTGCAAATCGGGCAACAACCGCCAGCGGCGTTCTTTCTCCCCCACTCAACTTTATTTGCTCGAATTGGTTGGATCTTCTCACGGCTAGGTAGCTTTCTTCGATCTGGAGAAGCTCAATTTGTTACTCACAAATCCCACTGCCGTCAAGAAGAGGCACCGGAAGCTCTTCACTAACAACAATGGCGGCGCCGGAGGAATCTCAGAGAGAGAGGTGAGAAGCAGATTGAATAAAAGTGAAACTGTAGATAGAGGAGAAAAACGGCAGGTGAAATAAAATGGAAGCGAGGAGAGAGAATGTTCTTCTAAAATCAAATAGGGGAGAGAAAAAGATGGGTATTTTTGGGAGATAATGTAAAAACCAAGTGCTTGTTTGGAAGGGACGATGAGATAAGGAAAAAGATGGGAGATGAATAGTGATAAGTGTGATTAAAATCATGATAAGAATAATAAATAGGTGTTGAAAACTAACAATTACTGATTAGAAATTAAAATTATTAAATTTAACATCCAAAATGTATAATTTCTGTATCTATGATAAATATTGATGAATTGAATCCAAAATGTATAATTTCTATATTTATGAAAAATTATCAGAACAAAATTATTAGAAAAATTATCATAACAAGATTATTAGAAATAAAAAAAATATTAGAAAAATTATAGTAGAACAAAAATATTATAAAAATTATCAAAAAAATTTTAAAAATAAAAAACATCAAGAATAAAATATATAGAAAAATTATCAGAAAATAAATTATCAGAAAAAACAAAAAAAAATTATCTTCCCAATTTTGTAAACAATTAAGAACTAAAATTGTCAATTGAATTCCAATTATCAAATAATCGATTTCTGCACAATAATCAAATTCCAATTCAAAACAATAATCGAATTGCAAAAAGGAAATAGAACTCCAATAATCAAATCCCAAATATCAAAATCAATTCTCTTGAACCTAGTCTCTTTCTTCACCAGAACCCGATGTCTTCTTAATTCACCAGTCGCCGGCTTCTCCAATTTGCTACCCTAATTTGCCGCCTTTACCAGCCTATCTCAGTCCCATGGTGTCACCGTCGCCAGCTAATTCGCAGCCCTCGTCTCTCCTTTCATCTCCATCTTCAACGATGCCATCGGAGATCGGGAGGCGTATGGCCAGGTCGCCGGAGAGCAGTAGCGTCGCCGTTGTCGATAGCCTCGGTAGTAGCATCGCCATCTGTGGGAGGAAAGGAGGTGCCGATAGCTATGCAAGGAGGAAAGGGAAAAAAGTGGAATATTTCTTTTTTGTGCTTGAATAGTGGATCTATCGTGGGGTAAGAGGTGCGATAAGAAAATGTGTTTTTAGAGGTTAAACAGTGTATTACACGCGGGACGGGAGCTAAACTCGGGCTTGAAAGATAACTCAATCTTTGCTACCAAACACAGGGTTTACTCGATATAAGCCATGTTATCTCATGATAACATGGCTACCAAACATACTTATATTACTTATATGATATTAGGTAGATTGGGGTATTTCCTCATATTATAATATATCTCAATATATTAATAAAAATTTATGCATATCTCATATTTTCATATTATATTGTATTTCCATTAGGATTAGTAATATAATTTGTTATCCCACATCGATTTTTTTATAAGACTTTATCAATGGAGAACTTGTATAAAAGAAGCCGCCGCATATTCAAAATTATTCATCTAACTTTAGATTTAAAGAATGAAAATCGAATGATTTTCGATTAGTTCATTTTTTTTTGATAAAATTCAAATAATATATATCCATTCGAACCATAATCATAATTAGCAACTCACAAGACAATTCATGATCTTATTTCTATCTAATAGTTTTTGTATCTATCTATCTATCTATCTATCTTTTAAATTTTATAATCATAATCAATTTTATATTTCATTATATTATATAATGATGACATACGTGTATGATGTCATATAGAAGATAAAATGAATATAACAATGAAAAATCAAATTTACATTGTAATTTAATAAATATATAGAAGATAAAGATTGTAGAAGGGAATTAATACTATATTGTTTGAGTTAAGATGCATAAGTGCAACCAATACTCATTTAGTCATCTTTTGGTTAAATTTTCGAACTCTTCTTTTATATCCAACTTAATATATATGTTCAATGGTGATTTTCAATGTGGGACAAGGGAAATGGGCGGTTTCATATTCAAAATGAATATAACTACTCAACTTGAAAAATACAACCGAACAAATGTCATCCCTCAAAACCGTTGACCCAAACAATAGACGACGTAGTTTTCAAAAAATATTATATTAAAAATGAATACAACTGGCAACAAATGTTACTCTTAACATTCAAAGTGAATATAAATACCTGAGAAATATTATATCTCCATTGGATATATAATTTAAACAACGGACGACTTCATATTCAAAATGAATTACTCGAACAAATGTCTTCATATTTAAAATGAATATAATTACTCGAACAAATGTTATCCTCAAATGGTTGAACCAAACAACGTGTGACTTGATATTCAATATGAATATAATTACCCGATAAATATTATATGATGGATAATCCAAACAACGGGCGGCTTCAGGATAATCCAAACAACAGACGACTTCATATTCAAAATGAATATAGCCACTCGACTACACAACAAATGTTATCCTTCAAAGCAGTTGACCCAAACAACGGGATAGTTTTGAAATGAATATAACTACTCAAAAAAAATACTTTCGACAAATGTAACCTTCAAATGGTTGAACCAAACAATGGGCGGCTAGGCATCAAAATGAAAATGCCTCGAAAAATAATATCACTACTAAATCTATTTTTCTATTACACTTATGACGAACGCCTTGAAAAGTAAAATTTGAATAAATATGACTATTTGAAAATTTTTATTAATCTAATTTTCTATTACCGTATAATGGACGATTTGATATTGCTAACTGTAAAATATAATCTCTCATTTATCTTTTTTTTATATAATTACATATTAATATTCAAAAATGAATTTTTTCACTTTTATCAATTTAAAATAAATAATTGAATTATCTTTTAAATTTTAATTTAAAATTATAATATAAAGTGATCCCGTCGAATTTTGACGGGCAGGTACACTAGTTATATATGTATGGTCAATGTAGAAGTTTGCTATTAATTAAGGTTTGATAATTAAAAGTAGAATAAAGAAACGTGTATATATATATATAAATATCTAGATATTATATTTAGATGAGCCTCTAGAAATTAATGATTGTTTTCACTATTTATCCTTCCCTAAATCCCTTATATCACAACTCACGCACACCATCAAAACAGCACCCCAATTTCCACTTTTACTTCATCTTTTCAAGTTCTCTCAATTTCCATTGAAGATGCGTCCGATCTTGACTTAAGTTCCAAAGCTTAGATTAAGGTAATTATTAATTATTACTTTTGAATTACCTCCAATTCTCCTACTTCTAATACTCACGCCATTAACCAACACAGCACCCTCAAATTCCAAGTTCGATTCCTTTTTCCAATATCAATTGCTTCCATCAATCAAGGATGTCTTGATCATGAGTTAATTCCAAAGCTTCAAGAAAGGTTAGATTGATCATCCCTAAATTGTTATGTTCAAGAACACCATCAAGCATATATTTTTCCTACCCCACTTCCATTGATCCTTAAAGGATGATCCATGATTAGATTAATATGTTATTTATACCACCCATTTATTCAAGATCAATCCAATTCTTTTATTTCTAGAGAGAGGGAATGAGATGGAAAATTTTGGGGATTTGAAATCTAAATTTCTATGATAATTATGTTGGGGATAGTCTTGTGTTTGTGATTAAAATCTTAAATTGATTTTTCTATATTTTTGAGATTTATTATATTATTTGATGGTCTTTAAATTATTGAAATTGGGATTTTTCAATGTTCTTCATTCAAGTTCTCGATCAAATTGTAAAGTCCTTGTATATATATACATATGGTTCTTTGAGAAGGACCACGACGTTTTAATGTTGTAATTAGTGTTAAAACAAGTTCTTTTCTATATTCAATTTTTAGTTAATGACAGAGCATATTGTTTTCCAAGCCATAAAATTTGCTTTGATTCATTTGTTGAGGTACGTGATTTTGGATCTTAAAGCTTGAAGGTGTTGGTGAACTTATTTAATAGCCTTTGGTTGTTTATTAAAATAATATGGATTTAGATTAAAACCACAACATGGCCACGATCACCTTTGATCACCCTCAAGATCCTTTTTGTTCAAAACTTTGTATTATTAAATGCTTTGATTGAATTTTGGGATTTATGATTGATCCCTGTTGTGTAGAAAATAATTTGATCTCATATAATAATTTGAGTTGTTGCTGTGATTAATTCTGTTGTCATTGAAATTGCTTTTGATGATTCCATTAATGGCAGTAGTTGTTTTCAAAGAAAAAGAAGTAGGGAACGAAAATTAATTTGCAAAAGAAATTATTTTCTTTTTCTTTCATTAGCTAAATTAGTGGATTGTGTAGGAGTTTTTTTTATCATGGATTGATGCTACAGGTCCTTTTTTATTCATGATAAAATTTGGTTGGAAGTCAAAGGAAAATGATTTCAAGAGTTAGATTCACCTTCATATTTTTGTATGCATATTTTGTATATTGGTTTCTATGTAAACTTGTTGAATATGTTAGTATGTATTAAATAATAATTATCTTGATGATAGTATTCGATTCAAGGGGTTACAGTGGGTATTGAGTTTATTTTCCTAAATTAATTCCATGAGATATAGAGATATATAGAGGCGGATAGTATTAAGATGGGGAATTAATATTCCTTTAGTAACACTCTTATGAAAGAAACCTAGTAAGATAGTCATCTTACCTTCTATTATCTTTCTTGTTTATATGTACTTATACGAACCTTCGTACCAATGAACCAATGAAGGTACGAGCACGAAGTGTTCAAGAAGGGCTACTAGGAGAGAATAAATAAGTTACTAAACTAGAGACAGGTGGGTTTTCTATCAAAGAAAATGTTTGATGAAAATGATATATGAGATATATCTTATTCTATGATTATAATGAATTGACTTGCCTTTGTTTTATGAGTTTCGTATGATACCAACTGCATAGCTATGATGAATTCGGTTCTGCGCAAGGCAGAATTATGTGTACACCCGTGGTTGTGAGTCGTCTAGTGTGTTGACCGATCACTGTGTTCGAGAAGGAGGCCTCCTTCTCAACACCTACTATGTGAATTGTAGCTCTGGTTCATACTTATAATATTTATCGTGCGCAGACATTTACACTGAGGTTTATAAAATGTTTAGCATGCTTGAGTTGGTTTCAAAGTAAAATACTCGTGAGATGTTTCTTCATGGCAAGTTCAATATATAGCTCGAGCACTTTAAAACCATTTTGGCATGTGTCACACTGAGTAGGTGTACTTAGCCCTGTATATTATTTCTAAAATGTGCAGGTTAAGCTTGGTGATGAGATAGAGGTGTGCTGAGTAGCTTGTTGTTAATAAATAATGTACAACTTGGTTCAAGTTAAGTTTATATGTCTGCATACATGTAAACTAATCATGTGTTTGTCCGCTGCAACACCTCTTTGATATACTTTTGAATTCAAGCTTTAGTATGTGGTTTGTTTCCACTGAATACTATATAATCCACCGGTACTCTCGAATAAATTGGTTCTTAAATTATCTTTACATCGACTATTACCTAAGTAACTTGTATTCTTGATTCTAAAGTTACTAATGTGCTTAACATGCATCGAGCATCGATTCTATTATTCTTATTAATTATTGAATTATTGAACAATCAAGTTATATAAGCTTAAGTTCTAATAATGTTTCTCTTTATCACTGATATGATTTGACAGCGTAACCACCCCGGCTTAGGATATTATTGTGCCCCCTAATATTGCGGCGTTACAAAGTGTCACCTTGCAGATTTGTGGAAGTCGATCGGGCCCCGCAAGTGCCAAGCAACAACGTGGAGACTCCTTCGTGATCGTTTGCCGACTGGAGTTAACTTATGGAAGAGAGGGATCCTCGACGGCAATGATGTTTGCTGCAACTGCTGCCATGAGGTGGCAGAGTCTGGAAGACATCTTCTGTTGGAATGCAACAGAGTGAAAAAGCTTTGGTATTCCTTATAGCTAATTGGATTGGTATATCTTGGGTGCTACCTAAGGAGCTAGAGGTTCACATGGCAAACTTCTCTAGCTTACTTGGAAAAGGTAAAACCGAGAGGTGGTTGAGAGGTTTATGGATTTGCGTGCTCTGGGTGGTGTGGCAATGGAGGAATCTTGCATTGCACGATAAGATGTAGTGGGATTTTAGGAGCATAGAGGAAGAAATCAAGTGTAGATTTTGAAGTTGGTGCGCGGCGCGGCTAAAGAAATAGCGGAGCCAAATATTACGTTCGGAGATTGGACAAAAAAAGAGTTTGAGCGAACTGTGGGATGTAAAGTGAAGTTGTAATGGGTTGGTACATCTTGTACCGGCATTTGATACATCAATATACCTTCTTTTTCCGATCAAAAATATATATATAAACAATAGTTCAAAGAATAATTACACAATAAATTAAAGATAATAAGTATGCATGCATTAAGACTACGTCAATATAAACAATGATTCGAACAATAATAAGCATTACAATTACATAATATGAGTATTAAGCAGAAAATTAATAAGAATCAATGTGATCAATGATTCCAAGAATAATAAGCAATGTGATGACAACAATATAAGCAACAGCCCAACAAACAACTAAGCATTAAGAAGACATTAACAATAGCCTAAATAATAATAATAATAATAATAATAATAATAATATTTTATTTTCATGCTTTTTAGTGCTCAAAATCAAAACTAGTGCTTCAATTCTTAGGCCCGTTTGGTAGACCAAATAAATCTCATATTAGATTATAATATGTCTTTATATGAACAAATGGTATGTAATACTCCATCCGTCCAGTATTCATGTGTTACATGTGGCACGGAATTTAAGAAAAATATGTTAAAATACAGTAATTGGTAATTGATGATAAAGTTGTAGAAAGTTAATAAAATATAAAGTTTGTTGGGATAAAAGTGTTGTGGGAACGGATAAAGTGGTGGGCCCTAGCAAGTAATTTGGTAAATAAATACTACCTCCGTCCCACTCTACTTGAATCATTTCCTAATATATAAATAATTATGCCCAATTAGTAGTGTGATTAAGGGACTCTTAGTGACCTAATTAATATTTTTTTATTTCATCAGAGTGTTTTTAGGTTTGGAGAAATATGAATTTATTCCAATTTTTTATTTTTCAAAATTAAATAAAATAATTTAATAATTATAATTGACAAAGTATTATTGATATTCATGCCCACTCTACTGGGCCCAAATAAAGTAAGACGGAGGATACTTAGTAAAGTAATAGTTTTAAATTAAAATGATGTAAGAGAATAATTTTCTTTTTGAAAAACAATAAATACATATGTGGTGGACGTTGCAAAAAGAAGATTTTTACACATATATAATGAACGGAGGAGTACAAATACACGTGAAGGCCCTATGCTTGGGCCCTTGACCCATTATTAAAATTATTATCCACTCAAGATTATAATAGGGAAAGTAGCAAATAAGCCCTTAGGGTGCAAGCCCTTATGGCGAATAGCACCCTAACGTAACGTTCGGGGCATATCACACCCCAGCTTGCGTTAAATAGAGTAAATCACCCCTTCCGTCAAACACTTCTCTAACGTTGTTACTCCCAAATAATTTTCGTTTTTTTTTAATATTTTCGGTGGGACCCACTTATCTTCCCCTCTCTCCTTCCTTTGATTTTTTTATTTTGCAGTACATCCGAGTTTTGCACTGCATCAGATTGTACACCTGCATCCTCTTCACCGTCGACATCCGCCCTTCGTTGTGCCTCATCACCACCGCTTTCTTGAAGCAAACCGGAGCGCCGTCGTCTTCGTCCGATTCGTCCTTGCCGTCGAAAGCTTCGATCCTCACTAGGGCGAAGAATGTGGCCTCCAGAAGCGAGCTCACCCACGGCGCCATGCTCGTCCTCAGCTCGCCCCAGTGGTAGAGGAGCCACCTCTCCGGCGCGGTGCACTCGCTCTTCATGTGCCACTCCACGAACGACATCATCGCTGACAGTCTGTGCCAGATGTTGTGATAATCGTAGTGGTTGTACGAGATAAACGTGATCCCTCCCATCACCGTCGCATTCCGAGGTAGGCCTTGGGGCCAGACGAGGGAGTAGGAGTTCCACGCGCCGTCGTGCCTGTCGCGGCCTCAGAAGCAAAGGAATCTACCGCCGGTGGCCGGCGTCGGGTACTTGCTGGTACTGGACTTCACCTTCCTCGTGAGTGTCGCAAAGGGAGCTCATGAACCAGGTGGCGAGGAGGGGGACTACGAGTTTGGATAAGGATGAAGAAGAGTGATGAATGGATTTGGATTTGTGGGGGGAGTTTCGAGTAATGGGCTTGAACTGATTTCGCCTTCGGAAGCTCGCCTATGTTAAAGGAGAGAAGGGAAGAGAAGTGGGTCCCACCGAAAATATTATTAAAAAAAAACAAAAATTATTTGGGAGTGACAGCGTTAGAGAGGTGTTTGACGGAAGGGGTGATTGGCTCTATTTAACGCACGTTGGGGTGTGATATGCCCCGAACGTTACGTTAGAGTGCTATTCGCCATATGGACTTGCACCCTAAGAGCTTATTTGCTACTTTTCCCATTATAATATACCAACATCTCTAATATTATTATCCTATTTGCAAAGTACTTTCCAAATCTGGACTAAACCTATCCAGATCGAGGCCCTCTTTTGAGAAAGTAGATAATTGTATGGAGTTCAATACACTCTATCAAATACCCATATTAAAATGAGTTAATCCAAATACTAGTCACTCAAATAAAAAACACAAATACTAGTCACTTATTTAAAAAATTCAAATATTAGCAACTCATGTATTCAAGGTTAATTTTTACGAATACATGAGTCGTGTATTCATGTTATTGAGTTAATTCCTAAAAGTAGCCACTTTGATATAGTAAACTCAAATACTAGTCACTCATATAAAAAACACAAATACTAGTCACTCATAAAAAATACAAATATTAGTCACTCATGTATTCAAGGTTAATTTTCACGAATACATGAGTCGGTATTCATGTATTCGTGTATTCGTATATTCAATGTTAATTTTCACGAATACATGAGTCGTGTATTCGTATATTCATGTAGTCAAGGTTAATTTTCACTAATACATGAGTCGTATATTCATGTATTAATGTATTCAAGATTAATTTTTACGAATACATGAGTCACGTATCATGACTAATTTTTGTGTTTTGTATATAAGTGACTAGTATCTCGGTTGTTATACCAAAGTGACTATTTTAATAGTTGCCCAATTAAAATTGTTTTTGTTTTGTTTTTTGTTTTTTGCTTTTTTTGTTTTTTATTTTTTTGTTTTTTGTTTTTGCATAATTGATTGAAATTATATACTAGGTTTTTATTGTAGTGTACCATTCCCTGTTTGCCATACCTTATGTTCTGCAAAATTATTTTGATATTTTTTGAAGTGGAAAAATTAATTAGCAATTTTTATCAAATTAAAATTTTGCATTTTAATATTAATAATTAATAATAAAGAAAATAAAGAAAAGAGGTGAGAGATGCAAGTTCGAACCTCCCCAAAAACCCTTGTTCAAATTCCTAGGGTTTTCCAGTAAAGCACCTTTCCTTCATTTGATTTCTCTCTGAATCGTTCTTCACTCTTCATTTACTGATTCTGCAATTTCAAATCGAAAGTCGAGATGCACGCGCCAGTCCTCGTCCTCAGTAACACTTCTTACGCACTTCACTTCTCTCTCTCCATTTTGATTTTCGATCTTCTTCTAATATTATGTTTCTTTTTATTTTGTTTATATTGATGTGTTTATTTAAGTAACTGTGATTCCTTACGCTTGGGGCTGGATTCGTTCCACATTTTTGTTGTGCTACTTGAAAGAGGTGCCTTTGGGTTTGTTAAGGTGTGGGAAACGGGGAATCTGTTCAGAATATTGAATGTCTTGAGTTCGAGATCTGGCATTTTCTTTTGCTTTATATTTCAAGCACAAGGTCCTTTATTGCTTGTAAGAACTGTTTAGTAAATGTTTTGAATGTGTTGAAATTTATAGCAGTGCTGTGAATTCCACATCTCACTGGTGTTTGGTTGAGTCTTGGTTGATTGCTTTCACCTGATCCTCTACGTCCCGTAAAAGAAAGGATTCTTCAAAAATTCATTTTAAAACCCATCATTGAGAAGTGTGGAAAAGCGTGCCAGAAAAGCCAAAAAGAAGTGTGTCATTTTATATGAAATGGAGGGAGTAGTATCTTAATTTGCTAATTTATTTTGCTTTTTTTGTCGAGCAGAAGATTCGTTGAAGAGAGAGTCTGGAAGCAAGGTTCAGCATGCTAATATCCAAGCGTCCAAGGTAGTACTCATTCTCTTCCTCTTGTTCTTTCAGCTACTAGTTTCTTTTGTGTTTATTTGAAACCCGTCACTCACTTTGAATGGGGTAACACATGGAGATTTTCTCTCTTTTTATGTTTAGAAAGTTGCACTATAGAAAATTTTCTTATTGGTGCTATTGAACAAGTAGCTACCCTGCTGTCTAGATGATGCTAGGAAGATGAACTGTGTAAAAACATTATAAAACATGAAATAATATTGCCTAATACCTAGGATATAAAACCATGAACTTTGAAGTTGATATGAGGCTACCAAAAGAACTATGCGGAGTACTAGTTATTACCTAGCATTTTCCAATTGGCTTTGCAAAACAGTGGATCCTCAAATATCAACAAAGTCATTTATCTTTCCAGCCATGCATTTCTATCAAACTTTCTAAGCCTTTCTCATGGAATCCTCAGTATAATTATGGTCTTCGATAGTCATAAAACATAAATGGTAGATCATGAGATTGTTGGTTTTCGCACTAAAGGGGTGCTTAGCATTTTGAGGGGACCGAAGATAATGATAGTGGGGAAAGGGTGTGCAGAGAGTCTCATCCCCCCCCCCCCCACCCAATTTTGAGTGTTGTAATTGTAAATTACTATTAAGCAACTCTTCCTTCAACACGAATCTTGCATTTTTATTTCATTCCGATTCTCTCTCCCACAAGACACCATACCAAGTGCCCTTTAAATTCATTGAAGGTGTATGTAAATCCATGGATGGTTTATAGATTTGGCTTGTTAGATCTTAGTGCCTGCTGATTTTTAAATGGTTGCATCTGTTTCTTCATTGTTCTATCTAATTTACTTTGCATTTTTGGTTACGCTTCACAGGCTGTTGCCGATATTGTACGGACTACTTTAGGTCCACGATCAATGTTGAAGATGCTGCTTGATGCAGCTGGAGGTGGTCTTTCTAGATATTTTATTGTGAATTATTTTTACTTGTAATCTAGGGTCTGGAGGGGAAAACTCACAATTTTGGATCTATCATTTGACTTTCTGTCTATCTCCTCTAACTTAGTGAATATAGGATCAGGAAGAAGTTTGGATTCTAAGAAAGCAGCCATACTTTACATCATTCCTTATTTTTTTGGTTCTCTGAAACATGTTCTTTTGATTTCTACAGGGATTGTAGTGACAAATGATGGAAATGCTATTCTTCGTGAACTAGATGTGGCACACCCAGCAGCAAAGGCATATTCTATTTTTCTTTCTTTCTCATTAATTTTTTTTCTAGAGTGATTTGGCTCTTTTTATGACCTACTGGGACTAGACACCTCTTCTCCAGTAGCATGCTTATGTGTTATATTTATAAACTATGATTTCTAATATTCTGTCATTGCCTATGAATATGCATGTTACTGAACTTCCTTACTTGGTTGTGTTTTGGTGTTTCTGCCTCTTTCAATGGCGACAGTCGATGATTGAGCTAAGCCGAACCCAGGATGAGGAGGTAGGAGATGGGACAACATCTGTGATTGTTCTCGGTATGTCCTGAATATGCTTGGAACCTAACTTTGCCTCTGATACTTTATGTACATTATGCATCAAGTCTATAACATATATATCTCACAGAAGTTCAATTTGTTACGTATCCTTATCCAATGCTGCAACTGATGGTCGCGCCTTTTGGTACTTGTATGCATTTTTATGCTTGTAAACATTCCGGTAATAATTAATACTCCCTCCGTCCCGCTCGAGACGTTACATTTTTTTCAGTAATTTTTTCAAGCGTCTTGATAATGAGTTTCTTTAAAAAGTTATTTTAAAACTCATTATCAATATGCTTGTAAAATTGCTGAAAAAAGTGTAGCATCTCGAGCGGGACGGAGGGAGTATTGTTATTTGGTATTTGGGTTTGGGAGTATTCCTATCTGATTATGTCCTTACAATTTTATAATATTTCTTTTTGTGCAATTAGGTTTCGTATGGTCCAATATAGACGTCTTCAATATCCGATAAATGATTATAAGCAATACTATATTTAAAGATTTATACACATGTATATATTTACTTAGAAAGATTTATTTAGAAACACAGGTACAGACAAGACACATGTTGCATTTTTAAAACAAGAATTTGATATTAACTGACCTCACCATCTCTGAATAATTTGTGTTGAAGCCGGAGAAATGCTCCATGTCGCGGAAGCTTTTATTGACAAGAACTATCATCCCACAGTCATCTGCCGAGGTAATAATTACTTGATGCTTTATACATGCATAGATATATATACTGACAAGTTTCTTATGATTGGGCTGCAGCTTATAACAGGGCTCAGGAGGATGCTATTGCTGTACTTGACAAAATTGCGATGACTGTAGATTTGAATGATCGTAAGTTCATTCCCTTATTTCTCATAAAAATTATTTGCCAGTAATCTGGTAACATATTTTATATCTAAATCCAATTAAAACCAATTTGCCATGTTAACTCAACTAACAAACTTATCATGGCATGTAGTTCATAATCATATAGATTAAAGTAGTCACCTTATACCTATCTAAGTTGATTCCAGTACTTCAGAAATCTGTACTACTTGTTCAGTGTCATGACTGTTCCTCTAGTTATTGATGAGATTGCTCCCTCTCGGTTTTAGCCCATGGTTGGCAAGCAGAAACTGTTCTATTACATCTTTGTTTTGCAGATTGAAGTGAATGAGTATGCCTAGTTGTCTAGATTTAGAGTTGCTTAGGTATGATCTTCCATTTTACGGACAGCTTGCAGAACTCATATTCGAGATCTTCAGTTTCTTCTTTCCTCAACTTATGATAATATCACTTTGATGATCAGATATCGTAATCTATTTCTTAACAATTTGTTGTTGGGTATGGCATCTTAATTCCTTGGGAATCAGATCTTGGCTCATTGTCATAATGACTAATGTTTGTGCATATAGCTTGTGACTGTTCGTGTCAGATTTATTCTCATGAGGTGGCTTTTTTTTTTTTTCCTTCCCCCCTTGGATCTTTTCTGATAATCTGCTAGGTGGATAACCTTTTCTGAAATGTTGCACACAATAGCTAATCAAACTGTAGGATTAGCTTAACTTCGGATTTAGATGTCTGTCTAAGAGCGTTTGGTTTATTTGTAATGTATAGGCAGTCTACTCCATTTCTTTCTTTCATCGAGTTATAATTCTAGTATTTCTCTCATTTGGCAGGTGCAACAATGTTGGGGCTCGTCAAGAGTTGTATCGGGACAAAATTTACCAGTCAATTTGGGGATTTGATTGCTGTAAGTAGTTTACTTATTAATTTCTGCCTGGGGCAGCAATTATCTACACTTCCTCAGTCTTTACCTTGTCTTGCTCAGATCTTAATTGATTTTTACAATTAGTAATTTGTGTATTAGAGATGCTAAGTGGGTATTCCACGACCTGCATTTCCATATTTAACAATTTCTAGTGAATCCACATTGTTGTTTTGGTTTTTCTTTGCAAATGAAATAATAATGTTTCAAAATTTTAGAACTACAGGTTTGAACATGTGCATTTGATTGATTGGGGTTTTATAGATATTTTATTTTTTTTCTTTAATCTGCCATAGAGAATTAAAATGTAAATTATAGGGTGTATTTGGTGAGACTTTCAGGACTTAGCAATTGAGGCAACAACTACAGCAGGAGTTGAACTTGGCCAAGGATTACGGGAGGTGGATATCAAGAAGTACATTAAGGTGGAAAAGGTTCCTGGGGGTCAGTTGGAAGACTCAAAAGTTTTGAAAGGGGTCATGTTTAACAAGGATGTTGTGGCTCCTGGTAAAATGAGAAGAAAGATACTAAATCCAAGAATTATTCTGCTTGATTCCCCACTTGAGTACAAGAAAGGTGAGAACCAAACGAATGCTGAATTGTTGAGGGAAGAAGATTGGAGTGTCTTATTGAAAATGGAAGAAGAATACATTGAGAACCTGTGTGCTCAGATACTGAAGTTCAAACCAGACTTGGTAATAACTGAGAAGGGGCTGAGCGATCTTGCATGCCATTATTTTAGCAAGAGTGGTGTTAGCGCAATCAGAAGGCTCAGGAAGACAGATAACAACAGAATTGCCAAGGCTTGTGGGGCAGTAATTGTTAACAGGCCCGATGAGTTGCAGGAATCTGATGTTGGTACTGGGGCTGGACTTTTTGAGGTAAGGAAAATTGGCGATGAGTACTTCTCCTTCATTGTTGACTGCAAGGAGCCAAAAGCTTGCACTGTCCTTTTGAGGGGAGCTAGCAAGGACCTGCTGAATGAAGTGGAGAGGAATCTGCAGGTATGTTTGTTGATTTTAGCATTCTTAATACCGGTTTACTTGCATGAACAGGGTTTCTGAATTTCAATGTATGTTCTCTACAGGATGCGATGTCTGTGGCAAGAAACATAATAAAAAATCCGAAACTTGTTCCAGGTGGAGGTGCTACCGAGCTGACTGTATCGGCTATGTTGAAGCAAAAAAGTGCATCTATTGAAGGCATAGAAAAGGTAAGCAGTTAACCTGCATTCTATTGTCAATCTGCTCTTTAATGATTGACAAACACTCATCTTCGCCTTCACTTAGTTATGTAAACCCTTCCTGAAGATGTTATGTGAACACTAGATGATATCTTAATTCTTAATGTACATTCTGGTTTAGCTGCATTATTTTCAATTTTGTAGTGACTGCAGAAATAGTTATTCCTGATATTATTCTATTTGCTAATAAATCATTTAATTGGCTTTGATGAACAAGACTTTACTGAGGATATAATAATAATCAGATCAGATTTCTTAGAAGGATCAAAATTCTGATACTGAGAAGTAGCTCGATCATCTTGTTTCTTTGATGTGGAGAATGTCATTAAAACTATTCATCTAACTCTTTTTTTACGATGCATCCCTCACGAGACTTGTGAAGCCACCAATTAGTCATGTGGTTTCTGAAAAGTTCTTTTTTGATGCTTGATACTAAACAGTGGCCTTATGAAGCTGCTGCAATTGCATTTGAGGCAATTCCGAGAACTTTGGCCCAGAATTGCGGAGTCAATGTGATTCGGACCATGACTGCCTTGCAAGGAAAGGTTAGATATCCTTATTGTGCATGTTCTTGCCAAGCTCAAGGTCTCTGTTCTCATGATTTTATCCTTTTCAGCATGCAAATGGTGAGAATGCTTGGATTGGCATAGATGGAAATACTGGTGAAATGACCGACATGAAAGAACGTAAGGTATGACTTCGGGGTACCTCTCCTTCTCCCTTCTGAGTTTCTCGCATCTCTACGAACAGTTTTGGCAACAGAAGTAGTTATGATATCCTGGTTCCTGGGACATAATCATGAATAAAACTATGAGATTAGTCTCTTGGATCTGTAACTTTAACTAAGATGTGACTTCACACGTGTCTCAGTAGCAACTGTGCTCTCTGAAGTTATTCCTTCTTTATTTTATCCTCCTTTATACCCCATCTTGAATGCACGTGATTGTACCTATTCCAATTAATTGATTCTCCCTGGATGTGTAGATATGGGATTCATACACTGTGAAGTCCCAGGCATTCAAGACTGCCATTGAAGCTGCTTGCATGCTTCTGAGAATAGACGATATAGTGAGTGGCATCAAGAAGAAGCAACCAGGAAGCCAGGGTCCATCAAAGCCTACAATTGAGCAAGAAGGTGATGCAGACAATGAAAATATGATTCCGGAGTGAGAGGAAGTTCAGTTAGCTGGATTGCATCATAGATCTGTAAATGAAATTATCTAATGATTCTCTCAATCGAGGTTGGTTCTCAGAAGAAAAAAAAAAAAAAAAAAGATGGCTTCTGCTGTTTTGGACGGAATGCAGTATGCATCATCTTAAACCCCTCGATCATGTTTCGGGTCGATAGATCCCCTGAAAGAACTCGTGCTCACTGGCTGACATGGATGATCAAGTTTCTCCTGAATTATGTGGATTTTTTGTGTCAACTTTTATCATCTACTGCTCTGATTTTGGTGCCTGGGCACGAATTTTGTCCTCAAATATTAGTTACGTGAATTTTAAACAATGTAGTGTTTTCTAGGACCATTGGAATTTGCTGTGTAGAACTTTGTATTGCAATTTACTTTTTTGACAGGAAATTCTTGGTTATTTATGCGGCTTTAGAACATATATGGAAAACTAAGCAGGGGTTCCTAAGTAATAATATGATAACACAAATACATAAAAAAATAAATAATTTAATTTAACACGCGAGAGAATCAGATGATAAAAGCCTAGGGTCCAGATTACTCCTCAACAATTAAACCTATATAAATTATTACTCCTTCCGTTTTATATAAATTGACATGTTTTATTACTTTATACATTATATATATTCAAGAAATATACCAGTTTAAATGAGACGGAAAGAGGGAGTACTTTGCAATCAATCTACTCAGCCCAATTAATTTTGCCTAAGTGATCAATTAACTAATTTACGTATCCATAGTTGAGCCAAACAGATTAACATGAACAAACAGAGAGAAAACTGATTTATTAGTTTCCGATTAGAACCGATATTAATAAAACTCTATTCCAAGTAGGGATGGACCGGTACGACATATTAAAAAATTTCCGCCGTACCGATGCCGTACCGTAAATCTTCGGTATGCACTTTTTCATACCGTTACCGTACGGTACGTTTCAGTATACCGATTTTCGGTATACCAAAATTCGGTATAGAACAAAGTCCAGACTAATACAGTACCGATTTTTTGGTATACCGTACCGAAGTTCGGTATTTCGGTATACCGAAAAATTGAATCTTATACCCAAAAAAATTTATATTCGATTTTTTTTATACAATAATGACAACACAAAAATAATATCATACCACCAAACAAATAAAGTCAAACACAAACAAATAAATATTGTACGCATTTCATCAAACTCCAAAACAACGATGAATAGAAAAAAAAATCTAACATGTCTCAATATCGATAATAAAATTTAATAAAAGTCACCATGTCTATAAAACCAACCAAAAAATAAAATAAAATTAGAGTATAATTAATATTAAAAGAATGTAATTTTTCGGTATAGACCGAAATTCGGAATGTACCGAACATTCGGTATCTCGGTATATACCGAAATTTGGTTTGTACCGAAATTTACCCAATTTTTTCGGTATACCGAATCTTCGTTATTGACCGGTATACCGCGGTATAGAAAAACTCATACCGTTACCGTATCGAAAATCTTCAGTACGGTGTTATACCGTACCGAAAAACTCGGTATACCGCTAATTACGGTATTCTCGATATTTTTCAGTACGGTATATTCGGTATACCTTTGTTTCGGCAAATTTGTCCATCCCTAATTCCAAGTACATATTTATCTATTGATCACCTCTATTATCTAACAAATGTAAGCAGTGGCCAATTGTTTAAATTAATAATGCACAATTCAAGTAATAGGCATGTAATAATTCATGTTTAATACCCCCTCATAAAACTGTTAGTTGGATAATAATATCACAAATTAGTTCGAATTAGGTATTATTGGATCAATTTAATTTGTGAATGTGATATTTAATTATAGGATTAAGTATACTATCTTGTGTTGAACTTTATATAATATTTAATTATTTTAATCTGACTTATTCGCAATTTCCATTCTTAGAGAGATCAAATAAAAAAATCATATCTCCATAAGAAATAAGAAGTAATATAAAGCATCCAAATTTAATACTCAATGGTTAATTTTCGTTCTTACATTTTAATCAGAATATTTTTTAATGTGAGAGAGGGAGAGAGGGCTAAGTTTGTACTTTATGTTTTGAGTGCAGAACGTTATCCCTTAAATTAAGAGATAAAATACTATATATATATATTTTTTTGCTAAATGAAAACACGATATATTTTTTCTATTTCTTTTTTAAAAATATTTCCTAATCCCATTTATTCCATTGTACTACCTCCATCCGATATAGTTAGTCATTTTGCTTTATTGACTTTTTCGGCACGCGTTTCTACCGAAACTAATACGGGTTTTAAAATATAATTTTGAAGTATTTTTTCTTTTACGGGATACTATGAGTGTCATAGTATCCCGTAAAAAAAATACTTTAAAATTATATTTTAAAATCCGTACTAGGTTTTGGTGGAAACGCGTGCCGAAAAAGTCAATAAAGTAAAATGGACTAACTATATGGGATGAAGGTAGTACATTATTACTCATTTTGACTTTTTTTTCTTGTTTGTATTCTTGCCATGTTTTTTCAAGCTTTCATAAATCTATATTAATTTCATCACTAAATTTACCTTTTCTTCTTATTCGTACGTTGCAGACCCCTTTTAGATTATGCGTTTCACTTGACTATAAATTTCATGCAACAGCATGCACAATTTGCTTCCAATAATAAATCACACACACACACACATATATATATATATATATATATATATATATATATATTATTTTTTATAAATGTATTTCATTATTCTTATTCTATTCCAGATCATCCGACCCATAATAATAAATTTTGTATTATTCAACGTTCACATTATGCATTATCATGTACATGCAACGCATTATCTATATCATGTGATGCATCATAAGATTATAGTACAAAATACATTAGAGTTTATAATTTCCCTACTATTTCATTATTCCTTTTTCTAATGCCTTAATAAATAAATAATGATGCATAATACTAGAGATTGTAATGCGTTAAACATTTGGAAAAGATGACGCCATATACATCACATCGTTATCCTCTTACGCATTACGAATTATGAAATAATGCAATGTGATGTTAAACTATTTGCATCATAGAAAAAGAATTGGCAAAACCACTGATTTTTGCTCCAATTTAAATTTTTTGATAAGAGTTATGATTTTTTTAGCATGATTTCATTATATTAAGTAAAAAAAGTGAGAATGAGGAAAAAAAAAGACCATCCCTCCCTAGATTGATTTCAGTTGCATATTCACCCCTAAACATCCGCCACTAAAATATTTTACTCATAAATGAGGTATCTTATGATTACTTTATTATCCATGCAAGCATCAGTTTTAATCATTTTAAAGAAGTTATAGCATAGTTATTTATTTCAAAATAATATGGCGATACTTCATGAGACAAAAAGAAAGTCAACTATCTTTTTATAAATGGGACGGAGCTAGGGAAGTATATCACTTAACAACAAAATTCCAACAAAATAATTAAGAAAAATAGAGATAATTAAATAAATAAATCCTAAATGATTGTTCGTAAATGTTATGCATCCTGATTTAGCATTATTCAATTAATTAATTAATAACTAAATATTAAAGTAGGAATATACGCAAATAGGCGAATTGGAAATTTTGATTGCGGGACCACTCATTCAAGATTTCAAGTCATCAGATCTACTTTGAATTGAATTACAGCTTTTAGCAATACTTAAATTATAATTATAAAATGCTTTTATTTATTTATAGAATTATTGTTTCATCCAAGATTCGGTGTGTATGGATTAATGAAAGTCAAATGGTATCCCCAAATCTAAAACAAAAATCCAGCATGAATATGGAGAGAGTGAGTACAAAAGATGCATATGGCAGGTGACGATATATGTATTCAAATCTGGTGACATCCATGACTATGTTGGTCTATTTGTTTTGTGAATTCCCCTATTAATTCACAACTTATGCTTTCCCCACATGCAAATACCATAATTTAAATTTACTAAGTGTCGGCAACGCCCAAAACACTTAATTTTAATGACATATTTGTAGTTAGCTGGTCACTTTCTGTTTGTGGGCACCACTCACGTTTCGGTCATTTTCATGACGATTTTTTTCCTTATCTTTTTATTGATTTTTATTCTAATATCTCAAAACTATCAATATTATCATTACATTCAAAAATTATATAAAAGTTAAATTTGATCTTTCGAATTTAAAAGAAATAAGTAAAAAAGAATAAATCGAGGTTTGATATTTAATTATGTAGTTTGTTGAATTTAATGATGCTATTAATAGTTTTTGAGATATTAGAATAAAAATCAATTCAAAACAAGAAAAAAATCATGATAAAATAATCAAAATATGAGCGATGTGCACGAAAAGTGACCAGCATATCATTCTTTTTATAGCATATATATCCATATGTACGAAAAGTGATTAGCATATCATTCTTTTTATAGCATATACATCCATATGTACATTTATAAAATATTTAAATATATGCACATGGCGTCTTGATTTAGCAACTTAAATGGTATCTCCAGATTTTTATTGACACTTTTGATTCAAACACGATGAGGTAACTTATTAGTAACAATAGAGTTGAAAAATTCAAAATTAAGGTATATATATTTTTATAAATTTAATTTTAAAGTTATAAATGTTAAATATGTTTTGTTTTATTATAATACTTTTTTATTTTCATGATAAATAGTAAAATAAATTATTTCAAATACGGAGTACGAGAGACATCGAAATTGGGATATAGAAACAACTGCACAATTTGTTAGAATTATAGATTGCCTGAATTAATTGCTATACAAATAAGACATGGCTTTTACTATCTTTTATCAATATGCAGTTGGTTGAGTAAAAGGATGTAATTATGGCTAAATTAGAAACATCTTTTTCATACACATTTTGTGTCGTTGAAAGGTGGTAGAAACATGCGAGGACGACCAATAATGACTATGCGCCAAAAAAAAAAAAAAAAAGAAAAAAAAAAAGAGAAAATGTTAAAGGCAATTTAGAGAACAATTGGCAACTTAGTTTATAAGATACTTTCTCTCCAATCACTTAACATAACATAAAAATAAAAATATTCGGGTTATTACATAAAAAGAAAAATTAAAAATTGTTACTGATCATCTTTTAAAAATAATTATTACAATATCCTCAAAAAAAAAAATTACAACAATAATACTTGACGGTCTTCCTCTCGATTAATAAATATAAATTTCTATCCGATTACAAAATACATATATGTAATTATGAGATTTTACATTGTAACAATTTATCTAGACCTCTCACTAAAGTAAGACTCTGGTTGCCTCCGCCTTGTCACTATAGACCAAAACATCATCGGCTCGATTAGGGATGACAATTTTACCCGCGGGGTCGGGTACCCGCGGGTACCCGCCCCTAATGGGGCGGAGTCGGGGGGAGTTATTTCGGGTCGGGTCGGGTCGGGGTCGGGTATGGAATTGAATACCCGAGTCGAGTTCGGAGCGGGGGCGGGTTTCTGGGTACCCGCCCCATACCCGCCCCGATATTAAAATTTAATATTTATTTTTTTAAATTATATTTAACTTGTTAATTATTTTAATTATAAATTATTATTATTTAATTATTTTTCTATTAATAAATTCACTATTTTTTTAATTTTTTATATAATTTTTACATTTAATTATTATTACTTTTTTATAAAAAACCTTTTTTAATTAAAAAAATACTAGCGGGTACCCGACGGGTATTACCCGCCCCGCCCCCGGTTGAATTTAAACGGGTTTGGGGGCGGGTTCGGGGGGATTTTCTGGACCGGGTACGGGGGCGGGGAAGCAAAACCCGACCCCGCCCCGCCCCGTTGCCATCCCTAGGCTCGATAGAATGTTTCAACTACATATAGTTATGAGATTTAAAATTTGGGTGAATTTTACCCAAAACAAATAAGTATATAAGTTTTATACCCACAAGTTTAAGAGTATAAGTTTTATACCCAAAATCAAATGAAAAGACAGAAATAACCTCCACCTTTACTCACATTCTAAATAAAACAAAAGGGAAAGTGAACCCCACTTTACAATTTATTCTTAACATTAAAAAAAAAACTTACCCCACTGAATCTCACTCTCTTCTCACGTCTCTCTCAATCTCTCTCTCTCTCACGATTCAATTGAAACCGTGAACCTTAGCCCCCCTTTTTTCTCAACCGTGAGGTACTATTTAGCAGGCGACGGAGAGAAAGAAGTAATGGCCGATTCCGAGCACCATTCGGGTAACGAAGATGAAGGCAATGAAGGTCCGTCACAGCCACGTCGCCGATTTCCAACGAGGGAAGAACGGAAAACATTCCTGATCCGCCGGCGCCGGTTAGTAAATTTTTTAAGATTTTTTTTTTTTAAATTTACAGTTTTTACTTGATTTTTTAGTTTTTTTGGTGAATTTTAAGCATGTTTATATAGTTTTATGATTTTAGAATAAAATTAGAATTATAATGTGTTTATTTCCTTCGATTTGTGGGTTCGAATTTATGAATTTGTGTGCATAAATCTGCAAAATCTGGAAAATAGATCTGTAGAAGATGAAGTTAAATTCCCGTCTCACGGTTTGATTTAAGGGAAACCGTGATGCCTCACGGTTTAGATACATTTTAAACCGTGAGCTTTACTTTTAACGGTCACGATTTTAACCAAACCGTGAGCTCACGGTTAGATTCAAACCGTAAGCTCCACGTGGCTTAAATCGAACCGTTTAAAGTAGTGCTCACAGTTAAAAATGAATTGTAACCGTGAGACCTCACGGTTTGTCTTATGTTTCAACCGTGAGAAGCTTTTTTTTATATCAGAATTTGTGAATTTTTTTTGAATGTTAATTAATTAATTAATTCGCGCTTTTTGTTTATTTCTTTTGCAGCCTAGGTTTAATTGGTATAGGCCACGTATGCAAGGATTCCCGGGTGAAATAAATTGTTACCATCGGGACTATGCTATTCCGTTGATCATAGATCAGATTATGCGTATTGGCGGAGATGAATTGGTTAGGCAATTCAGCGAGGTATCTCCTTTCGCCCGGTTGTGCACGATGAGGAAGACCGGCAATGCGAAACGTGCCTTGTACGAGCTGTTATCCCGAGAGCTATGGAGGGGCGACGAACATGAATTCGAAAGATTGTTTCATGTGGGTGGCCAGGATATTCGGTTTGGGCCTGAAGAATTCTGCCTTGTCACCGGATTAATATTCGGTGAGTCATCCTTTAATCCTCACGGCAACAACCACATCATCCCAACTACAAGCCTCTACCATACTTACTACGGCGGCAATGGAGTTAAGGTGAAAGTGAAACAAATGTGGAAGGATTTTACTGATGCGTCTAGAGTTATGGGGACGTCGGATCAATACTTGAAGGCCGCCAACATCCTTTGCTATTACTACTTGATATTGTGTAGAGACTACGATAGAAACATTGATGATTGGGTGTGGACGTTGGCCGAGGACCTACAGCGATGGAGAACTTTTCCGTGGGGATCATGGGGGTTCCAAATAATGTGCCACCAGCTCGGAGTAGCAAAGAAGGACCCCAAAGAAATTGGAGGCAAAGGTACTTCTGTTACCTACCATTTATATGGTCCCGTCTGGGCGTTGTATTTTTGGGCATTTGAGGCCATTCCAAGTTTAGGGGAGAAGTGTGGTAGACGCTTGAACAACCACCAATATCCCCGACTAAAGCGATGGGAAATGGATGGCTCAACCGATGATTTTGTTGATTTTTTCAACAATCCAAGGGTACGTCATTAATTTTAAATCAATATTCGTGAGGTTTAATTTCTTTAATCAATATGGGTGAGTTAATTGAAGTTGTTTTGATTTTTTATTTAATTTAATTAATTCTCGCATATATTCTGAAATTAATTTAAGTCACACGGTTGAATTTTAAAAACACCGTGAGATCCACGGCTAAAAATCAAAGAAACCGTGAGATCTCACGGTTAGTAGAGAACCTCACGGTTTGATTAAGGATTTGACCGTGAGGTCACGGTTAAATTTGAGTTCGAACCGTGAGATGCACTTTCCACGGTTCGAACTCAAATTTAACCGTGAGCTCACACGGTCAAATACTTAATCAAACCGTGATAAACCGGAGTATATTTTTTTTAATTGTTATGTTTTTTTTGCAGCTCCTAGTAAACCCCACGCTCGAACCCAATGCTGAGGAAATGACGTCGTTTTATTTTCTGAGCATTTTCGAGAATCCAGACCCATTGATGGTTCGATTTCAGACGATTACGCGCCACTCGTGGAAGAAAGCGCCTCCAGCCCAGAGGCAATCGAGGGAAGCCAGAGGTATGACAAGAGTGATCGATTGGCTGAGGTGTCGAGATGTTAGGGATGTAGTCCCCGGTCGTGGTTGCCAACCTCGTGCCACCAGGGCAAATTCTGATGGTGGACATCCTCTCCAATCCCAAAGGGCTCGTCCCAGCACGTCGAAGAGGCTGCGTGTCGATACTTCTATCCTCGATCAGTCCCTGAGCCTCGTCTGTTGCGTGCATGGACATCCGTGCTCCCGAGGATGTGACAACGACGCGTGGGCCGACAAGTTAATGGAGAAATTGGCCCAAGACCAGTCGGAGACCGGGGTGATGGCTCGTATCGCCAAGTCCATAGCCGAACACCTCAAGGGGATATTCGGGAAACCGGGGAGTTCCTCGAGCCGTGGCTCTCAGTCTCATCGTCGAGCACCGTCACATGCCAGCAACGTGCCCTCTGGAGGCCGGACCCAGGGAGATCGAGACGATCAGGAAGCTCCCTACATTGACCAGAGGCCACCTACCCCCAGGCTGCTCCAGGTTTTGAGCACATGGTCGGCTTTGTTACGGAGCCGGTAGCACGAGAGAGATCAAGGACGCCCCCATTTCGAGAGGCTGAGGTCCACGACGAGGAGTCTTCGCACTCGTCTTATTATCGGGAGATTGAGAATATGCCACTGGATGATTGGGTGCATCCCGTGCTGCAGCATGTGCAGCCTCATCCTTAGTCGATTCCCGTTCCGGAGATACAGCAGAGGAATGTCGGTCAGTATAGTAATGCCGGTGAGTACAATGATGCCGACTCTGACGTGGAAGGAGAGACGCCTGTGCGTCGCACTCGTGTTGGGCAACGGGATGTGAGGCCATCGGCTGTTTTACAGAGCCTATTTGTGCCGAATATCGTCACACCGTACTCCGGCTCATCGATCAAGGAGATGTACAAGATATTCAGAGCAAGCGGGCCGGACCGTGTCGTTTGGAACCAGCAGGACCCACCACATAAGATGACGCAGGAATTGTTCGATCAGATTGAACACCCCGACGTCATGTTCAGCGCCGAGGTACCTCACACGTCCTTATTTTGTGTTTTTATTATTTTTGATAAATTGTAGTTTATTATGTTTTCATAATAATCTGTGGATTTTAGATAATGGAGATGTATGTGCTTTACTGGTGGAGTCGACTCCAAGACGGACTGTCTTTGTGTCCGTCTCTGAATGAGAGGCGGACCGTTCTGCTTGGAATAGGCGTATATGCGATTTTTCTTTGACATATTCAATGAATAATAATTATAATTATTTATTTTTTTGTGTATTCTCTAAATGTTAGTATATTATTTGACAGTACGATCAGAGGACAGCACTGATGGATTTTCACAGTGGAAATCCTACGGCAATGGCGAAGTCGCAGCTGAAGTATCGTGATTACAAGCTGCCAAATGATCTTGGTAACTGCTTTCACGGCATCGGGTCATACGATCATTGGATGAACGCAACTAGAGTAAGTTCTTTCATTTTAACTTTATATTTTGAGTACGTATTATTATTAGTGCTTTATACATAAGTTTAGTCGAGTCCTCGCTTCATGTATGCAGTTTGTGTTTGTTTGCTACGTAACCGGAGACCACTGGGTTATCTGCCGAGTACTGACTGATCAGTGGACGATGGAGGTATACGACTCGCTGCTACATACGATGCCTAGTGTAGCCGACAGATTCACCCGGAAGGTGCAGCTCTATCCGATCATGAAATTGTGGCCCAGAGTATTACAGCAAGTTGGGTATTAGGATCAACATCCGCGGCTGCAGAAGCAAACTGATTTCCTGGAGGTTGTTTGGGTTCCCCTTGAGCAACAGTACATACAGAAGGACGGTGTTTCATGCGGCCCCCTCGCTTGTATGTACATCGATCGTATCTTCACCTTGAAGAAGCCACGCCTTCAGAGGATTGGTGTGAAGTATCTCTCCGGGTTTCGCGCTGAGGTCGGGAAACGGATATTCTCCATGTCACAACGTAGTGTAGATTTAGATTAGATTAGATATAATTTTTCAATTAACATTTCATCTAAAATATATTTATATCAATTAAAATACAATTTTTCGGGTATAATTTTGGTCTATTTATACATTTAACGGTTAGGGTTCATGTCACAGTGTTAACGGATAAAATATGACCTCACGGTTATGTTTTAAATCTAACCGTCATACAATATTTTAAAACATTCCAAATAATTTAGATAAAATGGCTAAAAAATACAATAAAAAATGCAACTATAACGGTTTATTTGATTTTTAACCGTGAGCTCACGGTTAAGAATCAAAGAAACCGTTAGTGCTCACGGTTTATTTAATTTTTAACCGTGAGCCCACGGTTAATAATCAAATAAACCGTGAGCACTCACGGTTAATTGTATTTTCTTATTTTGAAATAAATTATATTTAACTGTTCACGGTTACATTTGACACGGTTACAAATCAAAGAAACCGTTAATTTTCCATAAATAAAATCTAATCGTTAATGCTCACGGTTTATTTGATTTTTAACCGTGAGCCCATGGTTAATAATCAAATAAACCGTGAGTACTCAGGGTTAATTGTATTTTCTCATTTTGAAATAAATTATATTTAACTGTTCACGGTTACATTTGATACGGTTACAAATCAAAGAAACCGTTAATTTTCCATAAATAAAATCTAACCGTTAATTTTCCATAATAAAAAAAAAACATCACTGAAGAATCAAAACAGAGAGAAGTGTAACAATTGTCCATAATTAGAATAACCGCATTCAAACACTTTATGAGTTTTTAATTTAATTTAATTAACATCTCTCATTGGGCATCTAGGCCTAGTATGACCCTGTTGGTGACAAATGGTACAAGTTTTTGCCCTTCGCCGTTGCACACCATCTTCGTTTGGGGGTCTATTGAGATCTTGACCTCCGATTTGCAAAGGTGCAGTGCATGTACGTCTCTTGTGTCCGTATCGACCACACCGACCGCATCTTTGTGGATTTCCCGGAAGATCTTCCACTGTTGATCTCGCTCTGTTCAATCGCGGTCTACCTGCTTGCCTATCAACAACAGGCGGCCCAACCACTTGAGAAGAAATAAAATCGGGCACTGTCCAAGTTTATGGATGGGGGACTGGTTGAATGTTGGGCGAATAGGTTGCCAGGAGTGTCGATTGTTTGAAATAATGGCTAACATAGTCAGTAGCACGGCCTCCAGCAAAACTGAAATATCAAACCGTTCAACAATAAATTCAAACCATTAAACATAATAAATTCAAACCATAAAACATAAGGTAATTCAAACCATTAAACATAATGAATAGTCATGAACGAAATGCATACCCAACATCAGCACAAACGTGACGACAAGGCATCAAGTCCAGCTCCCATTCGCGGCAGTCGCATGTCCCGTTCTGAAGGTCCACAAGGTAATTCCCAGTGTCGCCCTCGACCCTATACACGTTGGGCACCGTTGACTCTCTAACGGTGTAGTGACGGACCCATTCTGCAGATGTAGACATCTTCAAGTACGCGTTCTCAGTCAGCTCGTGGTCCCTTGATTGGGCGTTGTGCCGATGCTCCTCAAACCACTTCTCCACAATAATCCGATAAGCCTTAATCATGGCGCAAATGGGCAATCGTCTAGCCCACAGGAGTCTAGCATTCATCAGTCTCAGCAGCATTTGAAGTCATGAAACTAGTGCGTGGAACAAGGCACTTGTTACGCGCCCACCGATGTGATCCGATGTCACACAACCTCTGGTATATCCCACCACCTTCCACACTCATGTCTATCAAGGCCTTCATGTATTCTTCAAATTTAGCATCCGAGTGTGCGTATGCTGCAGCTTCGAATATGCCGAGTGCGCCCCTCCGAAATCCAACAAGATTTTTCATCAGATGATGAAAGCAAAGACCATGATGCGCATGTGGGAAGACATTCCTAATGGCATTTGCGATGCTGATATGGCCATCAGAGACTATCAGAAGGTCTTGAGGCGCTCCTAAACAATGACGCAACCTAGTAAGAAACCAAGTCCATGAATCATTGTCCTCGATCGGCCCAAATCCAATGGCAATTGGAAAGACATGCTCGTTCCCATCCTTCGTGCAAGCCACGAACATAGTCCCCTTGTTTTTTCCTTTAAGGTGTGCCTCGTCGACTACGATAACCAAACGGAGCAAATCACTGTGAAATGCTTGCAAGGACTGTCCTAGAGCGAGGAACATAGAGCACAATCGATCGTCGATCAAGGAAGTCGATATATCGTACACAGTACCTGGATTCTTCTGCTTCAATAAATACAGATAATATGGGAGTCTACTGTACGACTCCACAAATCCTCCATACGTCATCTCTATCGCGATGTTCCTCGCTCGCAGTGCGAAACTGTAGTCGATCTGAATGCCGTACTCAGCTCGCATTTCGTTAACCATCTCCTTCGGCTTAAGTACAACACCATCAGTGATCAATCTTCGAGCATAGAATGCTCCTAGAACATTCGCGGGGTACTGACGCGGTGTTGTCCCGTCTATATCGAATAAGCATGTGTGGATGCCACGGTACGTGCCGATGCGCCATAGACCCCCAATGTGCTTTGCCCGCACCAGGTACTCACACCCCTCGTTCTTGCATCTGAACCCCACACGGTAAGTGTCTGAGTTCTCAACTCTATACTGCTGCTGGTTCTCCATTTGATGCAATCCAACTGCTACCGACAAATCATCTTTTCTCTTGAACAGGTTGCCCTCTCGCAACTGACTAGTAGAGGGCGTGTAATAATCTGGATCGATCAACCCCAGCGGCAGCGCGGTGTCTAGATGAACGTGAGGAATCAACCAATCTCGGATAGCATCTGGATCGGCCGTGCCCACGTGGTCTTCGGTAGGTTGGGACTCTGAATGAATATTGCGATGCCCAATGATCCTATCAACCCGTCTCGGCTCTCGGATCCATGCACCGAACTCCATGGTAAGCCTCTCGAATAAGTCAGAGAGATCTATGGCATCTCGTGCTTCCTCAGCCATATCTTGGGCGACATCATCATCCTCAACCCTCTCTTCCTCGTCTTCCTCAATCCTTTCTTCGTCCGAATGTAGAGCCTCCGACCTCGGCTCCTCGATATTCACACCTGTATATACCCTAGAACCGTGTGTCCTAGGAGTGCTCCGGGCGATTCCCTTATCTTTGTTGACGGCGAAAACAGTTGCCTTAGTGTTCTGCTCCACAATCAATCTCAACAAATCAGTGTCGGTCCTCAAAATGACCTTACTCTTCCCGTCCTCGGTATCACTCAAATAGTACAGCAAATAATCAGATTCTTCACCTAGTTGTTCACGAATCGCTTGTAATAGATTCGAATATGTAATTTCAGTCGATGCCATATGCATCAAAACACGATCGCCCCCTATATAAGTGGTTCGCTCAAAATGCCCACTGTGACGAATAAATAATTTTACCCGAGACATAGCTGCAGAAAAAACGAAGAAAAAAATCAAATAAATAAAAGAAAAGAAAAAAAATTACAATGAACGGTTTCAACCTCTCTCACGGTTGAATGATGACGGTTAAAGCAATTACTTAACCGTTAAAAGTAAGTTTCCATGGTTAGATAATGCTTTTAACCGTGACCCTCACGGTTAAATAATGATTTTAACCGTGAGTCTCACGGTTAAATAGTCTTTTTAACCGTCAGTCTCACGGTTAAATCATGGTTTTAACCGTAAGTATCACGGTTAAATAATTGTTCTAACCGTGGATATTTATTTAAAACTGTTAATGGTAAATAATTTTAATAAATCTAAAATTCCTTAATTTAATCTTAATCACTATAATATCTAACAGTCTAAACCTATTAATGGAGTAATTACTTTAATATTAACGATAAATACGTTATAAACATATATTCTAACCACTATTCATATAAATTAAGTAAATAAAACATGATTTTCTACAAAAAGAAGTCAATAAAAACTATATTTCAAATTCATACGATTTTTCCCTATTTTACACAATAAAAACATCAAAAAATAAACCGAACATAACGAAAAATAAACCGAACATACCTTTAATATAATGAAAAATCTTCAACAATGCGCCAAATACCCACAATATCTTCAAAAAATCACCAAAATCGGAGGCAAAATTTACCAAAATCGCAGGTAAAATTGAGGAGCTTCTTCTTTTTACAGTGCGAATGTCACGATTTGTTTGAATTTTGTTGTTGTTGAAGAAATATTATTCACTTTTACTGTTATTTCAATTAATGAAATGTAACCTTTGCTCATTTGATTGTTGGTGAATAAATGAATTTCAGAATTTATTCAATAATTTTTTTTAATTAACTCACGGTTAAAATGGGATTCTCACGGTTTAAATTTTAATTTAACCGTGAGATAAGAGGAGCCGTGAGGAACACTTACTTTTTAAAGGTAACTTTGTTTTTTCATTTGATTTTGGGTATCAAACTTATACTTTTAAAGTGGTAGGTATAAAACTTATATAGTTATTTATTTTAGGTATATATAACCATTTACACATTTAAAATTGTAATTTATCTATAGACTTCTCATTAAAGTGAGACTCTGGTTGCTTCCGCCTTGTTACTAGACCAAAACATTATAGAGTCGATAGAATGTTTCAAATATAATATAATAAAAAATCGAATTTAATCTGAAATTAATGTCCTAATAATATTAATTAGGTGAGATGAGGGAAAGATGTAGTCAAAATATTTGAAGAATTCAATCTGCTATGGATCTATCTCACTACCTAATTTATGGTGTTGACGTCTATTTATTCTAACTTATTAATGTTTTTCACGCTGATTAACCAGTCCACCAAATCCTCAAATAAATTTTAGCGGCCAAATCAAATAAATAATAAAATATTGTACTTAACCCCAAAATAAAATGAGGAAAATAACTGTGTTTCTTTTCACCTCCTCTTATTATTGGAAAAACTCGTCGTATTTTTAATGGATTTTCGATTTGCCATATTTTTTTCATAAGTTTTTAAAACTAGAAAAATATACAATAATATATATATATATATATATATATATATATATATATATATATATATATATTAGAATTATACTAAAAAAAGAAAAAAAATATATATGTAAAGAGTCAGTCACACCAACCTGGTATGCAATTTTATCTTGTGGTTGGCCCACATCCGGAGTTGGTGAAACCAATTGGAGATCCTATTCTCACCAACTTCAACTCTTACTAAAAACAATGTTAGTGCCCAATACACTAATTTCGTCATCGTCCTTTACTATTATTTCAACTGATTCATAACCAAAAAAAACCCAAAAATAAATAAACAGAGTTCAATTCCTTCAATTAGAGTTTAAACATTTTCTTATGAAAGGAAACGAGAGATTTTATTAATTGAATAATATTCACTTATTTAAAGAACATCTTTTATCCAACAACTCATCTCATGCAAAAAAAAAAATGCTGATCATTAAAAAACATTATGATATTTTAGTTGATGCAAAATGATTATTTGCATAGTGATATACTATAAATATTATTTAATATTAATAAATAATTTTATATAATTATTTGTATATTTTATACTTCACGCTTTGAATATATATAGGCCAAATAAAACGGCACAAAAGAATTAATAAAAATAGGGAGGAAATTCCAGCAAAGTAAATACTAGGCGACTCTCTCTCACCGACTACAGTGAATCCCCACCGTGAATACCAACTGCCAAGATTCATCGACGGTTCATAATAAATATATCCACGAATCTACACAACTACCCTAGTTACTTTACCCAGAATCAATTTTTTTATTTGGACATCCTATTCCTATCTATAAATAACCCCCCAAATTCCTTCGCTAATACTCGCATACATTTCGCCTGCCTTCTTGTGAAGTCAAAACCTTTCTCGTCTCTCCACTTGAGTTGGTTTCATCTTCTCTTCAGGTACTCAATCAACCCTCTGTTCGTGGCTTTTCTTTGATTTACTGCTATTCCGCTCGACTGCTTCAGCTCTTGTTTTGAATTACTTTCTGCTTCTTCATATTTGTTTACTCGATTAATGATTTTAGTGTTAATTCTCAGTATTTATGAGTTTATGTTGCTATCTGAGTTCAAACTCTTCTTAATCATGCATTCCTTTTTCGCGAAGCAGATAAGAGAGATCATGTTCTAAGTGTGTGTGATTCGTGGATCTTTCGCATTGAAAATCTGAGATTCATATAATTCTCAGATCTGACTGTTTTTGGTTCTGAATTAGCTCGAAGTTGAAAGAGATGTAGACATAGCTTCAGATCTGGATCATTTATATTAAAATTAAAATAAATAAAAAATAGTTGAGATTTTATTCTGTTGTTGCCTTTTTCACTCACTTGTTGCAAAAAGCAAGATCTTCTCATGGTGTTCTTTTTCTTTATTAAATGAGATGAGGATTTGATTCTCCTTTAATAATTTCTTCATCTCCGAGTAAAGGAGATAGATTCTTCTAATTGAAGTATATTAGGTGGTGGATTTGTTGTTATGTTGAAGCTTGTGCTATATCCTTGTTTATGCTTAATGCCTTCACCCATAAGCTATCACCCAAGTGCATTTATAGTATCTTTTCTGTTTTTGATTATAAGAATCTTGAGATTAGACTGAATTCTTGGTTCAAGTATTTGTGGAAGATGATCTAACTCAACAGTTCTTGTGATCCTTTTCTTAAATCTGAATAATAGTGAGTTTATTAAGCCATCTACGTTTTCAGGCTAACCGACATGGACACCTTCCTGTTTACCTCTGAGAGCGTGAACGAGGGACACCCCGACAAGCTCTGCGATCAGATCTCCGATGCAGTTCTCGATGCCTGCCTCGAGCAAGATCCCGACAGCAAGGTCGCGTGCGAGACATGCACCAAGACTAACATGGTGATGGTCTTCGGTGAGATCACCACCAAGGCCAACATCGACTACGAGAAGATCGTTCGCGACACCTGCCGTAACATCTGGCTTCACTTCCGATGATGTTGGACTTGATGCCGATAAGTGCAAGGTCCTCGTTAACATTGAGCAGCAGAGCCCTGATATTGCTCAGGGTGTCCACGGCCACCTCACCAAGCGCCCGGAGGATATTGGTGCAGGTGACCAGGGTCACATGTTCGGCTATGCCACTGATGAGACCCCCGAGTACATGCCCCTAAGTCACGTGCTGGCCACCAAACTCGGTGCTAAGCTCACGGAGGTTCGGAAAGACGGAACTTGCCCGTGGCTAAGACCCGACGGGAAAACCCAGGTCACAGTTGAGTACTACAATGAGGACGGTGCCATGGTCCCAATCAGGGTCCACACTGTCCTCATCTCAACCCAGCATGACGAGACGGTAACCAACGATGAGATCGCTAGGGACCTCAAGGAGCACGTGATCAAGCCCGTCATCCCGGAGAAGTACTTGGACGAGAAGACGATCTTCCACCTCAACCCCTCAGGCCGCTTCGTCATCGGCGGGCCACACGGTGATGCCGGTCTCACCGGCCGCAAGATCATCATCGATACCTACGGTGGGTGGGGTGCCCATGGAGGCGGTGCCTTCTCCGGGAAGGACCCCACCAAGGTCGACAGGAGCGGTGCCTACATCGTGAGGCAGGCGGCCAAGAGCATTGTGGCGAACGGGCTCGCACGGAGGTGCATCGTGCAAGTCTCGTACGCTATCGGCGTGCCAGAGCCTTTGTCCGTCTTTGTCGACTCCTACGGCACGGGGAAGATCCCAGACAAGGAGATCTTGAAGATCGTGAAGGGAACATTCGACTTTAGGCCCGGGATGATGTCGATCAACTTGGACTTGAAGAGGGGTAACAACGGGAGGTTCTTGAAGACGGCCGCCTACGGACATTTCGGAAGGGACGACCCTGACTTCACGTGGGAAGTCGTGAAGCCCCTCAAGTGGGAGAAGCCGCAGAGCTGAAGTGTTTGCTCAGTGTTGTCGTGGAGGTATTGAATAATACTACTACTGCTCCTTGTTGCTATTGGGATTTTCATCACTTATTCGTTTTTTTTGGTTTTTGTTTTTAAACTTTTGTAGTAGTTTGGTTTGGGACTAGATTTATTATTATGTATACCATTTGGAAGAATGTGGTGGAAATACGCGTTTGAAGTCATTTTCAGCAGCTGGTTCTTGCAAAAAGGAAATGGTGATGTAATGGAATCAGCTGGTGGAATCTGTCGTATTAATGAATTTTTAATTGTTTGCGATTTTAACTAATTAAATGTAAGTTTGTCTTCTTTCTTCAATTCATTATGTAATGATGCATCTTAGTTTTAGTGCGGTCTGACGACGAAAGTTTCACACGCTAAGCAATTGGAATCGCATATTGATGTGGTATGGTTCCTCCTATGCATCGATTCAAATATTCTATTACATTTCTGTGTTCTGTGTTGTATCTTTTCAAATATTCTATTACATTTCTGTGTTGCATCGTTGAATCTTGAATGCTTGCTAGATATTTAAAATATTTTTAAAATCAATAATGACGATCATCTGGTAGTGCAATAAGAGATGCAATTTTAAAATGCAATAGAACATCTGAATTGCTTGTGCACACATTGTTTGCGCATAAAGTGATTGTTATTTTATACTAGAACGTCATTTTTGTTGTATTGAAATAGAAAGAAATTAGTGCAAGCTTACACATTGAACATATAAAAATTGTATGCAGGGCCAAATCTATTACTATTATAAAAGAGTCATTTTTTATAATTTTTGTTTTACTTAATATACTGTAATATCCCGAATTTTTTTCAAAGTATAATTCAGTTAGATTAAGAAAGTCTTATTAGAAACCATTGAGTCTATTAAGTTTAACAATAAGATAATTAGTATCAGAAAATATACCTTTAATTATATATATATAGCTTTTGTGATTAATTAATATATGATATATGAAAATGCTTGTATTGAAAAAAAATAAAAAAATAAATAAAGAAAGATTCAAGCTAGTGCATCTATATATACCTATTATTACGTAAATATATATAGTTAAATATAAGTTATGCACGCATGTGTAAGATTTATATTTAAATGTATAATACGTAAATTGGAGTAAGTTTTAGACTATTATATAAATATATATGGTTCTAACTCTTTATAATACATAAACATTAATATTAGTAATATTATTATTAAATCAATTGACATATTACGTGTAAAAAAATGACGGCCAACACTCTTAATCTATCGAATTGTTTTACACGTGTATGTAGAATAGTGACTAGTGTAGGCTATTGATGACCAACCTAAGCTACGAAAGGTGACTAATGCAAGCTACACTACATGAATAAGCAGCTCAAACTCTTCTATAAATACATGCGTGAACCTTTCACTATTTTTCATTCTGAAAGCTTCCAACCACAGTCACCTCCTCCCTCCCAATTATCGAATATTTCTATCAAGCCAATTCAGTCTAGAGCTATTTCTAAGGTTACTTCAGGATATTAGGTGGGTCTAAAATATTTTCGTATGGGTCTAAAATGTTTTGGTATTGTTTTTAATGCTGTTTAAATTTTATGTTATCAAATGCGATTATCCATAAAATTATTTTGTGTGTATGTTCCAAGAAATGACTCTATGGATCGATCGAGATTTATTGTTAGTATCAGATATACTAACTTTGAATTGTGCGCACCCTGGTTACATACAATGCCTTGATCACGTCGTATGCTAACTAATGGCGAATTCCTTGAGCTTCGACTCAGGTTTTCTGCAAGTACTGAGATTATTTAGGGTTATGGCCCTGAACCCGGTCTCGATGAACCAAAGGTGATTTGTAGCATTGGTTGAATCCAAAAATAAACATCACACACCCCAAAATGATATTTGTATTTTTAAGAATTGTTTTCTGCAAGCCTCTTGATATACTATGTGTGGATAAATTGTCAGTTTTCAAAATGCTTGCCAAAGGGGCATGACCACTGAGTACATCAAGTACTTAGCCCAAAACTTTTTCAAATGTTTTCAGGTCTAGAAGCAGGTGATGTGCAGCAAGGCTAAGGCTGGGGTTGCTGTAGAGCCTTACAAAGTTTTCGCTATGTTATTTTGCTTATAACTCTGATAACAAGACTGCTAGTTTTTATTTTTATTTTTATAATAAATAAGTCGAGGGCATCATCTTCCAACCATCTAGTTATATAATATGGTTTATTTGTTTTCTAAACTTATTTCTCTCTTCCCATTTTACTTATTGTTGGATGAAGAGTGCCGTGTAAAGTTTCTTTTGGAAGCTCGAATTCCCACTTAATTATGGTTATCCCATTTTTCGAAGTGGATGTCGACTCTATTAGTTAAACTAAAAGCCGGTTCACCCCATCTTTTAATTTATGCAAGGTGAAGAGTGTCATGCAATGGTTCCACTTAGACGCTCGATTTCCTACTCACTCTTGGTATTTCCAATGTATCGTAGTAGATGATCGACTCCACTTGGCAACTTGACGCTAGTTTACCCCACCATTTTCTTTAGAGTCTCATTTTACGTTTTAAGATACTCGTAAAATGGTCATAAATTAATATTATCCCCTTTCTTCCCCACTTCTTTAATCCAACCCCTGTCATATCCTGGTTTACATGAATCGGGGCTTGACATATACCCTCTATTTTAAATTTATTTTAAGGGTAAACAAAGTAATTATGAAGGTTATTTTATTATTTGAGTTAACTTTATATAAACTTTCCTACTTCATCCACAATTCTACTTATCCACTCTTATTTATCTTCTTAATTTTCCAAAACTTTATTTATAATAGCAGTAATCAGTATGATATAAATAGTGAAATATAACAAAAAGTGGTATTAGGGTCAACTATCTAACCTACCATAAAAAATACTAATTCTACTCACCCATTTAATTTACACACTCTTCTACTCACTTTTTTAAATTAGTACCCAATTACCCTCAATCCCCCAAAACCAAATTCAAATTTAGGAATCTCTCATCCTCTTCTACAATCTCATCTCTCTCTCTCATCCTCTTTTTTTCTTCTTCCTCACCCTCTCTCTCTCTCCCCTGAATCTAGAGACTTGGGGTTTGAATTTTGTTGCACGTGGGAGAAGAGGGGAAGCTGTCAGAGATTTTCCAATGGAAAGGCGAGGTTTCGAAAAGGCTGCCCGATTAGAAAGAGGAGGAGAAGATTCACCTCGGCGAAGAACTCTTCGACGTTATGCTCTACCTCGTACGCCTCTCCGACATGTGTGGGATTGAGGTACCACCCCCTGGATCCATGAGCTCCGACCGCCCGCTGGCGATGGCCTGAGCTCGCGAATCTGGCGAGTGCGGCTGGTGGTGGTGGCCGAGGAGCAGGCGCGACGGACACCGCGGCGGACTCGAGCTGTTCCTCCATAGAGGCGGCGAGATCACGCCGGCATCATCGCTCTCCATGGCCAATCGGTGGTGAAGAGGCGTGAATTGCACCTCACTGTACCGGATCGCCGTGAGTAATTGTTCCGCTTTCGTCAATTGAATTCGCGAAGGGGCGGCTGTACGGATTGGGAGGTGATGTTCTAGGTTTATACATGGTTTGATTTCTTGTGATTTGGAGCGGTAAATGAAGAAGAGAGATGGTTGTGTTTGTAATTTCATGAATGAGCTTAATTTAATCACTGTGTTTAATCAATGGGAAGAGAGATAATGATGAATTTCTTATATGTTTGGGAATGATTATTTGGATGTGTGATTTTGGGACTGATTTTTTAGGCTCATACATATTTTTTAATGTAGTCGGTACGAATTAAGAACTCATAAATATGCGATGTTTTGTGCTCGATTTTGTTCTATTACTCTCATGGTTATTTCTACTTGATTCTTTTGTTGGCTTTGTAGGTTTTTTTTTATTTTTTTTTTATTTTTATTTTTTATATATATTTTTTTTATGGATTTTGAAGTGCTAAATTCAGTTCCTTTTTTTTTCTTTTCTTCGTGAGATATTCAGTACGAATTGCAATTTTATGTGTGCAGTTGGGGATGTTATGATTGTTGATAATAATTATAGGTAATCGTACCAATAATTATAGGTAATCGGTACGAATTGAACAATATTCGTACCGATAGAAATATAGAAATTTCTTGTAGTTGAGATATGTGAAGGGTTTTGCTGCTATATGTATGTTTTTTAATTGCTCTTGAACTACCTTCGTGTATTTTGAGCTTCTTGTTATCTCTAGAGTGAATTTAATGCTATTGTTGTTCCTGAATTCGTACTACACTATAGTTCAATTCGTACCGATAATCATAGGTAATCGGTACGATTTGAACAAATATTCGTACCGATAGAAATATAAAAAATTCTTCTTGTCGAGATATGTGAAGGATTTTGCTGCTATATTTTGTTTTTCAGTTTCTCTTGAACTACCTTTATGTATTTTGTGAGCTTCTTGTTTTCTCTAGAGTGGATTTAATGTTATTGTTGTTCTTGAATTCGTACTATATTATAGGTAATCGGTACGAATTGACCGATATTCGTACCGATAATCATAGGTAATCGGGTACGATTTGAACAATATTCATACCGATAGAAATATAAAAATTTCTTATTGTTGACATATGTGAATGATTTTGCTGTTATATGTTTGTTTTCCAATTCATCTTGAATTCGTACTACAGTATAGGTAATCGGTACGAATTGAACAATATTCGTACCGATAATCATTAGTAATCGGTACGAATTGATTCAAATTTGTACCAACAACTTTATATTTAGTTGTGTGATTCATAACGTTTGGTTATTGATAGGTACGAATATTCGTATTCGTACTTGTTCGTACCACAATTCGTATTCGTACTTGTTCGTAGTTGATATTTCGTACCTCGTACCACTTCCCTATTCATAAAAAAGAAAAAAAACTAAAAAAATTGAAAAATAAATGAAAAATAAAATAAAAAATAAAAAAAAAGATGGAAATAGGCTGAAAATAATGAAAAATGGGGAAAAAAGGAAAAAAAAAGGCTGAAAAAAAAAACGAGAAAAGATGGAAAAAAAAAAAGAAAATTAAAAAAAATTGAAAATAGAAAAACGAAAATATATAAAAAAAATTGAACAAATAAATTAAAAAGAAAAAAAGAAAAAATCAAAATTTTAAAAATATAAAGAAAATCAAAACAAAAGAAAGCTGGAAAAATAAACGAAAATATAAAAAATATAAAAAAATGAAAATAAAAAAACTGAAAAAAAACAATTGAAAAAACAAAGAAAATAAAATAGAAATAAAATGAACAAAAATGAATCAATGTGAAAATAATGTTGAAGAGAGAGGAGTGAGAAGGGAGTTCCTATGTGCACTCATGTGCACAAAAAGTCAAAATAAGGGCATTTATGTCCTAGAAGCTAAAATTGGGTATTTGGGTTGTGAATTAAATGTGACGGGTAGTTTTAATGTTTTTTATATGAGAGTGGGTAGTTTGTGGTTTGTCCGTAACAAAAATTATACTATTATTTTTAACATAGTTTTCAAAATCAATATAAAATAATAATAAAAAAAAAACGTATCTACATGCAATGCACGTAATCTCTGCTAGTATATTTAAAACTTCAATTTGAAAAATAAAAGCAGAATAAATCAATTTTATTTCGATAAGAGTGCTTGGTTTCATAGCAACATTCTATGATCAGTGGTTCAAATTGACCGATGGGAAGCGGCATCTGCCTGAAGCTGCAAACAAAATAAAAATAAAAAAAACATTAAATTAGTTTTCAAAATGTAAGTAAAATAGTAATACCTACATCCCAACTAATTGTCCCATTTACATTTTTAACTTTTTTCGGCACGCGTTTCCACCGAAACCTAGTATAGGTTTTAAAATATAATTTTGAAGTATTGTTTCTTTTATGGGATATTATGAGTGTCATAGTATCCCGTAAAAGAAATAATATTTCAAAATTATATTTTAAAACTCGTACTAGGTTTCAGTAGAAACGTGTGATGAAAAAAGTTAAAAAAGAAAATGGGACAATTAGGTGAGATGGAGGTAGTACTATCTATTAAAAGGTTAATTAACAATGAAGTAGTAGTGCGCTTACAAGGATTTATGTGAGCGTAGGTGCCGTATTCAAACAAGCAAGCGTGGTGCTTGACGAAATAAAGATTAAGGACATAGGAAGCTTGCTTCTTATAATCTTTTCTGAAATTACAATCTCGCCCCGATGCGATGGCGCTGCAGTCTAAACCGAGCGCAGTTGATGAATTCCTTGCACCTTTTGCTCGAGACACCACTCTTAGCCACACACCATAGTTCTGTCTGCACCATTAAGGAATGAATAATGAAGCTAGCTATTGAAATTGTTATAGTCTCACGTGTAACAACATATATTTGTAAACGATGATTATAAATAATTTAAGGAAGTCGAGAGCAATTTAATTACTCCAATCCTCCCCGGAGGCCGTGGTGGCGGTGGAGGTGGTGGCCGTTGCATCTTTGGCGGTTTATTCCCGGCAAAGACGCCGGTAATGAACAATATAATGAGGAAGCACAGAGCTACTCTTACCCAATTCATTTTTTAATTTATGATTTTTACATGCTTGAGGTATATTTAGGCATGCACCTATTTATCGCATGGCAGAGTAAGTCAATGTCGATGTCATTTATTAACTTGGAATATAAAACTAAATGTGTTTCTATCTCCAACAATTTTTACTCGTGTTTTTCAAATGTAATGGAAAAATTAATGCGGGGATTAAATTATACATGATCTTTTTCCTTAATTTATTCCGGATGATATGTTAATTAAAGCTTGCAATCCTTCTAGCCATTGTTTTCTTCTAATTTAAGAGGTTGAGATTTAGGGGTGTTTGGCTAAGTTTATAAGCTTCCTAAAATAGTTTATAAGTTGTTTAAGAGTAAGCTCTGAAAATGTGTTCAACAAAATAAGCTCTTCAAGAGCTTATAAACTCCAAAAATAAGCTACAAGAGCTTATAAGCACGGAAGAGATTGATCCATAACCATCCAAAAGTGTACAATAACTCTACGTCAATTCGAAAATGGCAGCTCGATAGACTACTACGATGAGTATTTGCACATGACAGAGTCAACTAAAATTAAATGCTTGAAGAAATTCGGTAAGTCGGCCGTTTTTCTATTTTGGGGGTTTTAAAGTTTAGGAGGCTGTCAGGAGCTAACTGTTCCAATCCAGATTGTTGCATATGCACAAGAGCCACCACGAATTTCCAGAGATACTTGGAAGTATCGATTGCATACACTAGTCTTGATAGAATTGTCGGGTGGCGTGCAAAGGAACCTTCACTCAGGGTGATAAAGGCCACCCTACCATCATCCTTGAGGCAGTTGCCTCTGATGATCTGTAGATTTGACACGTTTTTTTTGGAGTGGCCGACTCAAACAACGACATCAATATTTTCAACCAGTCGTACGTTTTTAGCAACATTGTTAATGGGATGACGCCACCAATAGAATTCAAAGCTAAACGAGTGGCTATACAACATGAGCTACTATCTCGCTTACGGAATATACTCAAAATGGCCAACGTTCATCTCAAGCCCACCATACGCAACTGACACGCAAGGATGTAGAAACGCCTTCGGAGTACTTCAAATATGATGGGCAATCATCCGAGGCATCACAACTCTGGTACTGTGATAATATACGGGATATTATGTATACTTGCATTATCAGATATATAACATGATAATCGAAGATGAATATGTGGCGGTCGCATATTGGAGTGATGATGACGAGCCTTCAAGCAATACTACTAGATATCTTCATGTTGCTCAACCCAATCGTTTTAGGAGTACATGATTCAAGAGCGCACGTCCAACTCGAAAATGATTTGGTTGAATAAGTTTGAGCACGTTTTGCTCATATGTTATACTCCCTCCGTCTCACTTCAATCGTCTCGCTTTTCTTTTTAGTTTGTCTCATTTGCTTTTTTAGTTTATCACATGTCATAATCATGATGCATACAAGCATTGACCCACCAATATTTATTACACAAATGACACTCTTTAATTCATATGCAAAAAGTAAATGAGACAATTGATATGAGACAGAGGGAGTAGTTTTTTTTTTTAAATTCTCTTTTCTAATTTTTAATTTTTAGTTTAGACCAGAGTATTATTTTTATTTTATGTAATTTCATTTTTAAATTCAATAAAAAAATTATTTTAATAGATTTGATTTAAATAATAAAAAATAGTACTACTATACAAAATAAAAAATTAATAAATTTAAAATACAAAACATATTGGAGAGAGCCCAATACAGTTGTTATTCATCTCCATATGCAACAATAAGAAATACAAATTATTCATTCAACAAATTCGAGATGAAAGAGCTAAGAAAACAGATGCAATCAACATAAACCATCATCACAAGGCTAGATTATCGGATGCTCTTAATTTCAAGAATTAATAAAACTCTATTACAAGAATTAAGAAACTCTTAATTTCCAAGATTTTCTCTATGATTCCATGAATCTCTATCTTCAAGCTAGCTTCAAGGCGTTCCTGGATAGATGCAGGATTTCGTAGCTGCATGACATTAATTAATTAATTAGTCAAAATCTTCAAACAAATTAAATAAGAAAATAAACATCACAAATGTATGCAATAACTTAATTATAAATTACGTACATGGATTTTTCTTGACGATGACGCCAATATCAGCTTTGCACTGCCCTCTTAATTTATAGAAGAGGTTTAGAACATAGGAGGCGTGATCTCGTACTGTGTTAGGCTGAAAGCATGCGCCGCCCGCTCCGATTTTCGAACAATCCAACGCCAACGACCCTAACTCCGGTGAGCAAGCTTCCCTTATAAATTGGTTCAGCTTTGCATCTGCAGCATTCGCCTTCGCCACGCACCAACTTTGATCCTGAATCACGCATTATAATGATAAAAAAAATAAGAAATCGACTGATCGATGTTATTTTTATGTGCGAATACACATTAATGAAGAATGACTCACTAGTGAGTTTGCTTCTCGAATCGAAAGAACAAGCATCGCAAGAATGATTGTACAAAGCAAATAGTGAGAGGTATTCATCTCGATGAGGATAGTAATGATAATGTTAATTAGATGATTTTGTTTCACTTTGATACCATGATTCTTGCAAGCTTGTCCAGTTTATATAGTTGTGGTTGTGGAGAATTTGAGAACTATTGACCGTGAAACGAATTAATTTGCGTTCAAAAAATATGTGATTATTTGATCTTAATTGACTGATTTGGTGTTGTTAATTAGTGCAAATTATACTGAATTCCCTTTTTTCCGACTCCGTATCATAAATTCTTCTATATATTTATAGAAGATTTATACTCAGGGTGTGTTCTCTATGGTGAAAAATTATCATGGGAAAATAAGGGAAAAGAGAACAACCACCCTTTAAATTTCTCCTTATTTCCCACATTTTCCCACCTTTCACTCCAATGGAAGAAAAATATTATCCCACCAACATGAAGTGAAAATATTATCCCACCAACATAGAGTAAAATTCTTCATCATAAAGAAAGAGGTGGGAAATAAGGAAAAATTTAAAGGATAATTGCTCTCTTTTCCTATAAAAATTTTCCACCAAAGAGAACGCAACCTCATAGTAACGTTAGATGCAGGACAAAAAATTATGTCGATTATGTCCTAAAATATTAAAGGGTATATGTATGTAATTTATAGAAACTAAATTATTTTAAGGGTACTTGTCGGAAATGATGAAGATAGATGTGTTAGTACTATCCACAATTATCAATCAATTAGTTAAACTTTTGATCTAATCTATACCTATATAAAAAAGAGCATTGTGGCAAAATATACATCGCCTATAATATTCTTGTAATAATTTTTAAATTAAGGATACTAATATAATCTACTATATTATGATATATCTCAAATTAATAGTAATAATATCTACAAGAATTTGTCATAAATTAAAATTGCCTTATAAAAAAAATAGATTACTCCATGAATTACGGAGTTCCTTTATTTCTTCATCCCTTCCGTCTGCTCAACATCTTTTTTCTATTTTATTTTTGTGTTATTTCCTTTATCTCTTTTAAGACTTTCTGAATTGGAGAACTTTATGGGACCAATATGATAATAACATATTCTATTAAAATATATTTTTAAAAAATATAATGTTTAAATGAACATATATATTCACAACAAGAATATAAACATTAATCAAATTATTAGTAAGCAACAATTCCTGCACATTATAATACATCAATGCTTTCAATTAATTTATATAGATAATTAACTTATAAGGGTTTCATATTGTTATGTATAGTAGGATACTCCCTCCGCATCAGTTCAATTGTCTCACTTTATTATTTCATACTTCACATATATTCAAAAAATATAATGTTTAAATGAACATATTGAGGGATTTTAGAGTGTTTGTACGACGAAAAGATTTACAGAAAAATATGAACATAAAGAGTTATGTGGTTCGACCTTTTGTTAGATCTACGTCCACGGAGGAAAGAGAGATTCAATGTATTAATACTTTTTTGAGTTACAGAGTGTCCCTTGTATCTATCCTAGAGGCTCTATTTATAGGTGCCCAGGTGCGGTTATGACCAAAGTTGTGTGCCCGAGATCGTGGGGTGCCACGTTCGAGATCGTGGGTCGGCCGAGCTTCTGTGCTTTTGGGTTGCGCTTCTGGATTGGGCCGAAGTGGCTTCTGGGCCTTTCAGTGGGCCGAGCTCACCTAGGCCAAGCTTATTTGCCGAGGTCCAATTATATTGGGCCGGCGCTTGGGCCTAGTAGCTGGGCCGTATCCTATCACATCCCCCCCCAAAAAGATATAGAAGCGAGGACGGGATTATTAGCTGGGACGTAGTCGAAATGCATATCGCCTCGTTTAGACGAAGTAGAGATTGAACTGCATTGTCCCCGTCGAAATTAAGATTTCGACGTAGTCGAAAGTATGTCGACTCGTTTAGACGAGGTCGAGATCGAATTGCATTGCCCCCGTCGAAATTAGGATTTTGACGGAGTCGAAATGCATGTCGCCTCGTAGACAAGGTCGAGATCGAATTACATTGCCCCCGTCGAAATTAGGATTTCAACGAAGTCGAAATGCATGTTGCCTCGTTTAGACGAGGTCAAGATCGAATTGCATTGCCCCCGTCAAAATTAAGATTTCGACAAAGTCAAAATGCATATCGCCTCGTTTGGATGAAGTCGAGATCGAACTGCATTGCCCCCGTTGAAATTAGGATTTTGACGAAGTTGAAAGGCATATTGCCTCGTTTGGACGAGGTCGAGCTCGAATAGGCAGGATTTGAAGAGGGACGACTGTTGGAGTCCAGAGTAAGTGGGACACATGTCGCTTCCTTATTGGGGAGATGAAGAGGTGGGATGTGACAAGGCGGAAACTTTGGTTATAAAAGCTTCCATTGTACGCGTGAAAACATTTCCCCCCCCCATCTATTTTCCCGAGTTAAGCGAGAAAGCAAAAACCCTAAATCAAAATTCTGCAACTGCCGCCGCCGTTCGCTCTATTTTCCAGTGAAATTTTGTCGGAAAACCTTGACAAGTAAGTTTCTTCCTTGTTAATATCTTCTTCTTCGTCTTCTCTCCCTATGGATATGGATAGGGTAAACGTAGGGGTGTCGTCCCTCGCCGTCTAGGGTACTTCCGGCGAGGGTTCCATTAAATGTGTACACACGTGCGTTTGTCCCTCCTAGCCTTCAAGAAATTGAATTCCTACCCTTAGTTGGGTCAGATGCCGCCCTTCAATATGCCTCCACCATGAGTGAGTCGCATATGCAAAATTTGGCTCGGAAATTTTTATTTACGGAGTCGACGGAGCTGGTTCTGCCACGTATTGATGATAGGGGTAGTTTTCCTCCTGTAGGATTATCTACTGTGTACAAAGACTATCTTCAGTTCGGTCTTCGCTTTCCTTTAAACCACATTTTTGTCGAACTCTTAGAGAAACTCCAACTGTCGTTAGGTCAGTTGGCGCCGCCCTCCATCAAGCAGGTCGTGGGGTTTTGTATTGAGGTCGGCCGCCGTGGGGGTTCGGCTTCTGTAGATTTGTTGTTTAAGTTTTTTAGACCTAAGCGGGGTCCGACGGGGTGGGTTTACCTTTCTCCCATCAATAAGTTTAAGTTGGGGACACCCTCCAAGGTGTTGAACTGGCAGAAGAAATTTTTCTTCTGCCGGACTGAAGGGGTGCCTTTGTATCCTTGGTCCAAGGCCAAGTTCGTACCTCAAGTCTCTGGGAAACCAATTAGTGAACTTGAGACGAGCTTGATGAACCTCAGCCTCATTGAGAGGAATTATTCTGAGGCCGAGCTTTCGAGGTTTAGGCTGAGCCCATATAACGACACTTTGACCACGGATTTGGGTGAGGGCCTGCTTCATATATTATATGATATTTATTTGTCCGAGGTTTAATATGTGCTTTTGTGTTTGCAGTGAATCCTCAAGCTCTCCAGGTCGCTATTCAGAGGAAAAAGAAGAGGGCGAGGTCCTCTTCTGTTGTAGAGAAGACGGCGTCTGGTACGTCATCTGAGAGAACAACCGACCTGACTAGGTCGTTTTCAGAGGGCTCACAGCTGGGCTCACCTCGTGCCAGTTCGCCTCCACCTCAGATGGTGGATCGTCAAATTCGGGGAGTTCAGATCCCCTCGGTCGACGAGGTTGGGGCTTATAGGGGTGGCCAGCTCTCTGGCCAGGATGCATTCCGGGAGATGTCATTTCCCGAGGTGAGTACTAGTTGGTTGATCAGATAGTTTGTCATATATGTTTCTGATATGCATCTTTGTGTAGGAGGCCGAGGTGGCATTAGCCGGGTTGAGAGGCTTGGCGAACTTCGTATCTGGCGGGGTCGCCAAGTACTAGAAGTTGTCTGCCGATCTCGAGGCAGCAAGGACAGATCTGGCGGCGGGGGTGACGGCGGTCGAGGCAAAGGCCAAAAAAGTGGTGGAACAGAAGGCTAAGGCCGTCGCCGCTACCGAAGAGGCAAAGAAGAAGGCCGCCAACTTGGAGGTCGAAGTTGCCGGGTTGAAGGCCCAGCTCGCCGAGGAGCGGGAGAAGATGGCCCGTGCGGTTACTGGTCAGGGTGGTATGCTCCGGGCTTTCGCCGAGCGGATATTTTGGTCTCATCACTTCGGTGGGGCCTTTACGCAGCTGGTGGGTGCTATGAGCACCTCGGTTTCTTCGGCAGTCACCGATACGATTGCTTAGGATTACCCGGGTCTTGACAAGGCCAAGTACGGGTATGCAGCATGGTCCGAGGAGGATATGCTACGGGAGTATGCTGAGGTGCTTGTGGAGTGCACTTCGGAGGTACCGGTGGTGGAGAGGTTGGCCCAGCACAAGTTCCTTCTATCGGAGACGGCGGTCCGAAATTGCCCCGTCGATAGGGATGACAAGCTGGAGGCTGCTATCGCCAGGCTTCCGAAGGACCTAGTGACCAATGCCGTTGGAGGGAGGTCAGGGAAAACCGACGATGATGAAGAGGTCGGTAGGGATGAAGGAAACCATGATGGGGTTAACTGACTCCTTCCATGTGTTCTTTCTCCCTCCCTTTTTTATTTTATTTTTAGCCTTGTACTTCGTCACCATTAGGGTGGCGCTTCTTTTGCCGTATTCGGCTGTAAATAAAAACGCCTTTTGTTGAATCATGCTTGTATCTTATTCTTTGTAGTCTGCTCCTGATTCTTACAATGCTTCTCACTTCATGAAAGAAATGTCCGAACTTCATCGAGCTGTTGAAGTAGCCGAGGTCGATACTTCGAACTGGAAAAAGCGAGCTGATAACATCAAGATCGAGGCTGAAGTGAGACTTTGAGCAGCTCAGGAAAAACTCGACGAAGTGCATGCCAAGTATCTGGAGCTCGATGAAAAGTACCAACAAGCTATAGATGACATCAAAATTTTTAAGGACATGGTCAAGGAGCATACAGAGTATGAGGATCTCATTCGCAAGAGCGGACGACTAACCATTCCTGAAACCCATACAAAGGTAAAGGAAGTTCGTGCTCGGTTGAAGAGATATATTAAGGAATACGGCGAAGACTCTCTGCAGGTCCGCGAACAGGAGGACGAACTTTTAAGGCTGGGGTCCTTGTATAGAATGGTTCTGAACCGAAGGCCGAAGTTAAAAGAGTGGGTGTTGTCCAAGAAGGCTCCGCTCGATTCAGCTTCCCAAGACTGGTTAGATGGGAACTTAGCTGGTGTACATCCTCCTAGCGTGACTTTAACCAAAGAGCGGACATATGCCATAATGTCTAGATGCCGAGGTGATAGCCGACGAGCTTTAGGAAGCCGAAGTCGGTCTAGTTCCTGCAGGTCGAGCTCGCGGTACCTCGAAGAAAGAAACCCGAGGTCGGGGCATCGGCCGAGGTCAAGGAATGGCCTTTTTAGATTTTGTGTACGATCATGGTTCTGGTTCAAGTTCGGGTCCGGGCTTTGTAGAGAAATATCATAGATGTAGTAAACCTTCAGGCTCGAACCCTTCGCCTTGATGTAATTTTTTGTGATTAATGAAACAAAGTTTTATCCCTTTTGCACTATTACTTCTTAAAAGCTTGTCTCGATTGTATAATCAAGTTTGCTTTAAGATTATTTGTAATGGCTAATGTGGAACGAAGTTCGGCTTTTAAATAGCTCTCTTCGTTCGGGGATAATTTTTTTTTTTTTACTTCGTCAAAAGGCGAAGTCCTGGTTTATAGGTAGCCACTCCATCTGAAGATGAAGTTGAGGTCTTCAGGTAGCCACTTCGTCCGAAGACGAAGTTCAAGCTTTCAGGTAGCCACTTCGTCCGAAGACGAAGTTCAAGCTTTCAAGTGGCCACTTCGTCTGAAGACGAAGTTTTAGGCTTTCAAGTAGCCACTTCATCCGAAGACAAAGTTCAGGCTTTCAAGTAGCCACTTCGTCCGAAGACGAAGTTAAGGCTTTCAGGTTCCTTATTTGTCGAATTTATCGATAGGGGTGGTCCCCTTACGCATGTTTAGATGCTACTCCGAAATTGGAGTTTGGTTTGTTTTTTGTTTTCCTCGTCAGGATTTAATTTAAGTGTTCGAGATAAAATGTATAAGTGGAAGAAACATGCACCAACTAAAATATGCAAGACCCGAACTTCATTGATAAAAATAAGACACTTTAAAAAGATGGAAAATTTAAATCAACCCAACAAACTACTTACATACACCTGCTTCCACTTATAGATAATATCTCTTCAAATGAGAAATGTGCCAAGTTCGGGATATTGGCTCACCAGATAAATAGGCGAGCTTGTATGACCCTTTACTGAGGACTTCTTGAACTCGGTATGTTCCTTCCCAAGTGGCTTCTAACTTGCCGAGCTTCTCCGCCTTACTGACCTCGTTATTCCAAAGCACGAAGTTGCCTACTTGGAATTGCTGGTGTTTCACCCGGTTGTTGTAATACCGAGCTACTTGTTATTTGTATCGAGCCTCTTGTATATAGGCTTGTTCCCGCTTTTCTTCCAGAAAATCTAAGTCAGTTCGAAGTCTCTCTTCGTTGTCTTGAGCTGCGAAGTTAAGCATTCGGGGGCTCGGCAAGCCGATCTCTACCGGGATTACTGCTTCAGTTCCGTAGACCAAACTATATGGTGTTTCACCATGTGATGTTCGGGGAGTAGTCCGGTAAGACCATAGAACTTGGGGTAAGTTTGTTGCCCAATCTCCTTTGGCCTTGTCGAGGCGGGTCTTTAACCCTTTGACTATCGTTCGGTTTGTAACCTCGGTTTGGCCGTTCGCTTGAGGATGAGCCACCGAGGTAAACTTTTGTTGAATATGGAGTTCGTTACACCATTCCCTGAACGTCTTGTCTATGAACTGGGTCCCATTGTCTGAGATGAGGATGTGAGGTATACCGAAGCGACAAACTATATTCTTCCAAATGAAGTTTAGGGCGTTCTTGCTCGTAATCTTCGCCAATGGTTTGGCTTCGACCCACTTCGTAAAGTAATCGATGGCTACTATGAGGAACTGCAACTGGCCGGGGGCTTTTTTGAATGGGCCAACAATGTCTATTCCCCATTGCATGAATGGACAAGGACTTTGCATGCTAGTCAGTTCGGTCTGTGGCAACTTTAGTACCATCACATGGATCTGGCACTTCAGACATTGTTTGACGAGGTCAATCGCGTCCTGAAACATGGTGGGCCAATAGTATCCCCATCTCATGACCTTCTTGGATAAAGCGCGAGCTCCAATGTGACTGCCACAAGATCCTTCATGTACTTCGCGTAGTACATAGTTCGCTTGGTTGGGCCCCACACACCTTAGAAGAGGCTGAAGGTATGATTTTCTGTACAGTTCTCCCTGCTCTAGGACGTATTTGATGGACTTGCTTTGAAGCTTCCTAGCTTCGACTTTATCAGCAGGGAGTTCGCCTTTTTCTAAGTAATTGCGAAGTGGTGTCATCTAGTTCGGCTCATCATCGGTTACCATATTTACTTCGGCCTCGTCAATACTTCGGATTTGTACTTCTTCCACAGGAGAGGTCATGGATGACGATGCAAGTTTGCTTAGTGCGCCAGCTCGATCATTGTCTCCTCTCGGGATTCGTACCAACTCAAAGTATGAGAAGCCTTGTTGTAGGGTCTTGGCCTTGTGGAGATACTTCTTCATCCGTTCGCCTTTGGCCTCGTATCTGCCTAGCATGTGGCTCACTATGACTTGGGAGTCACTGTGAACTTGAACAACTCGTATTTGGAGAGTTTGGGCGAGACAAAGTCCGCGCTATGAGGGCTTCATACTATACTTCATTGTTTGTTGTCGAGAAGTTGAACCGGAGTGCATAAGTGGTTTCTTTCCCTTCCGGACTGATGAGTAAGATCCCGGCTCCACTTCCTTTATGGCCTGATGCACCATCTACGTAGACTTTCCAACAATCTTTTGGTAGTTGCTTTGGTGCTCCGTTTTTAGATTTATCTTCGGCAGGTTCGGCGGACTTCGGCAGTTCCGTAAATCTGGCTTCTACTAGGAAGTTTGCTAAGGCTTGTCCCTTGATGGCTTGGCGAGGTACGAAGGAGATCGTGTGTTCGCCGAGCTCTACCGCCCATTTAGCAATTCGTCCAGAAGCTTCGGGCTTTGTGAGTACTTGCCGAAGTGGAAGGTCGGTCAGGACGTGTATTGAGTGTGAGTGGAAGTACGGTCGAAGTTTCCTTGCTGCGCTTACCAATGCAAGTGCGACCTTCTCCAGAGGTTGGTACCTTGTCTCTGGTCCCTTTAGGGCTCGACTTATGAAGTAAATGGATAGTTGACGTCGTCTTTCTTCTCGCACTAGGACTGCGTTGATTGACTCGTCCGAGGCAGCGAGGTACAGAGAAAGGGTCTCGCCTTCCTTTGGGACGGATAAGGTGGGGAGATTTGCGAGGTACTTTTTTAGGTCTTCAAAAGCCAACATGTGCTCGTCGTTCCATTCAAAGTTCGGCGCCTTCTTTAGTATTTTAAAGAACAGAATTTACTTTTCGGCGGCCTTAGATAGGAAACGACTCAGCGCGGCTAGGCAGCCCGTCAGCCTGTGCACGTCATGGATGGACTTCGGTACTTGCATCTCCTGAACAACTTTGACTTTTGACGGGTTGGCTTTTAACCCTTCGCGAGAAACCCAACACCCCAGAAATTTTCCAGATCGGACCATGAAAGTGCATTTTTCCGGGTTTAACTTTAGATGTACTTTACGAAGTAAGCTAAAGATGACCTGAAGGTCGCTTGTACAAGTAGCAATTTCCTTGCTTTTAACGACTATGTCGTCTACATACACTTCGACAATTCTACCGATGTGAGGTTCAAATATCTTGTCGACCATCCTTTGGTATGTAGCCCCAGCATTCTTCAGTCCAAAGGGCATCTTTTTATATGCATAAATGTCGAAGTCCGTGATGAAGGCAGTCTTTGGTGCGTCCTCAGCGCTCATAAAAACTTGGTGATACCCCTTATATAGGTCTAGGAAACTGAACACCTTGTGGCCAACAAGGGCTTCGACCTTCTTGTCAATATTGGGAAGGGGGGTAACAGTCCTTCGGGCAGTGTTTGTTGAGGTCGGTGTAGTCAATGCACATCCGCCACCCTCCTCCTTGCTTTTTCACCATCACGGGGTTGGCCAACCAGGTCGGATATTTCACCTCGAATAAAATATCAGCCTTCTGGAGTTGGCGCACCTCGTCAGGGATCACCTGGTTTCTTTCGGCTGCAAAGGTCCGTTGCTTCTGCCGAACTGGTTTCACTTCAGGATCGATGTTGAGGTGATGAGTGATGACGCTCGGTGATACTCTAGTCATGTCTAGAGGTGACCAGGCGAAAATATCTCTATATTCCCGAAGGAGCCGAATGATTTGACTTCGGAGTTTGCTTCCTCCGACGAACCCTACTTTGACGACCTAGGAAAAGTCATCTTCGTACAACGTGACGTCTTCAACCGGCTCGACAGATGATGGTGACATCGGCTCCATCTCTTCGGGGTCCTGTAGTTACTATGCCTGAGGATGCTGCGTCCCGGAGCCTCGGAGTGCGACCTGCATGCACTCCTTGGCCTGCACCTGGTTTCCCTGAAGCGTGATCACCCCGTTCTTAGACGGAATTTTGACCGTTAGGTGGTAGGCTGAGCAGATTGCCTTCGTCGCTATTAGCCAATCTCTCCCCAAGATGATGTTATAGGGGGAGTTGTCTTTTACGACGAAGAAGTGGATTATCTTTGTAGAAGATAGCGGGCTCTTCCCAACAGTCACGGGAAGTGAAATGATGCCCTCCGTCGTCGTTTCTTGTTGCGTGAAGTTCTTCAGCGGGATGGGTGCCGGCTTTAGATGTGCTTCTTCGATATCGAGCAAGCAGTCTTTGAAAAGCACGCTCACAGAGGCTCCACTGTCAATGAATATTCGATGGACTAACTTGTTAGCTACCACCGCCTCGATTATGGTGGCATCCTGATGGGGTACGGCATGGGGGACTGGGTCATCGCCGGAAAAGGTGACGACCTCGTCCTTCTTGAACCTTTTCTGGGAAGGTTCTTCCCTCTGTTGACTTCGGGCCTCGGCTTTTAATGAGGACTTCGTTGCGCCTTGAGGCAGCCCAGTAATGGCACTGATGACTGCATCGTATTGAGGTTGGTCTTCATCTTCATCCTCGTCATCGCGCCTCGACTTCTTGTCGTGGTGGGGGGCGCAGTTGTTCCCTCCCCTATTCTTTTTCCTCTTGCCTTTCCCTCGAGGCCGGGTTTCTTACTGGTTGCGACTTTGGTACCTCTCAAGGGTACCGTCGCGTACCAGGTGTTCGATATCCGAGGTGAGATCTCGGCAGTCCTCAGTGTCATGACCATAATCATCATGGAATTTGCAGTACTTTTCTTTTGATCGTCGCTTCGATCCACCTCGGGACAAGGATGGTGGCTTCTTGAACAAGTTCGCATGAAGCTCGTATATTTCGGCCCTGGACTTCGCTAGCGGTGTAAGCTGATTCCGATCCTGATTAGGCCGAGGTCCAAGGCGGGATTCAAGAGGTCCCCGCTATAACCTATCAAGAGCACTTCGTCGACTTTGCCCATGGTCGGCGCGTTCCTCTTTCTTCTTCTTGTCATTATTTTCTGGTCGGTCCGCCGCCCTCTTCCTCCTGTCAGGTTCGTCCGCCTCGGCAAACATGTCAGCAATCCTCCATAGCTGTTTGGATGTCTGGGGGCGTTCCTTTACGAGTTCTCTGAAGAGAGTGCCGGACTGGATGGCATTCTGGAATGCCGAGATGAGGACGTCGTCGGACAGACGATCGACTTTAAGGCTCTCGTTGTAAAATTGAGCCAGAAAGTCGCTGATCGTTTCTCCTCATCCTTGCCTTAGTGTAAGGAGTTGGACCGGACTAATCTTGGTCTCGGCTTTCTGGAAAAAATGACGTTCGAAGGCGTCAAGTAGGTCGGCGTACGACCCTATGCTGCAGCGAGGTAGGTTATCAAACCAGTTTCTGGCATTGTCCACCAGCAACTCGGGGAAGACTTTACACATGTAAATGTCCTCGGTGAGCTCTTGGTTCAGCATATTGTACTGGTACTGTGACAAGAAGTTGTTGGGGTCACACGACCCGTTGTAGGGTTTGATAGGCGGTACTTGATCCACCCTCACGTTAGGATTTGCATGGATTAGCCATTTTAATCTAATTCATATGGGAGTTCTATATATAGTAAACACCAACTCTTCTCTCGAAGCAATCAATATTAGTAGATTAACCTATGATATCTATCTCCGCTAGGTCTCAAGATGCATAAATTAACTCCAAATAGCTCAATTAATTATCTAGAAGCTCCTACTAGCAAGAATTACTACTATGGTGTGATTTGATTCCAAGTGTTATGAACTAAAGTCTCCTAAGCATTTAACCAAACACCTTGTATACACTCAATGATGGCCAATCAATCATGCAATAAAATCAAGCCCCAAATCACAAGACATATGAATTAAAAGGTAAATCCAACAACAAAACCCAAAAACCTATTAATCTAGATCATATCTTCATATATTGGAACCAAAGAGAAATTTAGCTAGACATAATTAGAGGAATTAAACCATAGAAAATAAATAAAATCATGCTTAAAAGATAGAGAATTCAATAAGGAAGAGAATAGTGGAATGAGTCTTCAAATCTTCAACATAAATCTTCAACAATCTTTAAAATACTAAAAAGGAAAGAGGGAAATATTCTAGGGTTCTAAGAGTGTTAAAAATAAGTAAAAGATACACAAAATAGGAAGATTTTGGGTTTAAATACATAATAGGTGAGTTTTGGGTCGAGTTAGACCGAGTTAGACGAGCTAACTCGGTCAAGAAGTGAAAGAAAGGGGCGACGGCGCCCTGGCCGACTGCCGCCTGGGTCACCGCCTGGGTCGCTGCCAAATCTGTCCCTCAGCCGGCCAGCAGGCGGCCTGACCGGCGGTCCACCCGGCCACCGTCCGGGTCGCCGCCGGTCCGGTCCTTTTGCGCAGCTTCACCATTTTCGCTCGTTCTCCCTCGTCCGAACTCCGATTCTCGATCCGTTTTTTGCTATGGACTCCTAATGAACCCCTCTTCGACATGGAATGATCAAATTGCCCAAATGAGTTCTTCATTGTTCCTGCAAAAAGCATAAAGAGACTCGAGAGAACGAGTAAAACATAATTGAATTCAAACTAGTGAAACCCTAACTCTATATATGTAAATTCCACATTTCAAACCTAGGTTTCACCCTAATTAAGCTTGATTCTTCCTCGTTTCCGGCCTTCAATCCTCATCCACATGAATACTCTTTCCAATTCTTACCAAAATGGATCGAAAACCAAGAAAAAATGAGAAAAGTCTAAAGTGTACTAAGAGTTAAGAAACCCTAGTATTTTTAACATATAAGCACATAAATTGAGACTCAAACACATTCCAAAACATTCAACATGCACATAAAATACGTGTTAATCACTCCCCCAAACTTAAGCCATTAGTTCGTCCCGAACAATGAAACGAACAATCAAAACACTTAACACGTATGGAGTGTGCATTTTGAGTTCCTCGATGCCTCATATAACTTCAAAAACCATTTTATTCAAAGAAATTCTCAAGTCAAACCAAACATTCATAAGATCAACCACTATCCTAACTTAGAATTCAATCACTCAAACATCTCAAACTCTAGACCTCTCAAGGAACATGTGTATCACTCGATCTCTCAATATATGGAAATGGTAAACACTCATCGAAATCATGCAATACACATCTTTAACCATAAGCTTGCCTATCAACTCAAGTTCCCAATACTACAATGCATGCACAAATTAGGATCAAAAAGGTCTTTATTAAGCTTGTAATGTAGGGACATTGGTTAAGGTGGGGAATTTTAGGTTAAGTGACTTCAATTTTCATTCAAGTACCCTTACCTCCTTCATTCACCTTTCTAAGTATGAATGTCTTCATCTTCCACCTTGTCCAACCCCTTCTTATCAAATGAATTCAAGCTTCTACCAAACATTTAAAGAAACACTCCTTTATGCTCTTATTCTTCTCTTTTTCTTGTAAGAACTTTGTTCTTACGTTGTTTTTTTTTTAAATAAAAACTTGTTCTTATTCTTTTCTATCCTAATATTGAGCTTATATGAGTGTTCATTCAACTCAATACAAATCTTAAGACCCTTCACCATCACCCATCATTTTTCATGAATTTTCAATTTTCACCAAGATTCCCTTAACCATCCTTCACCCCCTATCATCCGGTTCAAGAAGAAAAAGGCTCTATTCAAGGCTCAAGATGGGACGACAATGGTAATGAAAGATAGGTTAGTGTTTAGGGAAAATGGGCTATTCAATGATGGCCTAAGATCATCTCCTAATCATGCACACATGTAATACTTCTAACAAGAGTATCAAGGCAAGTTCTAATAAAGAATATGCAATGCAAGATCAAGCTCTCAAGAAAGGATATTCACTATGTAAAATGCATAGTTTAAGGCTCAAAATCCTCTCAAGCTTTTTGTCTAGGGCCTAAGTGCCTAAGATCAATCCTCCCAAGCTATTCAAGTGAAATAACCCTAATCATGCTTGACTTAAACTTGAGAAATTTCAAAAATGTCACCATTTAAGCATCACTCATTGGCATCTCACCCAAAAGCACTTGAGTAATTAAACACGTCCTTTCACACTCAAGCATGCAAGCATTCATTCAACCTTTTTCTAATTCAAAAACTCTTCAATTTTCAAAAATTTCACATTTAAGCTCACATTCCAAAAACCAACAAAACAAAGAAGAACTTTCATCAACTATGCTCCTTCACCCAAACTCACAAAATCAAAGATCAAGCATTCAACATACTTTCCTTAACCCCAATCTTCCTTCCAATTAACAAAAACACACAAATATAACATGAAAACATACTAAACATACTAAACCAAACCAAACTTTCACATTTATTCTCCAAGCAACACTTTTCACTCTAAAACCAACCATATTTCCACATTCTCAAATCAACAACTTCTTAATCAATCAATCCACCAAGCATACAAGATTAACCCAAAGATACACAAAGTCATGAAACTACTAACCAAGTAAAGCAAATAAGAAAAGAACTAGTAAAGGAATGGAAAAGACATAAAATGTAAGTAATTTAAATTTCTTATCCTACCCCCCTCCCCCAAACTTATTTTAGAAAATAATTTCTAAAATGAGTTTGGCGGGAAAGATATATAAGAAATTTAAATTACACTCACAAAGGTCCAAGCTATGGTGGAGGAAGTAGGGGCCATGTCATCCCTTGATTGCCTTGGTGCATCCGAAAACTCTCCAATAACTCCATTATCGAGTTTGCTTATTTTTCCATCCTTTCACCTCTTTGTGCTTCCTCAAGTTGAGTAATTCGCATTGAAGTTACTTCTTGCCTCATCACCGTAACTTGTGCATCAAGGGATTTGAATCCACGCTCCATGCTTGCCATTCTCCCTTCAAGGGCTTCAAACCTCTCTTCATACCCTCTTTCTCTTGGAATTTGCTCTCTTCTTGAACTTGGCTCACCTCTTGACATTAGTTCACCCCTTGACATTGGTTCGCCCCTTGTAGAATCTTCCATTTTTTCATCTTCTTGAGCAAAAGGCATTCCCTCACCCCCCATGGTATATTCATATTCTTCTCCATAATTGAAAATATGATTATCTTTGATGAATTTATGAGTGGGGGTATTCAAGTGCCAATTCTCCCGATCATGGAGATCGGTTACCAACACACTCATTGCATTTGGAAGAGGGAATGTCCTTTCATCATCTTGAATGAAATAAAAGGGAGGCCTAGATGATACAAGAAACCTCATGTTTCTTAGTTTCTCAACATCAATCAAATATGAACCTCTCATCGGAGTATATCCACTAAGATCATCATTGATTTTCTTAGCCAAAGGGGTGAGCATTCCTCCTATGTTAATCTTTCCACTTGGTGCCCTTGCTTGCTTCATGACTTGAGCAAGGAAAATGTGGGAAAAGCTTATACGCCTCTTGGTTAACATGGCTTGAATAATGAAGAGATCATCAACTCTAACCGAAGTGTTCTCCGTCCGTGCCACCATAGTGTGAGCAAGAATCTTCAACACCATTCTTAGAACCGGATTTCTCACCTCATTTGATTTTGAGTATCCCGCTCTAAAGCCTTCCATGGTGATTGGAGCAAGTTTATTCCACATGAAACTATGCTCAAAAGCTCTTTCCACCAACACATCACCTCCATGTGGCACTCCAAAGATGTCATCTATCGCTTCCAAACTCAACTCATGACGCTCTTCAAATAATTAAAATTTGATGCTTTCCATAGTATGGATACTCTCATCTTTCGATGTGCTCATAAATTCAAGAACTACCTTTTCATATGTTCTCCTATCTTCAAGAGTATCCTCTAGGATACTTCCCCATCCTATATTTTCAAAGAGGACTTTGATGTTATCATAAAGCCCTAACTTTACCAATGTGTCCTTAGATGGAAATTGAGTTGGTATAATGGTTCTTGATACGAGAACGGCAAATCTTGCTCTTTCTTCATAAGACTCCAAGTGAATGTCATGAGCTTCCGGTGTCTTTGGATCTCTTCTTGGTACTTGTGAAGATGAAGAGGCATCATTTCTTCTATTTTTGGAGAGAGAAGCAATCAATTCCTTAGAAGTGATGGTGGCATTTCCTTTCCCTTTAGAATCCTTTTTCCTACAAACCACAAACAAGGCAAAGTGAGATTTGAGAAAATAATCCAAACTTTATCAAGGTGTGAACAACATTTCACACAAATATCACTCTCCATCTAAAATGCATATTTCATAAGAAATGAATTTCCTAAACAAAACAAGCAAGAATTTCATATTTTTTTAACAAAAGCATTAAGCACTTCCAAACTCATTAATGAGTATTCACATGAAAATGAATGCATATTCACATGGACTTTAAGTGAACAAAAAGAATGTCATGAATTTTACTTTGCAAATCAAGAATTCATAAATTCATGCTTTCTTCAAGCCTTAAACCCTCAAGAAATGAATTTTCTAATAAAGAGCAAGCATATCCCTCAAAATTTCATGAATCATGCAACTTTTAATTCAAACTCAAATCAAACATGCCTAAGTGCATAAGAGGAGCATAAATACAAGCCAATGCATGCTCATTTCCATGGTTCACCCACAATTTTCTCCAATAATAAAGAAAAATCCTAGGTAAGAATTTCTACTTAATTTCATGAAAATGATGAAGTAAATACTCATACCATCTCATATCTTGCAAGTACAAACTCATGAGTAAGGATATAGGGCACATTACCTCATCTTCTTGAAGAAACTTGAAGAAACTCAATTCTTTACCCAAAAGAACCAAATTTTCGTTTTTGTAGCTAAAGTGGGTGAAAAAGTGAATTATCGGTTCAAAATGTAGATTTTGGGATGGGTAATGAACCTATGGAAGGAATTTGCTTAATTCTAAGTGATTTGAGAGTAATTAGAGGAAGAAAATCTAGGTTTTTAGAGTGAGAAAGTGGGTTTGTTCTAAGAAATAAAAATGAAAAATATAAAATGAATAAAAATGAGGTGGAAAGAAACAAAAATAGAAATAAAAGGGGGGAGGAAGGACCGGCGGTGCCCTGGCCGGCGGCCTGGCCGGTCCCCGCCTGGGTCGCCGCTTGGACCGCCGAAGATGCTGCAGCCCAGCTACCCAGCCGGCGGCCTGGCCGGCGGTCCAGCCGGTCGCCATCCGGGTCGCCGGCAGCTCGCCCCGTTCCTTTTTCGGCCGTTTCCGACGCGTTTCTCGACCTTTTTCGACCCTTTTCGAAGCACCGGGTCCCTCTCGACTTCCTCTTATTCTCCCTAAGTATTTTTCAACTTTCTTTTTCAACATTTTCTATTTTTTATGGTTTTTCTCAAAAATAAAATGAAAATTGCAACAAACTCAAAAATTGAAAAATGAAATAAAAACTCACAAAAATGAAAAAGACAAGGGTACGTGTTGAGGTGCCTCTCAACAAGCGCTTTGTTTAACATCGTTAGCTCGACATAGTCTCCAAGATCAAGCATCATTAAGAAGAATGGTCGACTCCTCCCTAAACTTCTTCGAATTGAAATAGAGCTTGAGTCGATGTCCATTAACAACAAAGGTAGAACCGTCATTCTTGAGAAGTTCGAATGTACCATTCTTGAAACTCTTACTCACAATGTAAGGACCGGTCCACCTTGATTTGAGTTTTCCCGGGAAAAGACGAAGACGAGAGTTAAAGAGAAGAACCTCGTCACCCGGAATGATCACCTTGCTTTGAATCTCCAAATCATGAAACTTCTTGGCTCTTTCCTTGTAAATCCGAGAATTTTCATAAGCCTCATTTTCCATTCCTCTAACTCCACAAGATGGTTTTTCCTATTCAATCCGGCCTCCTTAACTCAAGATTAATCTTCTTTAAAGCCCAAAACGCCTTATGTTCAATCTCCGAAGGTAAGTGACAAGACTTTCCGAACACAAGTTGATACGGAGACATACCAATGGGGGTTTTATAGGCGGTTCGATAGGCCCACAAAGCATCATCAAGTTTCTTAGCCCAATCCTTCCAAGTAGTGGATTGTCTTCTCCAAGATTTGCTTGATCTCCCGGTTTGCAAGATCCGCTTGACCATTGGCTTGAGGATGATAAGGAGAGGTAATCTTGTGCTTCACTGCATATTTAGCAAGAACACTTCCCAACCACTTATTATTGAAGTGAGACCCCCCATCACTAAGCAATGCCCTTGGAGTTCCAAACCGAGTTAATATGTTCTTCTTCAAAAACTTGATCACAACCTTGGAATCACTAGTTAAAGTTGGAATGGCTTCGACCCATCTTGAAACATACTCAATATCAAGAAGGATATAAGAAAAACCACAAGAATTAGGGAATGGTCCCATGAAGTCTATGCCCCAAACATCAAACAATTCAACCTCGACCATGATGTTTTGAGGCATCTCATCCCTTTTTGTGATATTCCTCATCCTTTGACACCTATCACAATTCTTCACAAATGATTGACAATCCCTAAAAATCGAAGGCCAATAGAATCCACTTTGAAAAATCTTCCAAGCCCTACGATTTGCCCCAAAATGACCCCCATGTGGTCCCTCATGACAATCTTCAATAATCTTGAGTCATTCACCATCCATAACACATCTTCTAATAAGACCATCGGCACATCTTCTCCATAAATATGGATCTTGCCAATAGTAGAACTTCACATCTCTAAGGAACTTGGCCTTTTGATAATCCGAGAGATTTGGTGGTAACTCTCGAAGCACAAGATAATTAGCAAAATCGGCAAACCAAGAATCCTTGCATTTCAAGACCATGATTCTCTCATCCGGGAAGCACTCATTGATATTCAATCTCAAATCTTCACCTTCAACCGGATTTTCAAGCCTTGACATGTGATCGGCTAGCACATTATCAACTCCTCTTCTATCACGAATCTCCATGTCGAATTCTTGTAGAAGGAGAATCCAACGAATCAATCGAGGCTTTGCATCCTTCTTGGCCATGAGATGTCGTATAGCCATATAATCCGAATAAACAATGGTGTGATTCCCAACAAGATATGACCGGAATTTGTCAAAGGCAAAAACAATGGCCAAGAATTCTCTTTCCGTTGTTGTGTAGTTCTTTTGAGCACCATCCAAGGTTCTACTAGCATAATGAATGACCCGAAACACTTTATCTCTCATTTTCCCCAAAACCACTCCTAAAGCATAATCACTTGCATCACACTTCAATATGAAAGATTCACTCCAATTGGACTTGATGAGAATAGGAGTAGAGATGAGGGCCTTCTTCAATGTCTCAAATGCTTTCAAACATTCTTCATCAAATACAAACTTCACATCTTTTTGCAAGAGATCACAAAGTGGTTTTGTGATCTTTGAAAAATCCTTAATGAATCTTCTATAGAACCCCGCGTGACCAAGGAAACTTCGGATTGATTTCACATTTGTAGGGGGTGGAAGCTTCTCTATAGCAACAATCTTGGCTCTATCTACTTCCAAACCATCTCTAGAAACTTTGTGCCCAAGCACAATTCCATCTCTAACCATGAAGTGGCACTTCTCCCAATTCAAAATAAGAGAAGTGTCCTTACACCTTTGCAACACCTTTGTGAGATTATCCAAATAAGAATCAAAGGTCTTCCCGAAAACCGAGAAGTCATCCATGAATACCTCCATAATATTTTTGATCAAGCCTCCAAAAATAGACATCATGCACATTTGGAAAGTGGCCGGAGCATTACATAACCCGAAAGGCATCCTCCTATATGCAAATACTCCATAAGGGCATGTAAAGGCCGTCTTGTGTTGATCCTCCGGGGCTATGGCAATTTGATTATATCCCGAATACCCATCAAGAAAGCAATAGTACTCATAGCCCGCCAAACGATCCAACATTTGATCTATAAAGGGCAAAGGAAAGTGATCTTTCCTTGTAGCCGAATTCAAAGCCCTATAATCGATACACACTCGATATCCGGTGGCAACCCTTGTAGCAATAATAGTCTCATCATTCTCATTCTTGACCACCGTCATCCCTCCTTTCTTAGGAACAACTTGGGTAGGACTCACCCATTCACTATCCGAGATAGCGTAAATCATTCCCGCATCTAGTAACTTCAACACCTCTTTTCTCACCACTTCTTGCAAGACTGGATTCAACCTCCTTTGAGGTTGAACCTTAGGACGACAATCATCTTCCAATAGAATACGATGCATGCATATAGATGGACAAATACCCTTGATATCATTAATAGACCAACCAATAACATCTTTAAACTCCCTAAGGACACGCAACAACTTGTCCAATTCGGACTCTGACAAGTGTTGTGACACTATAACGGGAAAAGAGTCATTATCACCAAGGAAGGCGTACCTTAGGTGATCGGGAAGAGGTTTCAACTCTTGAGAAGTGTTTGAAGAAGATTCCACCTTAGTTGAACTCTCACTCTCTCCCGGTTGGTTGATATCAAGGTAATGAACCTCATCCTTCAATGATCCTTGATTTGCTTCCAAATAAGCAATAAACTCCAACAAATCATCACAAGCATCATCCAAATCGGAATAAGAATAGAGAGAATTAGCGATGATTTCTTCCGTGAGATCCTTTGCCATAGATGTAGGCAAGGTGGTGATTGAATTGCATTCCTCATAGGTTGAGTCATCTCCTCGCTTCATAGCATCAAAGATGGAAAGAGTGAGGGTCTCTTCATTAACTCTAAATGTAAGATTCCCATCTTGCACATCAATAAGAGCTCTTCCGGTTGCTAGAAAAGGACGCCCAAGAATGAGGGGCATATCCTTATCCTCCGGCATATCCAAGATAACGAAGTCCGCGGGGAAGATGAACTCCTCAACTTTCACTAACACATCTTCAACCACTCCTTGAGCATAAGATATGGAACGATCGGCCATTTGAAGACAAATAGAAGTAGGTTTGATCTCTCCAATATCCAATCTCTAAAAATAGACAATGGCATCAAATTGATGCTAGCTCCAAGATCACATAAGACATTCCCAAACTTTTTCCCTCCAATCACACATGCTATTGCGAAGCTTCCGGGATCCTTCTTTTTCAAAGGCATTTTCCTTTGAATCACCGCACTAACCTCCTCCGTTAGGCTCATTGTTTCAAATGAACCAAACATTCTCTTGTTAGCAACGGCATCCTTCAAGAACTTCACATATCCGGGCATATCTCGAAGTGCATCAAGCAAGGGAATGTTGATTTGTACTTTGTTGAATATTTCTAAGAATCTCATCAACTTTTCGTCAACCTTATGTGTTGGGAACCTTTTTCCTTTGAACTAAGTTTTGATAATGCTATTAGAAACCACACTTAGACAATAGATTTTAAGTGGAACAGACTGGTCTCCGTGTTTGGATCAGTCAAGCTTAACCAGGACAGGTTGCTATGTAAAGGTCAAGGTTGGTAGTGCAACCTTGTACCTAATCTACTCAAACCTGTCATAATGTTCCTTTATGTAATATGTCTATGTAATCTTCTCTAACCATACTCGAAGATTTCTCGCGAAGATTACAGAAGACTGAAGACAGCTCGAGGTATAGGAAGCTTGACCTGCAAAGTCCAACCTGAGCTGTGGCTGAGGAACCTGTCCTCAACTCATCGTCTATAATTGTGTCAGTGTACGGTTCTGCATATCCTGACACATACAACGGCTCTATTTCAAATGCTTCTCTATAAATACCTCAAGTCATTCCAGAAAGAAGGCACGGGAAACTCAAATTACAAGCTGAAACGCTGCAGAAATCTCAAGCTAAATATTCACACAATCAACACTCGAAATCACTAGAGCTTTCCCAAGTGTTGATCTTTGTAGATTTCTATTCTTTCTAGAATTTGTCTTACTAGAACACAATCCACACTCTCACTACCATCACTGTTGATATTCAGTGTAGTTGATAGAGTTGTATTCCAAACGGTGATAGCTTTTCACAGCTTTCCGGTTTGGTTATCATTGCTAGTTGTTTAGCATTAGTAAGATTGTATGTAAGTTTGTTTGTAAAGTTAGAAGAGACACGACTCAAGATTCGTGCTAGATTCAGTCTAAAGAGAGACTTGAATTTGGACTGGAACCTCCACCAGTGTTAAAAGGAGCGAAAAATCTCAAGATAAGGGATTACAGATTCGACGGGATCTGGCGTGGACGTAGGAGCTGTTTACTCCGAACCACGATAAAAACTCGTCGTGTTTCTCTCGCTATTTATTCTTCCATCTTTATTTACACAGTTTACATGTTCATAACCTGCATCACTGCAACCTGTCTTGCATAAACTATTGATGAACTGAAGTCTTTTCTAAAACTGTTTTGAAAACTGTTAGCCAACCTTTCCACCAAACTTCCGCACGCAGGTTAGTTTTGCAAGCTCGGCAGTTCACTGTTTGAGCTGAAAAAACTAAACTGCTCTGATAAACTGAAGTGACGACTTAGTAAGATCAAATTGTTTTGAAAAGTCAAAACTGTTGGCTAATTGGTGTATTCCCCCCCCCCCCTATACACCAATATCTATTTATTGGGACCTACATTATGCTTGGCTAGACGATGAGGAAATGGAGCCTTCGTAATAACATCCTTGGTAGGGAAAGGATTCTCTACTAACACCGCCTTAGGAGCTTCTCCTTGAACTTCTTTCCTTGAATTCTCTTCATTGGTAGGAGACTCCTCATAAGGTATGTCTTCAACAATAACTTCTTTTCCACTTCCGGATGTAGCATGATTCTCATAAGCTCTTACACTCCTCAATGTGATAGCATTGCATTGGTTCTTTGGATTGACCTCCGTATTACTTGGAAACTTTCCCGGAGTATGTTGAGTGGTGGCTTGGTTAGCCATTTGACTTATTTGGCCCTCCATCATCTTCACTTGCTTTGTCAAAGAGGTGAGAGAATTCTCTAACGCACTCACTTTTTTATCCCGTTTGTGTGATAAATGAGCTTTGTTGATTTGCCATTTGTTGGACAAGTTGCTCAATAGAAGGAGATGTTTTCTTTGGTTCTTCAATAACTCCTTGAGAAACGGAGAATCCGGGAGGTGGCAATTGAGCATTGTTAGGATTTCCGTAGGAGAGGTTAGGATGGTTCCGGTTGTTTGGATTATAGGCTTGATAGCCTCCTTGATAACCATAAGAATTGTCTCCTTGTGGCCTTCCTTGGAATCCTCCTTGTTGTCCTTGGAAACCCCCTTTGTTGAAATTTCCATATTGCCTTTGGTTTACAAAATTCAAGTCTTCACTTCCACTAGACTCCAAGTTCTCTTGATATTGTTGAACACTTTGAACTTGAGCTTGAGATTGAGCTTTCCTCTCTTATGCATATTGCTTCTTCATATTAGCAACCTCCATTGCCAATGCATCGAACTTCTCATCATCGATAGAAGCAACCTTCCTAGAAGGGGCCCTCTCCATTGGCCATTGATAGCTATTGGCGGCCATCTCTTCAATAATCCTCAAGGCTTCCTTTGCATTTCGATTCACTAGGCATCCTCCGGAAGTAACATCCACGATGTTTCTTGTGTGTGGTGTGAGACCACTATAGAAAGTGGTAATTTGTTGACCTTCCGTGAAGCCATGTTGAGGACATTTTCTAAGAAGCTCTCGATACCTCTCCCATGCTTCAAACAAAGTCTCATCACCTTGTTGAGAGAAGTGCGAAATATCGGAGATAAGCCTTTGAGCTTTGGATGGTGGGAAGTATTTAGAGAGGAAGGTCTTGCATAGATCATCCCATGTGTGAATGTTAGCTTTGTTTAGTCCTTTATACCAATCCTTGGCCCGGTCCCGTAGAGAAAACCCGAACATCCTCATCCGAATAGCATCATTTGAAACTCCATTAAGCTTGATAGTATCGCAAATATCAAGGAACATACCAAGGTGGGCGTTCGGATCCTCTATAGGACTTCCACCAAATTGCTCACTCTTCACTATTTGGATGAGTCCGGATTTGAGCTCAAAATTATTGGCATTGATCATCCCCCATTCTCCTCCTTGAAATTGTTCCGTTGGAGATTGGAACATATGGTTGAGAGGAGGTGGTTGAGCCTCATTCGCCCTTCTTTCTTGCTCATCCTTCCATGCTCTAAACTCTTCCATTTCTTTCATAAGAGCCTCCATTGCTTGATTGTTAGCCATTTCTTGATTTTCAATAGAATTCCTTCTTCTATGCCTTCTTTCAAAATTCAAGATCAAAGGTTCAACGAGTCTTCCTTTAGACCTTGTGTGCATAAACCTACAAAAAAAAAATTAAAAGAAACAATGCTTGAATTAGTAACTCAATAACCAAATCGACTATTGAAACTCAAACTAAGCATTCCCCGGCAACGGCGCCAAAAATTGATCCACCCTCACTTTAGGGGTGACGAAGATGCAATAATAACCGATGTATTACAATTGGGTCGAATCCACAGGGAATGCAAGAGCGTAAGAATTTCAAGTAGTAATTCAATTACCTAACTACTATTCAAGCTACCAACTAACATATTTTTGTGTTTTTGATTAGCTAATGAGAAATATAAATGCAAATGAAAAGTAATAAACTAGAAAACAACTAATAGCAAGAGTTAACAAACAATATTAGAAAGCTTGGTTCCAAATATAATCCGATAATCACTAGAAGCCTAGGTTTTAGGATTTGCATGGATTAGCCATTTTAATCTAATTCATATGGGAGTTCTATATATAGTAAACATCAACTCTTCTCTCGAAGCAATCAATATTAGTAGATTAACCTATGACATCTATCTCCGCTAGGTCTCAAGATGCATAAATTAACTCCAAATAGCTCAATTAATTATCTAGAAGCTCCTACTAGCAAGAATTACTAGTATGGTGTGATTTGATTCCAAGTGTTATGAACTAAAGCCTCCTAAGCATTTAACCAAACACCTTGTATGCACTCAATGATGGTCAATCAATCATGCAATAAAATCAAGCCCCAAATCACAAGACATATGAATTAGAAGGTAAATCCAACAACAAAACCCAAAAACCTATTAATCTAGATCATATCTTCATATATTGGAACCAAATAGAAATTTAGCTAGACATAATTAGAGGAATTAAACCATAGAAAATAAATAAAATCATGCTTAAAAGATAGAGAATTCAATAAGGAAAAGAATAGTGGAATGGGTCTTCAAATCTTCAACATAAATCTTCAACAATCTTTAAAATATTAAAAAGGAAAGAGAGAAATGTTTCTAGGGTTCTAAGAGTGTTAAAAATAAGTAAAAAATACATAAAATAGGAAGATTTTGGGTTTAAATACATAATAGGTGAGTTTTGGGTCGAGTTAGACCGAGTTAGACGAGCTAACTCGGTCAAGAAGTGAAAGAAAGGGGCGACGGCGGCCTGGCCGACCGCCGCCTGGGTCACCACCAAATCTGTCCCTCAGCCGGCCAGCCGGCGGTCCAGCCGGTCACCGTCCGGGTCGCCGCTGGTTCGGTCCTTTTGCGCAGCTTCACCGTTTTCGCTCGTTCTCCCTCGTCCGAACTCCGATTCTCGATCCGCTTTTTGCTATGGACTCCTAATGAACCCCTCTTCAACATGGAATGATCAAATTGCCCAAATGAGTTCTTCATTGTTCCTGCAAAAAGCATAAAGAGACTCGAGAGAATGAGGAAAACATAATTGAATTCAAACTAGTGAAACCCTAACTCTATATATGTAAATTCCACATTTCAAACCTAGGTTTCACCATAATTAAGCTCGATTCTTCCTCGTTTCCGGCCTTCAATCCTTATCCACATGAATACTTTTTCCAATTCTTACCAAAATGGATCGAAAACCAAGAAAAAATGAGAAAAGTCTAAAGTGTACTAAGAGTTAAGAAACCCTAGTATTTTTAACATATAAGCACATAAATCGAGACTCAAACACATTCCAAAACACTCAACATGCACATAAAATACATGTTAATCAGTACTCTATATGTCGGTGGGAGCGGAGTATAGAGTATTTTATTGGTAAAAGGGGTGGCGATTCGACTGTAAACAGTAAATCTCCCCTGACCGTAGTTACCTTCGTCACGCCGGGGTGGACCAGCATTTCGACGAGGTGACGTCGAACCACGCCGAGGCGAGGCGCGGTCGTTGTTCCCACGGCGATTGTAACCATATCGCCTTTGGGAAAGTTCGACGTTTTTGTCCCCGACGATTTGGAGACTCGGGGACCGTTGTCGTGATGGTCCGGTTCTGTCTTCTCCATCTTGACTCTGTTGCCAATGTTGATCGACGAACTTAAGGAAATCTTGTTCATGGAGGTCTAAGTACGCCTTAAGTGCATCTCCAAGCTTGGGTTGGAGTGCGGCGTTTTCTGCGTCGGTGACCGCCCTGGCTTGGTTCACCGCTACTAGTTGAATCACTGGACTAGCCTGGTAACACTTCTTCCCGGTGGCCTTCAGGAGTTTGGTGGATTATGGGTTGCTAGTCACGTCGGACTTGGGGAGCAGCTTGCTGAGCTTGGCTTACGTCGGCCTCCTCCTCGTTGGCCGGTGTGTAAGGTGGATTGGTGGACGGGTCAGCTTGGTTCTGCTTCGCCTTGGCAGCAGCAGCGGTGGCGGTGGAGCGGTTTGATTTCACCATCGTATCTTTACTCGAAAATGTTGATCGACTTCACAAAAAGAATTCTGCGTTTCCCACAGACGGCACCAGTGATCAATCGGGGATTTTAGAGTGTTTGTACAATGGAAAGATTTACAGAAAAATATGAACACAAAGAGTTACGTGGTTCGACCTTTTGTTAGATCTACGTCCACGGAGGAAAGAGAGATTCAATGTTTTAATACTTTTTTTGAGTTACAGAGTGTCCCTTCTATCTATCCTAGAGGCTCTATTTATAGGTACCCAGGTGCGGTTATGACCGAAGTTGTGTGCCCGAGATCGTGGGGTGCCACGTCCGAGATCGTGGGTCGGCCGAGCTTCTGTGCTTTTGGGTTGCGCTTTTGGATTGGGCCGAAGTGGCTTCTGGGCCTTTCAGTGGGCCGAGCTCACCTAGGCCAAGCTTATTTACCGAGGTCCAATTATATTGGGCCGGCGCTTGGGCCTAGTAGCTGGGCCGTATCCTATCACATATATATTCACAAAATATAAGCATTAATCAAATTATTAGTAAGCAACAATTCCTGTACATTATAATACATCAATATTTTTAATTAATTTAGATAATTAACTTATAAGGGTTTCATATTGTTATGTATAGTAGGATACTACCTCCGTATCAGTTCAATTGTCTCACTTTATTATTTCATACTTAACATATATTCAAAGTATAAGACAATTGAAGTGAGACAGAGAGAGTATTTAGATATTCAATAGTGGAGGTATGTCGAACTTTAATTTTTATATAAATATTGAATTTAACGATCCCGGTGTTAATAATAATAATAATAATAATAATAATAATAATAATAATAATAATAATAATAATAATAAACGTGAATGATGCTCACGAAAGGCCGATGAGAGGTGAACAACATATCATCAATTCTCATTGCATGTGATAATTAATGTAATAATGCAAATAAAATATACATTTTGCAACATCATTTTTCCTTTATTTGTCCATTTGTTTTGGTTTGTGGAACGGCATAATGCAAAAAAATATATCTTACGTTGATATGAGATATGACGTTTTATTTATTATTCATTAACAACATTAGGGAGGAGCATGCTAATTAATAATGAAATGAGTCACATATACTGAAGAACTAAGGCACACCTAACTTCAAATTGAAGTTGAGTAAGAGCATCTCCAAGAGCTCTTTAAAATAGGAGGGTTGAGCGCTATTTTGATGGTGGATTTTGCTCCAACAGCCAACTTAAAACATCGCCTATATATTCTTTGTGGAATAAATAGTATCCCCTCAAATGTAGAGCAACATTGTAGCATTCCTCCATCCCTCTATTTTTGTTGTTATGCATTGACCGTTTACTTCACTTAGTATGTTTTGTTGTATCAAATTTTTTATTTCTTCTACAAGTCAATTTGATATATGTTTAAAAAAATATTAATGATACGAAATAACAAAAATAATAATTACATAAATCAAGAAATTACATAAAATTGGCAAACCAAATACAAGACACAATTAAAACATGAGTTTAAATATCTATTATTCGTATAAATTTATCTTTTTTTTCATATCATTCGTATAACTTTTTTCTATTATTCATATAAATTTGTGTAAACTGTTGGAGATAAGTTACTGTTTCCGCTGTATTTTGGTATTGATGTTGTTGGGAAATAAGGGAAACTATTGGGGATGCTCTAAAGAGATGTATATAATCACATAAGTGACAATGATATTTGTGACATACGATTTGACAACAAATGATATATATCAGGCGTAACATCTATAACAATTACTATAAAAGAGCATTTTTTACCAATTATAATTTGCACTATATATTTTATCCTTATTATTGACTCAATTTTCTTGCAATATTTTATCCTTAGTATTGACTCAAATTATGGAAAATCTCGTAATTTAAGAAACTTGACAATTTATTATATTTATTAGAGTTATTAAATATATAATGTGCATTTTTTCCTCTTCTTAGAATGCGTTTATTATCTATTACTGTAATTAGTAAGGGTTAAACTTCAAATTTTGAAAAAAAAATTAATGTACAATCTTAAAGATAAAGCCCAATATATGCTTTAAAAAATTTCTATGTGCATAAACTGTTAACATAGATGTTGAATATTTTATTATGTTGATAACTTATATTTTATTATATCCTATAAAAGTATATTTTCATTTTTGAAATATAATTCTTTAACAATTTGCAAATTAAACGTGCAACGCACGTTCTCTTTGCTAGTTAACAAAAATGGGACGACCTTCAATTTTTAGCAGTCATGACTTTTATTTTATTACTTTTTTTTTTTTAAGTAGCCTAATTTTTGAATTTCTTTTGCAAAAATGGTCTGAGTTTCACCAACTTTTGAAGTGTATAGGAACGAAAATTTTAAATGCAAATTCCGTTTCACATTGCTCATTGGATGAAAATGAAAGACATACCATTGAAAAGCTCTTTAAGTGTAGAGTAATTTAGATTTTGATTGCCTGATGATCGATCATCAATCTAGTCGTATATCAAGAAAATAATTACGCTACAATATTTAACTTTCATGATTAATTCAAGGCAATTTCGAAGGCCAATCGACAACCACAACCCCTCAAATTGATGGGACTTGATATAAAATTTCTAATGGTATTTTAAATTTCGTATTTGATGTGTAGTTTGGTTATCAATTAAATTATTATTTAAAATAAGATAATTTTTGTAAAGAAATTTTAAAAGGGTCATATTTGCAAACATAATCTTATAAAAAGAGAAAATAGAGAAGTTTCTCTTTCAATTTTTTTCTGCTACATCCAAATCGAAACTGACAGGTCACGCTCCTAGATGCCACGCACATTATCATAATATTAATAACATAATTTATATTAATAAAATAAAATATTGTGAGGTGTGGGTGTAGTACATGTACACCCATAGAAAAACTTGCAAAATTCATGCATTTTTCGAAAGGCTGAAAAATAAAGTCAACACAAAAAAAAGAATGATCAATAGATCCGGTCCGCGCTTAAAAACAAAAACCCAAATCCTAACTATTAAAAGAAGATTTGCAGTTTTCGACAATACCTCCAAACTCCAAGCAATCAATAACTGATGAAGAGATAGCATCAACAACAATTTTACTGTCAGATACGATTTCCACCCTTTCAAAACCTAGGATAATCCTTTATTTAATGTTAAGCATGTACGACGTGATGCTAATTTTATAGCTCATTGTCTTGCTAGAGCTTCTAGGAATTTCCCTTCACTGTTTGTCTGGAATGAGCCCCCAGCATTTGTGGAGGGTCTTCCTTCATACCCATGCTCTTGTGCTTAATATATTCTCTCTCTTTTTCAAAAAAAAAAAAAGAAGAAAATCAGCAAAAAATAGAAGTAATAAAAAATATAAAAAATATACATGCAATCTCGAATCTTGAAAAAACATTACAAATTCCTACACAGATGCAACAAATTATTCCATATATATCAATGGTCTGAGGTTGAATCACATGAGATTTTGATTCTATTATTACAACGCAAAGGATGAAGAAGATAAAAGAAATATCGTTTCTTCAAGTCTAAAAACTAAATAGCAATTTCCTTTCATCCCACCTTGGAATTCACATGCCAAAAACACCGAGCCTCGTTAAAACCTCTATCTCTGAGTAGGAAAAAGACTCGTCTGAGCAACCAACGAACGATACACGTAACAAAGTTCGCTTCATCCCAAATTATCCATTTCTGCACCTACATTTTCTATCCCGAAACAAACTTGGTGCGTATAGGCATTTTGGATGCTGCTACTGTGATAGCCTTCTTAGCTATACTTTCGGCGACTCCACCTATTTCATATAGTATTCGTCCCGGCTTGACAACAGCTACATTATACTGAGGGGCTCCTTTCCCCCTACCCATTCGTGTTTCAGTTGGTCTCATTGTAACTGGTTTGTCAGCAATAAGACGAATCCATAATTTTCCACCACCTCGTGCACTTCGTACCAATACCTTGCGACCAGCTTCGATTTGTCTTGATGTAATCCAAGCTGGTTCAAGTGCCTGAAGACCATAAGTACCGAAAGAAATACGATTACCTTGATGAGCTATTCCCTTCATTCTTCCTCTACGTTGTTTAGGGAACTTAGTGCTGTTGGGTATGGATCTTTTTTTCTGTAGAGTGTAGACAGACAAATATCATCAGTGGTTTGATTTCCAAAATAATGGAGCCCAAGATTTATTTGATCTAGGTTTGCAGTTGCTCAAGTACTGTATAGAGGCAATACCGGCTTAACTCCCTTTGGAGCTGCTTTTCGAGTTCCTTCAGGTCCAAGTAAAGTCCTTGAACTAGTGAATTCCTATTGAAATGAAAATCAAATTCCGTAGCAAGAATAAGTTCTAGAAAAAAAAAAAAGAGCAAGTTGATGACATGATGCTTAGAGTTGGTTGCAGTTAGTTAGTTGATGGCTCCAAACCAAGAAGCATATCGTTAAGAGTCATACGGTAAGACTAGCATTTATGTGCAAGTATTATCAGGTTTGGATTAGTTCACTCTATGTGAGCTCGATAAACCAAGTATCCAACCTAATCACATTACTAATTTACATGATGAAGCTCCATGATGAAAGCTTAAGCTTGGTTAAATCATAATTTTGTGTGTCAAACAAATTATGTACAATGTTGAAGGTATTTTCAAACATCAATTAATCATATGTAGTAAACTTGAGATCATTCATATAAAGATACCCAATGGTTAATTAATTTCACATTTTACCCTATCATGCACTCATCCCATCTGAAAATATGAACGAGATCTTTAAGGATAATAATGCGACTCTACTGGAAAATAAGTAACGTAGCAACATTGTATTCAACTTTTCATAAATGAGATAATAATCTCAATACGTGTCAGCTCATGCAGAGCCATTAGACAGGACCTTTTATTGGTATAACAGCATAGCTCCGACATCCCCATTTGATTAAGGAACAAAAGATTCATAGGTTTTATCGGTTTTAACAATTCTCAAGAAAACAATAGAACGGTTGCAATTGATAGTGGCAAAAGAAATTATTACAAAAAAAATAATAATTGAGATATAAAGCATTAGTTAGGTACCAATTTCTGCATATGTAGATACGGAAACCTTGCAAAAGTAGGATATAGCAAGTTCCGGAGGCTTGACAAGGAGGAAATCTCACCTGATAGCATTGGATACTAAAAATTTCAATTAACTAAATGGTAAACATAAGAAACATAAAATACCAGATGATTTTCAAATAATTTTCATTCAACTCAAACACGAAATTACCAGATACCAGTGAAGCCTTTGCTTGATTGAAAGTACTGAATGAAGCAACACGACTGCAATCATATCTCTTTGCAGCTTGACGTACAAAGGACTGCAAGTGCCTCTGCCAACCCGACATAGTTTTAGGCAGAAAATAGTCTCTGAAAGCTAGATTTCTCTCTATATAAAATATAATTTACCTACAAAACCATGGTAGCAATATTTCAGCTAATAGCACAAAAAGAAGAAAAAATGATGGGAATCAATATTTACTGAGAAACCACTATAAGAAATCAGATATTAAAAATTATTGCAATTTAGACTTTCTTCGATCTGCATTTCAGCAAGCATCTACAAGATTGCACTACGAAAACTAGTTTTAGCATTCACATGGGGATGTTCGATAGGATGGGTTTTCCATTGGTATGTTAATCAGGTTTCAAGGTCTTAAGGATCCAACCAAACCCCGAATGATTTAGGAACTATCCTAAACGGCTTATCAAGCTTTGTTCAAGTTACACAATTTGGTTTCATTAAACTGAAATTCTTCAACTTCTTTAATTTGTTGCCAATCTGACGATCGATGACAACATACTAATCCACTACTCAATATTCGATAGACACATGCACACTTCTAAAATTACTGTCCAGACTAAAATCTCAATATCATAATTTTTACACACTAATTGAGAGCTGAAAACAAAGATTGGATCTTACAACAGAGCAGAACATATATAATTACCTATGATAATAACCAATAACAAATTTGAATGGCTGATACATTATTACTAAAATCCATCTAACAATCATTCATTGTGATAGAATTGTATGGATGGAAAGATTAAGTTAGCCACAAGAAAATTGGAGAGACTGAAGAAATTATTTGAATTGTAGCAAAATGCAATTAGTGAATTGATTTCGGCTCATTGTTAAGCTCCAATCTATTACTTATACTTAATAATCAAATACTCAACGATTTCGCCACCAAAATTGGCTGCAATTAGCTGCAGAAAAGGTCGAAATAGACATCATGTATATACAGCCAATTCAGATTCCCAATTTTCATCTGATAAAAACTGGTGACCATGGCTAAGAGTCGGTGAATGTCGTCGACAACACATTTCCTCGCTGCATATCAATATTCAAATGCATATCACAGCTACAACGAAACACTTAATTCAAACAGTCGACCTTCAAATGCAGAGACAGATTCATAAGATTGCTTTGTCTGTGGTTACAATATCTGATCCACTATAAGCAAAGATAATACGATCTATTTTGAGGTATTCATAATTATAATAATATTTCATTATACGCAAAAAATTCAAGAAATATTTACATATAAGCCTCACCTAGACCTAGAGGCTGAATGATGATAAAATCCAAATTACTGAGTTCCAATAATCCAACTTACCCTTTAAAATCAACGGCGGATCGGAGGACGGAGATGATTCAATCCAGCGAAGAAACGACAATGGCTACCGGCAATTCTGCAATCCAAGTGATATTAACGCATATGTGATTCGTGCTACACATTTCGCATTCTTACTGTAGAAGGAACATGAAGAAGATGAATCCGAAACGGCGCCGATGAAGTTTTAGGGCTCTTCCCTTCCCTTTTTTCGGATTTTTTTTTTCTTTTTTGAATTTATTTTCTCAACTTTTGGATTATTCTTAGGCCCAAACCCAAAGTAACGCGAATCGGGTTTTGGGTTCATTATTCTGAAACTCGTTACTTTACTTTATTTTATTTTATTTTTACTTTTAATAAAACATTGTCACATATAGATATCTATAGGGTCGTTTCACATTAGAGCTTTTACGACCTGCTTGGTATCCATATACTAGTATATCAAGTATCAAATAAGGGTATGAGTTTGAGATTGATTTCTGATATCTGCATTTGGTATAGATTGTTCTGATATGAGATATCAAATAATTTTTGATTTTTAAAAAATAAATTAATAATAATAATAATAATAATAATCACTTCTTGAGCACAATATCGTGAAGAAGACATTGAAGTCTTGAAGATACACAAGGCCGAGGAAAAGCTTTCTTTCAAGAGCTAAATTCAAAGTCCCAGAAACTTTTTGAAACTATTAGTTGGGAAATTTTTAGGTTGTACTCAGATTTTTAAACCTTGTTTTATGTGTGATAGTTTCTCTTGGATTTTCAAATATATCAAGCACTGTGTACAGTTTCATCAAACAAAAAAAAAAACAAAAAAAAACACGAAATGGATGCCCTCAATTAACCCAAGAATCACAAAGAATGTGAAATTAGGAAATGAACACATATCAATTTGCTATAGAAGGAGTTGCTAAGAATGAGTTTGAGCTTTTTGATGTGAGGTGGAAAAAGAAATTAGTGATACCTCTCCTAATATTGGTATATGAAAAAGACCGGGGTCGTTTGGTATCCATATACTAGTATATCAGATATCAGATAAAGGTATGGGTATCAGATTTCAGGTATGGGTATCAGATTGATATCTAATACTCTCTTCATCCCTTTGGAATTGTTACATAACTTTTCGACACAAAAATATTTAGTGTTTTAAGTGAGTTTGATAATTGAGGATAATAATAAATTAAGGTTATAATTACTATTTTATTTTATTTTATTATTTATTAAAAAACTAAAATTTAAATAATAAATTGATTAATTATTTTTAACAAATACGGAGTAATAAAATAAAATATTAAAGAATTAAATAAATAATAAAATAAATATTTTTATAATTTTTTAATTATTATAAATAAAAATTATAAATAATTTTAATTATTCAAAAATTTTAATTATTATAAACAACAGTTATAAAGTTTTAATTATTATAAATTTTTAATTATTAGAGATAACAATTATAAAATAAAATAAATTAATTAATTAATTACTAATTCACTTTATATTTTGTTTTATTTTATTATTTATTATTTATTAAAATTATTTATTTATTAATTGATATTTTATTTTATTTTATAAGGAAAGAGTTTACGAATTAGAGAAGGAATGGATGGGGGTATATTTAGGAATGAGTTTGGAAAAAGAAATGAGTGATATTAGTATATCAAAGATATCATCTTGATATCCATATACTGATATACCAAACACAAGGTATGGGTATGAGCCATTTTGATACTCATACCTGATATACATATATGGATATCAAACGACTCCTAAAAGTGGAAGATATCAAGATATCAAAGATATCATTTTTATATCCATATACCGATATACCAAACACAAGATATGGGTATCAGTCATTTTGATACTCATATCTGATATACGTATATGGATACCAAACGGCCCCTTATATTCTCGTTTGGTAGCAACCTATGATTAGAAAAAAAAATCCCTTTTGAATAGTAACTCATGATATAAAACTATGATAATCAAGGTTGAATTTTAAATATGAGTATGTGCTACTTGTTTGGTAGGAAAGATTAAAACATGATGAAGAAACAAAATTACTAAATTGTCCTCTAAAAATTTCAAAATTACAAACCCTAATTTCTCCCCTAATTACACCTTCCCCAATTAAAATCAGAGAGGGGGCGGCGGCGCCGCCGGCCGGAGAAGGGGGAGGCGGCATGCCTGCCGAAAGCGGAGGAGTGCGCGGAGGTGCGGGCGGGAGAGGCCAGAGGAGCGCGCGGCGGTGCGGGGGGGGCTGTAGGAGTGCGATGGCGGCGCGGGTGGAGGCCAGACGACGGCATAAGGGCGACGGGATGAGGGTGGCGCGAGGAGCCCGTTCTACAGCAGGGTGAGGGCGGCCGATTGCAGCAAAAGGGTAAAGGGTGGATAGGACAGTTGCGGCGCGAAGAGGGTGGCAGGGTGAGGGAGGGATGGAGAGGAGGTGATAGTTGCAGCAAATAATTGCTGGTGGTACGGCGGCGCGGGGATGGCAGTGCGGCGGCACGGGGTGGCGGACGTGGTCGGAGTTGGGGATGGAGGAGGCGCAGCAGGAGGGGTGAAATTGGAAGGGAATTTGAAGTCTCCTTTACTGTAGAACTGCGAAATCAAAACCGGGGGCGGGGGTAGACCCGATATATTTTCCTTCAATAACAGTGATTCTGCCCGGGCCTAACAAAATTTCCCGAGCCCAATAGATTTTATATTTTGTGTACCAAACATTAGATTAAATTAGATAACAGGATTAATATCATGGATTATCACCCCTAACAAACACACCCTTAATCGATAAGCAAAAAAACGACTGATCAACTTCAACATACTCCTCAGCCCACGATGTCATTTTTGGTTCAGCATGAGATTTAATTAAAAAAAGGGACACACTTGGGTCAGCCGGAGGCACCGTGCGGCCGGGCTAAAACAATGGCATTTTTATTCATATAGATTGACACTTTTCTGTATAAAGATTGACACTTTTAAAAATTATTATTTTATTTGTAAAATAATTATGTTAAAGATTGGCACTTTTATTCATATAAATTGACATTTTTCTGTATAAAGATTGGCACTTTAGGCCTGGCCGCACGGTGCCTCCGGCTGACACAAGTTTTTGTCTTAAAAAAATTGGTAAATTAGTAGAGTTGAGTTAATGAGAATCTTAGTAAATAATTAAGGAAGGCATCACAATAAGGGCATAGTAGGCCCTATAAGTCGAGGTATTTAACTTGGTTTATATGGCCTACTAAACAAACATATTCTTTCCTTTTTTTTAAGTGTCTTTGATAAGTAAGATTTTTATTCCCAATTAATAATATCCTATCAATCACATCTAAGCAAAAATTTGTCCGACCTGGATTCTTTACTTTTTCAATTTTATATGCAATGTTTGTCCAAATTTGTATATTTTGACGGCTTAAGATATTTGATTGGGGGAGAACTCATCATGGAGAGAGGAAGTATTTGATAGAGAAGAATTATCAGGTTGTCAAGAAAAAAACAGATCTATATGTACACATGAAACAAAACCAAAACTTCCTCTAAAGATGTAATTATATAAAGAAAAAAACCCCACACACATATCCATTTGAGAATTAAATAATCTCATCCATCATCCTCTGCGTTAGCTATAAAATCAAAGGTGCAAAACCACAATAAAGATCATAATAAAGTGGACGACACTCTTGAGGTAGCTCCAACTTCTTGCTCCAAACCGGCCTCTCAACCCTACGCAGCCTCAAATTGTACACAAACAATCCTCTATGCCTCCAAAACAACATCACCTCATCCTCATGAAACCCTACTACCCTCACTATATGATAACTAGCTATGACAAAAGGCTCAACCACAGGAAACTCCACCAAATCCCAATCCAAATCAACCCTAAATTTCCTGCACCAACTCCACCTCCCATAATCCTCCAAAACCCACACCTCCATGGCCGGCTCCCGACGCCCCACCACGCAGAACCGCAGCTCGTCTCCTTTCTTCGAAAGGTAGCCCTCAAAGTAGTGCAGTTTCTTCAAGTAGTCCTCGAAAGGAAGGACCTTCTCTTCGAACTCTTCGGTAACCACGTCGAACACCATGATCGTGTTGTTCGCACCCTCGTACCAATGCAGCGCGTTGTTCACCACCGCCGCGTTCGCCTCCACGGAAGACTCCGACTTCCAGTAGCATTTAGGTCTGAGTCTGAAGTAGGGTTTCTTTGTTTTCCTCCATAGTTTGGTTCCGAAGGAGTAGATTTGGTACTCGTAGATCCCTCTTTCGTCTCTCCCTCCCACCGCGAGGATTCGGTGTTCTTTCTCCAAAGGGTGGAAGAAGAAGGCGCAGGCCTGAGGTGTGGGGGTTTCATGAAAGGGTGTTCTTTCGACGATCTTGATGTTTCTTTCGTCGCTCGATAGAGGGTCGAAAGTGGCGAATCGGGTTTTGTCGCCGACGGTGGAGGAGAGGAGGATTAGTCCGTCGCAAGTAGCGACGAAGGTGGGGTTTTCAAAGCCGTTGAGGCCTCGTAGCTTGCATTCCTTCTCCTTGTTGCCGTCGATGATGTAGAGTTTTAGGTTTCTAGCGCAGAAGTAGCGGATAATTAAGGGAAGTTTGTTTACTTTTGGTTTTGGAGGTTGAAGGAGAGGTTGTTTCTTTAATACGATTGATGTTTCGTCATCGCATGCGACGAAATCTTCGTCGCTATAGCCTCTTATTTTGTTGAGGATTTCTTTCAGCCATGAGAAGCAATATTGGGAGCCCATGTCGCGTGAAATAAATCGAAGATCCAAGGCAAAATTTTGTGGCTTTGTGTGTGAAGTAAACCTAACTATATATAGCTATTATTGTATGTATTATTCGTAAATTAGACTTAGAAACCGAAAAGGAATTGACTTGTTATAGTCTGATATGGACTAAAAAATTCTAATAGGACTCGTACTCCGGTACTTTTCTTTAAAAATTTAACCATAGTTATAGTTGGTTTAGTTTTTAATTAATCATTTATGTAAGGTTAATTAACTATTCATAGTTGGAGTTTGCTATTATTTTTCACTCTTTTTCAGTTTAATCATTTATATATGTTAATATTTTCATGTATCTTTAGGGTTTATGAATTGTTATCTTTTATTTAGTTTTGTATATTTTTATATTAGGACACACTCAAATTTTGCATATTCATACAATTTAGGGAAGTAGAGTCGTATCAAATGGTGCTTTTATTGAGGGTTAATTTCCTAGAATAAAAACTACCAAGAGTGAAAGTTGAATGTAAATTTGGAGTGAATGCCGCCGGAGTATAAGTCGTTCATGGACATGTCGCTCTAAAAAAAAGGTTGTGATACAATTTCACATTGGAATCACAAATTCTTGTCAAATCCTAATTAATTTCATTAACAAAAGAATTTATCAGTAAGGTCGTTAAACATTTGGGATAAGTCTTGATATGTAAGATGTGATGTCGTGTACAGTATAAGATATCAATATTGTGTTTAGTTAGAGATATTAAATTTATTTGCAATATTTATAAATTATTGCCAGAAAATTTGAAAATTTAGCTAGTTATAAAAAATCAGTATAATTCATACCGAGCCCTTGTAGTTATACACGGCCTTACGTTTTGAACCAAATGTAGATATAGGATATGATAGATATATTAATTAGACAATTTAACTACCCTTACCAAACTAGCCATAACACTGATTACATATCATCACTATTAGTAATTAGTTTTTATTACTATTGTCTTACAAAATCTAAAAGATTGTAAATCATTTATCATATCCATCCCAATAAAAAAATTCATATAATTGTGATATATAGGGTTCTCGAGTAATATAATATTACAATTCTTCAGAATCGCTACAAAATGTAGAAGAATATTGCATATATCATGACATCTAAATATAAAATAGTCACGTAACCTTGCAGCAGATAATGTTCTCAATTAAGTACAAATTATTACCAATCTCCACAAAATATCAAAGATTGCAATCATCATTTACCATACATATGCAAATCACTAATTTGGTTCATCAAAAACACTATATAAAGAGGAAGAAAATTAAAGGGTAGGATTCATCATAACAAAATAATATAAATTAATTATTCATGATGAAGAATAACATGATGAATATATATGTGTTAGGTGTAATAATAATTAGTTTGGGAATGGGAATGAAGGTATGTGTGGGTGATTGGTGCATAGTGAGTACAGTTCCTTCGGATGAAGAACTGAAGAAATTCTTAGACTACGGTTGCAGTCGATACGACTGCAGCCCTATCTTGCCAGGCGGCGCGTGTTTCAACCCAGATATAATGCAGGCCCACACTTCTTGGATTCTTGATAAAGTTTATAGAGAGGAGGGATGGTGCCAGCCCTACCTTGGCTATAGAACTCCTTTCAATCCATGTAAGTGTAACAATATTTATTCTCATCGCTCTATATAGTTTGAATTATTAATTAATTTATCTAGTCTTTTTTTTTTTTTTTTTTTTTTTATGGATGGTGCAGCATATGAAGGATGCCAGTATCCGTGAGAGGAGAAGCTATGGCGCGCTAGGGTTTGCATTGAGAATTAGCTAGGCGTGTATGTACTTGACTATAAGAAATATCATGGTTCAAACTTGTGTATTTTTTTATATATAATTTTTTGCCAAAATAAGATAAATTTAAGAAAAAAAAATCATAAATATGAAACATACACAAGATTGAATGTATGTTCCAGCATTTACAAAAAGTTGATACCTTCCAATCAATTTAGCTAAAAAAATATGACCCGATAATAAAAATTATTAAATATAATAAATCTCCGCAATGAAAATGGGATAATGTGATCATTTTGTATCTAATTGCATTTTTTTTAATATGCATAAATTCTTATAGTATTTGGTTTGATGAGAAATCATAATTAAGTGCGGCATGTCATAACTCTAACGACAAATGTTTTCTATAATAATTTATCAAAAAAATTATGCTTTAACTATATATTTATTATGTTGATTTTAGATTTTCCTATGAATTTTTAGATTTACTTAAAATTTAATTATTTTCATCTTTACATGATGAATCATTTTAATTATTGGAGATTATGACATGCTATTTTCTGTCCGTGAATCGTACGGAAGCAAATGGAAGCAAATGTAGTCATAAATGAGTCATCTTCATCATCTGGTGTATTCTTGATTTAATTTGCAACTTCCCCTCAAAAAAAAAAAAATGAACGTTATATTCTAATTAAATTGCTATTGATGAGCTAATTCATTTATATATCAAGACTAAATTTGCTACAAGAACTTATTATACAAATCGAATGTCCCATATCACCATATGCACTTGTACCCTGCTGGCATTTTTAAAAACTTCTACCTCCTCTGGAAGTTCAACTTGGAAATACAAATTCCAAAAATAGAAGCAAAAATAATAGGGTATAAAATCAACATTACAGCAACTAGAGGTAGAAGATTGTGTTGATATCCAAAATAGTCTTTCAGAAAAGCTTCCACCGTTTTCGTTTCTCCAAACACCGTGATCTTTTCTTGTATGTCACCAAACTGTGAAGTAAGCATACCGTTTAACGACCATGAAGTAGGAATGATATAATAAAACCAGATCCACCACCTCGGAATTCTCTGCAAAATTTAAGCACAAAATGCATCATTACGCATACCCGACTAATATTGTTATATTGCATTATGATGCTAATGATTTGAACAGTATCAGAGTTGCTTAGAGAGAGAGAGAGAGAGAGCTAACCGGGTGAGGGACCAAGAATCCAGCAAACAGATTGAACAATGTGTAAACGGCTGATTGTGCAATGGCAGCTACTGGGAAGCTCGGTGTTATTGAAATCAACACCATGCCAAGGTAAGTGAAGTATAGCAGCGTGCAGAACATTGTGTAGAAGTAGAAAAACACCTTATACGCTGTCCAGTAGTATCCAATCATCGGATATGTGATCACTGTGAATGCAACTGCTTGTGCAAAGAGATATGGAATCTCGATGATCACCTGGAAAGGCAAGACTATTGTAAGATGTTTGAATTCGATGACAAGACTTTATCAGAAGAAAAAATGAACTGGAAATTATATGATCTTTCTTGAGGCTGATGAGGAAAAAAAAAAACTTAGTCGCTTTGAATTTGTATTCAACGATGAATGATGTTGCGTCACATACCTGTGCGGCTGAATAAGCCCATGAAGCATACATTCCGGAGAATCTTTCTCTGTAGAGGACAGTACGCTCTGTACTAACATATGGCAGAATCGACGAGGAATTGTTTATGCCACAGAATAAAGTGGAGGCATACATTGAACCCAGCAGAGTGAATAGACTCTGCTGATTATCTCTGTTCATACACAAAATGCAAGGATTGAAAAATGTTAAGACTGCTGAAGTAGCATCATGGTAAAGGTAGGTAAATGAAACATTTAGATTTTCATGAATTTAAACAATAGATTTCAGGCATGACTAGTTTTCTTCTGAGAGGGATGCAGATTCACCTATAGAAAATCAGCCTAATTACAATCTAGAACTCATAATGTCATCAATAAAATTTCAATATCAATTCAATTTTCTCGATTAGCTGGATGCATGCTTGAGATACTAACTTGTACTAAAATGTTTGAAGAGGATGCACCTTCTCATGCAACTGCAGGAGCTAATGTAACTGAATTTGTAGAAAAGTATCAAGTTTTTTGCAGGAGCTTACATTTTTTTGCCTTGACCCCAAAACACCAAGCCATAAACAAAAGCTGCAAGAAGCATATGAATGGACCGCATCAAGTTGTACTGAGGACTTCTCCAGTAAGACCAGTGCTGCTTCCAGAGGCAAGCTTTGAATTGCTCCCAACCACCTTGCGGATACCGGGTTGAGAAATGCAGATCTTTTGATCCAGCAGCTGGTATGCTAAGCTTTTCCGCGAGCTCTTTATTTTTCCTTCAGAATAAAGAAGAAGAAGAAAATATACCCAATGAGTTGATGTAAGAAAAAATGAAAAAAATAAAAATAAAAGAGAAACCAAGTCTACACCAATATAGGGCAAAAGTATCCATGACTACTAAGCTTTATAGATGTAACGGTAAATTAAAGATGTTATTCATATTCTTACTCATGCAAACTCGAGTTCTTGTAAATCTCAGCAAAGTCGACACCAAGTTCAGTTTCTGAGGAGGTGGAAGTGACCTCCAACATCCATGCAGCTGGATTGTAGTTATCTCTGATCTTTGCCACACCAGAGATGGCCTTTTTTGTATAAAAAAAAAGAATTGCAACCATAAAGTTAATATAGGATGCAATAATACTATGGAAGACACATCCATATGAACATTGTAGAAGTTGCAAGGGAAGACGTACCTCAAAATATTCAATCACTTGAGAAGACTGCTGACCTAATGGTCCACAGTAGATCATGCGACCTCCGGCCTTCAGTAGTAATAACTAGAGGCACAACACAATACAATGATTCATCAGCGATGTAAACAAGATTATCCAATACTCAGTCAAAACTTCAACCACCTCTACAAACCCGAAGGACTGCTTTGAACTTCATCTGATTTGATACTAGATGAAATAAAACTAATATCCTTGGCAGATTCCAAGAAGAAGACAGAAGACGCGGTCTATTATGTTGTAAGAAATGGAAAACCAGATATAATCTACTAAGCGATCCATCAGTGTTTACCTCATCAAATGCTTCAAAAATGTCGATACTCGGTTGGTGAATGGTGCAAACAATAGTTCTTCCAGTATTTGCCACGTTTCGTACTGCTCGCATGACAATTGCTGCAGCTCTGGCATCCAGTCCAGTTGTAGGTTCATCCATAAATATAATAGAGGGATTTGCAACAAGTTCCACAGCTATTGTTAGCCGCTTCCTTTGCTCAGTAGACAGACCATCAACACCTGGCAAGCCCACCAATGCATCTTTGATGCTGTCAAGCTCAATGGTTTCAAGGACTTCTCTGACAAATTCCTATTTGTTTTGCAGAGAAGATCGAATTAAATTGATGGGTTACTTGTAACTAAAACTGGAACTGGCGAAGCTTCAGGATAAGCTGCTTACGTATTTTGTATTTGCCTCAATATGTGGATCAAGACGTAGCCAAGCTGAAAAAATTACTGATTCTTGGACAGTAATTTGTGGAGAATGTATATCAGTTTGTTCGCAGTAACCTGAAATCCGAGCAAAAGTGCTCTGGACTTTAGGGTACCCCCCAATTTTTATTTGTCCTTCGATGGTGCCACTGGTTTTCCTGCCAGAGAGTACGTCTAGAAGTGTTGTTTTCCCAGCCCCACTGACGCCCATGAGTGCCGTGAGAACACCAGGTCTGAATGAACCGGTGATATCACGGAGAATCTGAAGCCTTTTTTGAGTGTAACCATGCTCTTTCATGGCCTACAGGAAAGCACAGAGAAGAGCAGATCAGTTAGTTTAGTATCTGTTGATATCTGATGATAAGGAAATTCCTATTTGATTGGTTTCCAGATTTACCATGGGGGTTTCGACATAGTACTTCACATCTTGGAATACTATGTTTAGGGGTTCAAAGGGTAAAACCATTGTGTCTGCAGAAAGAAAGCCTCGAGCAGTGAGAAAAAACATATCACAACAGCTCACATATACATGGTTGTCAACTCCAACTCCAAGTCATGTAATTTATGAAATAATGAAGGGGAAAATGCCTAACCTTTATGAGATTGATTGCTGGTTCTTGGATGAGAAACTTTGGAATGCTCTTTGCTATCAGCTTTGCTACCTTTTAGCTTTGAAACTTGGTCACTTGAAATGATAGCACGAGCACCAGGAGCTGGTGAATGCATTTGGAATGAATTAGTAAGTATTCAGATCATGTATGCATTTGTAATGTTTAAATGACGGTCTTACGTTTTAAGTAACTTAACGCCAAAGTAAATCCAATGTTGAAGAGCAGTGCTATTCCAATCAGGGCTCCAACTGATACCCAAAAGAGATTTCCACCAAAGTTCAACCCACGGTCTGCAAGAGTTTGATGCCCTATGGTCGTATTTCCAGCCAGCTCCTATGAATGTAGTACAAACAAATCTATTAGCATGAGCTGATCTCGAATCGAGAAATATCAAAGAATGACTTTTGTTCAATGTAGAAACTCATAAATTGAGTTTAGATCAAAATAAAACAGTCTAGCAGGAACTTATGTGAAGTTTATAAGCGTGATGCGCTCACCTTTTGCCATCTTGGAGCAAAGAACTCATTGGATGAAAGGCCTATCTCTCCATATGACAGAGGAGAAACCCAAAATGCCCACTTCAACCAATCTGGCATGGATGCTGCAAAAATTATTTGATCAGAGCACCATATTTTGTGGGAATAAAAAAGAGTACTGAATGCGTGAAGGATATTGACATTAGCTATGACTTGAAAATACTCACGCCTTGGGATTATAAAGCCACCGAATAACATCACAATCAATATAGCGAAACTTCCAGCTGTTGTGCATGCAACCATAGTCCGGAACGCAGATGCCAGGAATCGAAACATAGATAATGAGGTCATGTGCATAGCAAAAACTATAATCATCATGCGGAAAAACCTGAGAAATGGTGAGCATCGTTATCTATCAATATGAAGCATTTATCACAAAGAGCTATTTAATGATGCTGAGCTGGACATTGTGTCCTATAAATCAAAGACATGTTAATATGCAGCAGGTTTGAAATTTGAGGATTTTCATCTGCTACTAACCTTCCAGCTTCAGGGGTAAACCCAATAACATAATAAGTCAAAGATGTCCACACTACAGCTGCTAACAATGACACAGGGATTTTCAAGATGGTTGCTGGAATCGCGTACGCCCATGCAGGGTAAAAGTGCAAATCCCTCTGTTTGTAGAAAACTGGAAGCCTTGCTATAGTCATGGAGAGCTCTGGCATTCCATCAAAGAAAAGAATGATGAGAGAATAAAATAGAGCTCCCAAGTAATCATTTGCATGAATAAGATCAACGTGCATCTGTGTCCTCAGGAATACAGTCATTGTTACAGTAGCAATCAAGACAAGCTGCAGACAAATGATACTTCAGAATGTTAACACCTCTATGCGACAGAAAGTGTGAATTGAACAGTGAGAAAATAAGCTTGCTAACCTGAACTGATTTGAAAACATACAGAAATGAATTTCGTTTCATGAGAAGAAACTCTCTCGACATACAAGCTCTGAAAAGAGTCCATTTCGGAAGAGAATACACACTGAAACTAATAGCAGACTTGTGGCTATTCAACTTATCAAATGGCACGGAAAGTTCCTCACTAAGCTTCTTTCCATGGACAGATTCCTTATATTTTCTTGCCAACATATCAACTGACATGTAACTGTAAGGGTGTTGTTTCTCCTGCCAGTATTGTTCTTGATCTTTCTTAGAAATAACCTGAGGAACCAGTCACCAATTTAATTATTGTTTCTTACGAGAAGAAAAACCTAAAGTATTCTGCACTATCCTATGCATGCACTTACCTCCTGGAGAAAATCAGCCACTCCTTTCCTTTCAGGACACCTAAATCCGCAACTTTTAAAGAAGTCTAAGACGTCACTTCGGGGTCCATGGTAGACAATCTTTCCCTCTCCCATCAAAATTACGTCATCAAAAAGATCAAATGTTTCTGGTGCTGGCTGGAGAAGTGAAACAAGTATGGTAGCATCTGAGATATGTGCAAGTTGTTGAAGACAACAAACTATCTGATATGTGGTTGAGCTGTCTAGACCACTCGAGATTTCGTCCATGAATAAGGCTTTTGTTGGTCCAACTATCATCTCGCCTGCATGTTATTGTTCATCTTAACTACTGAAATATGTGTGTATATGCAGCAGCAATACACAATTTAGGTTACAAACCTCGTGCATTATTAGCGAAAAGATACAAAGTATTTTTGCATCAGAATTACCTGTAGTAAGTCTCTTCTTCTGGCCACCAGATATACCTCTTCTCATGGCATCTCCAAACAGCGTGTCGGCACAGATATCAAGACCAAGAATCTAAGAATTTGCAAAGTGTCAAACACAAGTGTTGCAGCAAAGGTAGTTACAAAAGATGAATTGATTAATCTAGATGGAAAAATACTTTCAAAATGTAGACTGTCTGAAGAGAAGACCTTTGTCCTTCCACAGAAATTGCCTGCACAATGATGCAGTTTTAGGATGTAGCAACATGTTACCATAACAAACTCAAATATAGATCAAAAGATTCTTTACTCATATGTTGGGAGAAATGATTTTGGGTGGATTTTGAGCTCTCGGTCATTATTTTACATGCTTAAATTTCTGGTTTTCTTTCCTGGTCTTAGAAATTTATTCAAGGTGGTATAACAATTCCCTTTGAAGATTGATATCGTGGTGCAGTTAATAACTAATAAAGGAACACTAGATGGTTGGCTATCTAAGTTTAAGAACACATAATCAATTGATTTTATGATGATTTAAGTTGTAATCACGCATTTATCAACAGAGACATTAGATTCAGGATTTTAGAAATGAAAGGTGCTCCAATGATTTACCTTCATGTAAGTATCTACTTCTGGATCAGGAACAATATTGGCTTCTTTCTCCCTTCTGCTGACCTCAGCCATAATTTCTTTAGAAGAAAATAGAATCTCAGACCTTTATTAACAGAAAAGTTTCGAAATGAAATCTGAAGTTTCCTCATGTAAATAGCTTACCTGCTCTGCTACCAGTACCCTGACAGCGAGCTGAAAAATCAAGTATTTCTCTTACAGTCATTTCAGGGGTATGCAAATCATATTGGCTAATATAAGCTGACGTTTTCTGAGGTACAAACTCATCAAGTGTATAGCCATTGTACGATATATCTCCAGATACCTGTTGTACCAGAATACATAAGATTTACATGTTACCATCGTCGTATATTAGAAATGGCACAAGCAAAGAGTAAATTATATCTTCTTCTTTTCGCTGGACCTTATCTTACAAACATATTATGTTGTATAAAATTTTGAGGAAAAAGAAAAGGGAAGAGAAGGAGGACGTAAAACTACCTTAAGCGATTTGTCTAAATTTCCTGTCAAAGCTTTCAAAAGGGTAGTCTTTCCACACCCTGGAGGACCAAGTAATAGAGTAATTCTGTAATCAAAGGAGTCTAACATTAGATATAGCAAACCAACAATTATAATGACTCGAACATGAATGTTTGCCTCTTTCCTCGACATGATATCTTGGAAACTTTTTAGCAGATAATTTATATGTTCATTCTAACAGATAGTGATGACAGTGTCTTCAGCAACACATAAGTTTTAGAGGATAATGGTTGTGATTCTCTTTTTCCATTGCCTTAAACTCTAGTCAAACAAACCAGAAGATGCATGGACAGACTTGCATGAAGTTACATGAAGGCTATATTAGGTATCTCCAAACTACCCTAATGAATTACTGCAAGGCTAGTTTTGAAATAGTAACGACGAAAAAAGTTTCAAAAATTCCAGATGGTAGTTGTTTAACCATTCATGACTATTTCTAGACTTATGATAGTTTGTAACGGAAAAAGGATAAATCCTGTCGAGCTTCTGCACAATCTTTATAACTTGAGTCCAGTCTATACTGTAAGCAAGCAAGAATGACTCAGTAAAATTAAAAAAGCTTAGTAACATGAGATGGCATGAAAAGCTTCTTAACTTTACCTTCCAGGCTTGATGATGCCACTCACGTCCTTAATGATGTCTACATGGGCCTCCTGTGATGGCAGACAGGGCAGCCTCGTGAAATCCTATCAAACGAAAAACGTCGACATTTGTTGCAGAATATTAGAGGAGAAATTTCAGTTTTGCTTTTCTAATTAGATTTCGAAGATACTATGAACATCCAAAAAAAACATATATTTCTCCTCCTCTTCCTATTTCCTCCTTTGGAACAATTTCAATAGAAAGGTGGTCATGCTACATAGAAAACGACAAACGCATAAATTGATCAGTAGCAGTATATTGATTAAAAGATTAGGCAAACTAACCAAAATCATGCTTTTGAAGGAATTCCAAAGAGTTGGTAGAGGCTTTCCATAAACAACCTCACACTCTGCTGCCACACACAAGTTACTGTATCTGACCTCAATAGTAGGCTGTTTAACACCAACTCTGCACCAAAATTATTATCGCCATCGGAATCTTAAGTACATTTATATTCATTGATCAATCACCTTGAGAAATAAATATGCTCATTAAATAACACCAACACCAGAGACGGAGCCACATACCGGGGTCGACTAAGCGGTCGTCCGGGTAAATTTTATTTTTTTGAATAATATATAGTGTTAATTTTTATTTTTATAATTTTTTGCCCACCAAATTATTTTATTTTAGTCTCTTTATAATTGACTTTCTTCTCATTCTATGTGTTTTCTAATTTTTTACCCCCCAAATAAAATCTCGCCCAGCAATATACGGTTTCCCGGCTCCGTCCCTAACCAAAAAAAAAAAAAAAAAAAAAAAAAAAAACAATAGTTGACTAGCAAAATCTCACCTATCCATTCTCTTCCGGATTTTCTGCAGAAGACGAAGATTATCATGTTCAATGTGTTGAATCAGCTTCTCGATGAGCATATGCCTCTCCGCCGCACCGAGCTTCCTAACGTCGACCACCTTTTTCGCTCCGTTACCATCTTCGCCGGCGCCGATTTCGTCGAAGAGCGAAGATCTCAACCGCTCAAAAGTTGGCAATCGGTCGATTTCTGCCCACTGAGAGACTACTTCGTCAGCGACGACGGAGCTCAGCGCGGAATCGTTGGATCCGCGGCGGCGGAACGATGACCTGAAGCTCCTGCCTATCTCGGAGAGCTCATTCCTGAACGACTCAATCTCGTCCCTGCCGATGAAGTTATCCATTTTCTCTCTCTAAAACTAAAACTGCATTCTCCTGAGGAAGAATTGCAGGCACTAATACTATAACTGGAATGGAGTGGAATATAAAGTAGCATTTATTTTGCAGTATTAATGCTTCATTTATACTTTTTCCATGATTTTAAATGTGGGGTGGGACTATCATGATGAGGTAAGGCTATGCATCATGCTCATCGCCGTTGTGAAGAATGCAGTGATAGAAGCAGTAGAAAATATATTAAATAATAATAATCTGGGATATACTTTATGCATATATATTACTACTATATATAGGTATATATATATATTATATATTAAAATTATGATGAATATATAGTACGAGTATTTTATAGTGCGCGCAAGTAATTATGCAGGGAAAAGATGGTGGGAGAAAAAAATGGCCATGGAGCGCGAGGAAGAAGGTGCTTTGATTAAAATATACTCATAAAACTGTTGACTTTTTGTTTCATGGCCTGCCCAAGCGAAAACAATCAATATATATATATTATACGTTCCGATGCGGATTCGGAGCACGAGAGCGATCCAAGCGCCTACGTGGCGCCTCCTACGGCCTCCGTTCTCTATTTATCTAAATTCTGAATTTTTATACATATTAAATCATTATTTAATATAATAAATTCACATAATTAAGATTTCATCAATCTCTTATTACCATCCATATATATTTATACATATTAATTATTTATATATATTAATATATTAATTATTATTATAGTCTATTTATATTATACATAAAATTTAAAAATTTAATTATGAGAATTGGATGATAAAAACTCATGATCTCCCTCATGATATGCCATGTTTTGTACCACTACACCACATCACTAAATAATACTTATTTAAGGCTTACAATATATACATCCATTATTCAATCAGCTTTGAATCATTATCAACTACATTATGTATAATTTATAAAATTATAAATATATGTTTTCAGTATAAATATATATAATATAAATATGTTTTTATTTTATTTTATTAATTTTAACATGTGTTTCTTAAATTTTTATGAACCTATACTATATAAATCATGAATTTTTTTATATTTATAAATATACAATAGATATTTTTATTATTTTATTAATTTATTTATTAAATAGTTCAACCGATCGAACCATGACCAGAAAAATATTTCAATATTGAAGGTGTTTTTGCTACTCTTCCCAAAATAGGAAAAAAAAACAGAAAGGAAAGAAAAATAAAATAAAATATTTTGGCTCGGGCTATCTAACACCATTTTAATTTTGAGGTGGCTCGCCCAAAAGATTTTAATATTCTTTTAGCTTGTATCGATAACAACAATTGACAAATTTTTGTAACGAAAAATATATTTTTAATTATTAAACACAAAATTAATTTTGAGGTGGTCCATTGGCCAATAAATTTTCTAAATACTTTTAGTATGTATAGATAGTTTTAATTGTTGAATTTTTGTAACAAAAAATATATTTTTTAATTTAAAATAATTGACAATAATTAGACACAAAAATGAACTTCGTGAGCTATTTTCAATTCGGATTGACTATTTTTATTTTTTTTATTTTTTTTTTGTTAAATTTTTTTGTTAAAATATTTTGGCCCTAATACTATATTGATTTTGAGGTGGCCTATTGGCCATGAAAATTTTCATAATGGAGATTTCCTTCAATGATTTGATTTTTTTTATTAATACGTATAAATAGAGTACAACTACTCGATAATGGAGTACACCGCATTAAACTATTTTTCTAATAAAATTTAACGCAACTTTGTAAAACATATTCTCTAACAAATTATCAGAATACTATTTTTCAGTTCGGGTTGATCAGGATAAACTGATTTTAGTAAAACATATTTTTGCCCTAACATTATTTCGGTATTGAGGTGGTCCGTTGGCCAAGAAGTTTTTGATTTTTTTTTTTTGGCTCCAATACTATTTCGATTTTGAGGTGGTACGTTGGCCAAAAAGGTTTTAAAATGCTCTTATGTATTGCAACATTTGGCCCAAACTGAGATGAGGTACTTACGGGTGTCAAGGATCTGCCGTCCGCGCTAGCCGCTGCCGAGGAGTTGGTGGACTTGAAGGCAGTGACTCTTCTGAGCCCGAACATGGGGATGCAAGACGTGCTAAGGATAAGGGGAAAGGTTGGAACAAGAAGGCTTTTAACGACCTAGCGTTGGTGGTGCGGCGAGTCATGCTTCGCGGGCTGGGACAAGCTTTGCGGGTGCTTCATATGTGATGGAGACCATCAGATACGGGACTGTCCAAAGCGAAAGGCTAACGTGCGGAGAAGTTGAATGGATGTGGTTGCTGAATCAGTGGATGAGGAGACTCGGGTCAACACGATACATTATATTTCGGGTATGCAAATGTTAGATGAGGGTCAAGACATGCCGAGAATGGACCGTGTGGAGCCTGGGAAGGACATGGCGATAAAATAGCCAAGTGTGAGCCGTGGTGTGCTCACGTATGAAAAAAAAAGGGTATATTTTCAATTTAAGACACTCTACAATAAATTAGAAATAAAATGAGAATCGTTTTAACAAATAAAATGATACCCCGTTGAATTTCGACGGGATACAAACTAGTTACAGAAATATTAAGAAATTATCAAAGTATTTTAAATTTGCAAAAGGTCATATATTCATGAAAGATGAAAGGTTTTTTTTCAATTAAGTAATTTCCATTTAAATTTACGGAAAAAATTATACTTCCTCCGTTTCATTCTAATAATTTATTTTTTGAAACGGGAATTTAGACAATATAAATTAGGAGTAATGCTCCAATGCTCACCATTAGAGCTGTCAAATAGGCCGGGTCAGGCCGGCCCAGCCTAGCCCAACGGGCCACGTACGATAAAAAGGGCCGGTTCGGGCAGGCCCAAAAATAATCGGGCTCATAAAACTCTAGCCCATCCTGACCCTATATGGGCTATCGGGCCGTCGGGCCAACCCGGCCCATAACTCTTTTTATTTTACTTTTATTTTTAAAAAAAGTATAATACAAATTTTAGAATTTATATTTTTGTTATCGTGTTGGTCAATTTAATTGTTAGCTGATCTTTAAAAGCAAGAGTAAAAAATGTTACTCCCTCCGTCTCAAGTATTCCGACACCTTTTATTATTTTATACATCACATGTGAATATGAAATGTATCGGAATACTTGAGACGGAGGGAGTATATAATTATAATTTTATAAATTAAAATACGAAATAATTAACCTCAAGAATTAAATTAATTACCTAAAAGGCTAGATATCAAAATAATTTATAACTAAAATAATAATTTCATATATTTCATCAATTTATAAATAATACTTTATATATATAATTATTAAAATATATATATAAATATATCGGGCCAAATAAGTCCATGGGCTTCGGGCTTTTTTAGCCCATGGCCCAAGAAGCCCAGCGGCCCACTGGGCCGGGCTATTGGGTAATTTTGGGCCTCTATTTTTAGAGCCCGGCCCTACCTAAATCTCGGGTAGGCCGGTTCAGCCCGTCGGGCCGGGCCACTTTTGACAGCTCTACTCATCATGGGCACGCTTAGTATAAATAAAGAAGTCAATAAAAAATATACCATAATTAATTAAATTCTACTATAAAAAACTAAACTGTACCTAAAAAACTAAACTCTAACGGGAAAAGATTGCCGACATGGCATTGTCACATTATCAGTGGACATATTAAGTGTGCCCACAGTAGGAATTAGTAGTAAAAAAATGATGGTTAGATGTAGGAGTATAAAACATTGCACTTTAAATTTAATTTTTGTATACAATTTTATTATATTTTTTTAGAAAATTAAAAAAATTGAATTTATTTTTGAACTTAGATTTTTCTGTTTCACGTAATAGTCTAATTAGAGTGAGACTGAGACAACCTAAAAAGAAAATAAACTCTATTTAAACGAGATGGAGGGAGTAAATGCAATAAGCATGTAAGAAATAATCATCAATTACATGCAAAAAATGTTCATTTTAATAAATTAATTAAGTGGGTCATTATTTGTTTTTTTTTTTCCTCGGTCCCCAAAAATCTAACCGCCCACCCCATTGCTCTTACCTCTCGTTATCGTTCGAACCCATCCAAAAGTGCCCAAACTACTCAACACCCTACCAAACCGTCCCTAAACTGCTCAACCTAAATCGTCCTGGAAAAAGAAAGAAAAATAAATAGATAAAAAGTGCCCAAACCGCCCGAAACGGTTGAAAAGTGTCGTTCGATACCCCCACCATATAGCCTGAAACCGCCTTAGCCAAACCACTGGGAAAAAAAAAAAGGGCTTATTTATTGTTTTGTTGTTCACTTTGATTAAATTAATAAAATGAGCATTTTTTTTTTTTTTTGCATATCCTTAAATAAGATGGGTATTTTTTACATGCAAATAAATTGTGAGAATGTACATTTTTACCTATAAAGAGTCAAATTTATCTGTGTCTTTTGATGTGTTCCTTAATTATCTATATATTTACTAGTTCACTTTTAGTATTATATAAAAACAAAATACGGAAGGTGTTTTTGTAAATTTAAATTTAATTATTAATCTATAATTATTTGCTTTCAAAAAAAACTCTATAATTATTTATATTTCCTTTCTTTTTCGCAAATAAAATAACTTCTCGTATTCACATGATCATTAGGGGTGAAAACGGATCGGATACTGGTGGATAGTGCTTATCCCGTATCTAGGGCTGCAAACGAGTAGAGCTACTCGGGACATACTCGGTGCTCGATTCGGTAAAAGCTCGTTCAAACTCGAATTCGAGCTCGTTTAATTTAACGAGCCGAGCTCGAGCTCTAGGGTGTTCGACTCGTTTTGCTCGCGAACATGTTCGGCTCGTATGTTAATCGAGCCTGTTCACTAGCATGTTCGCGAACTCTTAATCGAACCTCTAATCGAGCCTGTAAACGAGCTTTAGCATTTAGGTGTAAAATTAATTTCAAATCATAACCAAAGCTAATTAGGCACTACACCACAATTATTATTAGAAAATATTAACTTATAACATTAATATATATTGCCAATTATCATCAATTCATTTATTATATTGTATATTTATTTATTTATTTATTTATTTATTATTTTATAGTATTAAATAATTTTAATTTTGTTTGATGAATTTTATTGTAATTTATGTTCATTTGGAATGTTAAAAGACAATATTTTAAATCATATCTTTTAAATGAGCTTAAAATCGAGATCGAACTCGAGCTCGAATTAAAATTCGAGCTTTTCACGAGCCGGATTCGAGCTCAAATCCGAACCGAACTCGAGCCAAACCATTTATCGAATAGTTAGCGAGCCGAACTCGAGCTTAATTCGAACTCAAAATTTTTACCACGAGCCGAACTCGACCACAAATTTAAAGCTCGAATCGAACTCGAACCCGAGCCCGAACATGTATAATATTAAACGAGCCGAACCCGAGCCTGCCAATACTCGGCTCGTCTCGGCTCGTTTGCAGCCCTACCCGTATCCTAACCCATATATTTTTTCTCGGATACGGGAAAGCCGGATTCGGATACGAATTCGGAATATTTGGGATACAGACACGGGACAGATATAGGACGAATCCGGGCCGAATTCGAATAAATATCATCGGATATTATGTTTCATACAAAAATCATATTAATGTGATTGAAGCATAAAGTACAATAAACGCATCTTATACTCTCACTAATTCCGTAATTTAACCCATAATACCTAATCAATATAATACAGTAGCATTCAATCGAAGCAAAATCGTACAGATTCCCAAATTTATTGCTAACCTAATTTCTTGGATGGTTGTGCTTGGTTTGGGAAGAAGATTTAGAGGTTGTGACTGTGATTTGTAGGAGGCGTCGGGCATGTCGCCGGCGCCAAGGTTGATTTGCGACGGGTCTTCTTCCATTTGCTGCGGCCAACGGCGGTGAAGGGACGAAAAGTTGAAAACAAGAAGAGCGGCGTAGCTGAATCACAGAAACTGAATTACTGAATTAGTGAATTGAATAACTTTTCTTTTTTAGTTAATATTGACTTTTTAGTTAAATGCTAATATTATATATATATATATAATATAATATATAAAATATAAAATAAAATATATTTAAAAAATTCGGATATCCGGATTTGTTATCCGGATAATATTCGATAAAATATGGGAAATCTCAGATACGGGCGGATATTAAGGAATCCGAATCTGATCCTAGATCCGAATTCAAATATCCAGATTCGAATCCAAATCTGTCCGGATACTTATTTTTGTCCCGAATTCATTCATGACCGGATACAGCTCCGGATCGGACGGATAATATCCGCCCAGATTTCACCCCTAATGATCATATCTATTGTGGAAAATTGAAACGCCGCCAAACTCCCTAATTATCTAGCCAAAGTTGTTCAAGAAAATATATATTAGATATGATGTTAAATCGGTGAAGGCACACGTGTGTTTGAGAATTGAAATGTATAAATGTTGAACCGCCTCAAAAATCTAGATCGGACAAATATGATCTAAAGAAATTCTATCGCTGCTTTTATAATTAAACGCAAAAATAGATTGAAACATTGTTGATCAAAGGAATATAGCTACCAAATAAGTGTCTATAATTATAGCCACGTTTAAATTTATGGTATTGTACATACACGGCCAGCGGCATCTTTTCAGTTTTCTTTTCACACTTCAATTTACATACATCAATTATCAATACTAAAGTTAAGTATTTATACTTTCACCTTATTTTAAATACAAAGACTTTGAAGTTAAATTTCGTAAGACAGCTTCAATACGCAATTACATGTACAACAAACTCATATCTTATGTAGAGATATATATGTATTTTTTTTTTTCCAATTAAAATTTGGCTACATATGTACAACAAATTATAGGTATCGTGTCACGCAAATCTTGATCCTTGATAGAATCTAAATCCAGGCACTCCTTCAGAATGTAAATCATTTTTCTCAATTTTCAATTTTTTTTCTCTTGTTTGTATTGTTTGCATAATCTTTTTAATTAGGAGTTTTTTTGTTTTTTTTTTTTGGGAAAATGAGAAAAAAGAAAAATAATATTTTTTTTTCATATTTTCACTCTAAATTATGATATTATTTTTGTACAAATTTGAAGTTTTTTTTTCCCATAAAACAAGCGGGTACTATATATAGGATAATTTTTTTTTTATTCTTTCGTTATATATCCCTCCAATTTTTTTTCTATAAAAAAGAACACACTTAATAGTTTATTTTTCACTTTGTGTAGTACTCCCTCTGTTCACGAAGAATACTATGTTTTTGTCATTTACGGCCGCTTGTTTCTATTTGTCCATGACTCCACACACCCCTTTATACTCTACAATCTTTTTTATTATTATTATTATTTACAAAGAAACTAACATTCTATAATTTACTTTTTCTCTAATAGACCTCATCCTTACTTAAATAATTTTACAACTATTTATCACTTTTTAATTAAAATTTGTATACCTAAAAGCACAACACATCTTTTTTTTTTTTTGAAAGAGAAAAAACTTCATTAAAAATGTGTTGGACAGATTGTTTCCCTGAGCTTGTAAAGCACACCGCATTTTTATGTACAAAAGGAGTATATCATTACTTTTTTCAGCGAATCAATCAACTATATTTTATACAGTATTTATTTTAGGAGAATCGCACAAGGGATTCAAAACATCAACATAAAGTATGATATAAATATAACTCTATCATGCTGTATTAAAATTGTATTACTATTTTATTAAGTGAATCAACTATATTTTTTTAGGGAAATTATATCATACTTTTCTTTTCAGCATGGCTATAAAGCTTAAGAAAATTATATCATATTTTAGATATAAAAAAATAAAAAAATAAAAAAAGGAGAAGATTTGGGGTACTTAAATAACTATATAGTCCAATATACTAATAAAGTAATCAAAGCGTAGTCATTTATCATGCTGCACCTATATAGACCCTACAAAAAAAGATACCGTATCGTAATTTACAAAAAAAAAAAAAAAAAAAAAAAAAAAAAAAAAAAAAAAAAAAAATGCACTTAACACTATACTATTCCATGCACACACTCATTAACAAACCCCATAATTTTAGTACGAGGGAGTTGCCAACCGGGGTACTTTAAATAATTGTAGTATGCACTAACCATTTATTTATCTTGAATATAAGAGAAAAAAAAAACTATTTATTTATCTTTATAAACTTATATATAAGTTTCAATTTTTTTTAAATGTAATTATTTACTTTACATCTCAAGATAACATACTTAATTTGCATTAAGCATTAATACAAACGTTCTCTTATTCACTGTGGGCATATTTAATATGTTCATGGCTGATGTGACAGTATCACGTTAATAATTTTTCTATTTAGGTATAGTTTTTTTTTAGTAGGATTTAAATTTTATTTAGTATTTTTTTTTTTGTGGAGTTTAGTTTTAGAAGACATATTTATAATATTTTTTTTAAATATATTATCATCTCGTCAATCATAAACATATTAAATATGTCCACAGTGTATAGAGAAACATTTTGTGAGAGAATAATTGTAACTACTAAACAAATCATGTAAAACAGATTTGACCTAATATAGCATTTGTTTCGTATACTCCACTAGTTGAACCCAAACTCAAGTACACTCTCCCCGCAAAAATAATTTATTACTCCCTCCGGCTCAAGATTCGTGAGACCTTTCTTTTTGGCATTTTCGGCACGCATTTCCACGCTTCTCGTTGATGAGTTTTAAAATGAATTTTTCAGGTGTTTTTCTTTTTACGGGATACTACGAGTGTCATAGTATCCCGTGAAAAGAAAAATACCTCAAAAATTCATTTTAAAACTCATCAACGAGAAGCGTGGAAATGCGTGCCGAAAATGTCAAAAAGAAAGGTCTCACGAATCTTGAGCCGGAGGGAGTATAACTTTATTTTTAGATACATAATATTAATGAATACTTTAAATTTATTCAATCTATTAACCTAATGAAGTGGGACAAAGTAGTATCAATTTAATTTTTATTATTATGTAAACAATAATGATCTTCGGCCATAATATGACTGGCTATACAATGACATTTTTCTTAATACATAATTCAAAAAATAATATATTAAAGGTTATGATCAGTATTGAAATGTTTTTAAGAGATTATTCTTAATTACTTTTAAATTTGAATATAAAAATATTTTCTCTTCCCAATAATTAAATTTTTTTTCTTTAAATAAAAAGGCAACAAATTCCTTAAAGTGGTCATGATTATCAAATAAATTAAATGGTTAATTTGTTAAAGATACATAAATTATACAACTTTTTAAATTGTCTTATAAAATCTAAAAAAGATTGGCATAAATACATAAACTATTACATATTAATATTAATTATGGCATGTCACATTATGGCCGAATATCATCACTCTTATGTAAAATTCAATTCCGATCAAGCTTTTAATAATATCCCTCGTAACCACTTACCGAAACCTACATTAATAGCAATTTAGGGGGTTAATCAAGCAGAGTAATAGTATACTCGAGCTCAACTAAAAACCTTTTAGAAGAGAGTTGAGTTGAATTTAATTTCCAAGTTCGAACTCGAACTCAATTCAACATCAAGCTAGCTTGGCGAGAATTTATTTTAAAAATAATTAAACTATTGAGGACAAATAATCAAACTATTACAACGTATGAACTAACTTAAATTAGATTTTTTTAAATTTTCAATCAAATAAAAATTATATTAGAGAAATGTCCAATTGTTAAGGACATAATTAATCATGATAAGGCTTGTGAACATATATATGGGAGAAACTCGAGCACGAAATCACATTGATTCCCACTTGTGTACATATTGATTTTATTTCTTCTATTAATTCAATGGTCTATTTCAAAGATACCGTGTCACAATAAATTCGAAGTTAAGACACATGGTATCATGCATTAATCACTCTACTACTTAACCAAAATACACATGGTATCATGTATTAAACACTCTACTACTTAACCAACATACACACACACACCATATTTCATGAATTTACACATGTACACGAATCTAAAACCTTTGATTTCATGTATATTGTTAGTTGGTTCAAGTGATCACTTATACTAACTTACGCTATAAATATTACTCTCTCTGTCTCATTCATCTTGACACATTTTATCATTAGATAGACTCAACTTGAATAAAAAAAACTATCAAAATAGATGAGACCGATGAAGTACAAAATACTTGACATTGTGTGCGTGCGTTAGCATAATGACAATAATGTTAATGTCAAAGACTTTTGTAATAGAAAAATTTATTGTTTAAAATAGATTAATTAATGGTGATTTCAATCACAACCCATTTGAAAATGCTATATAGAATTAACCCGTAGCCACCTTCTCTAAAAAAGAACTAAATATCATTTATTCCACGAGTTTACTTTTTCTACGTGGGGATTAGCCATTTAATTTTGCGTTATACGTAATTGTTTGACCACTACAATTAATTAATGATTTCCGTCTAGAGTTAGTTAATCCTAATTGAGAAATAGAAGACTTTAATAATAAACTTGTTGAAATTTGAAACAATCTATCCATATAATAATTGTCACACTATTAATAGCCTTACATATTTGGCATATCTTTTTAGTTAGCGTGGTGCTTATAAATTAGCCGAATTTATTATTGTTGTACTTAGTAGGAGTAGTACTTATCAATATTAATCATGTCACGTCGAAATAATTCAACCTAACAGATTTTCAAGGCCTACTTTCCCTTGAGATTCAATGTATCACCCGTTGGTAAGTATTTTAATTTCTACGTTGAAGGGAAATTTACAACCTTACTTTAAGGAAAATTTTCTCAAACATGTCCACCGCTAACCTGCAAAAAAGTCCGGGTAATTTTGAACAGTTTCTTTTAAGGTTTTATTAACATTAATACACGCGTACAATTAATTCTTGTTAAGCTTGCCTATTTATTTCGGTGATAAGATTTATATTAACAATTTATTGATTTATTTATATTTGTTTTTGTTAAATAGTAGTAGATCAATTTAATCCGAATCAAATGCATTAATTACAAGAAGTGACATGTTAAAAGACAATAGTATCCTTCGACTCATAGCTTTCACATAAAGTAAAAAAATTATTATATATATATTGGGAATAAAAAAATTATTATATAGCTTTCACATGATAATATATACACATTGGGAATAAAAAAATTGATATATATTTAATTACTATCGTAAAAAAATTATTATATATATATATACACCATAAAGTAAAGGTGCAAACAAGATTTACTTCAATAATAATATTACTCTCTTTTACCCTTAAATGCACTCTAATGACAAATATATTGGTTTAACCACCTTTGAAGTACAAAAACTGAACATAAAATAAAATAAAATAAACAATTGTATGGAAAAATAGTAGAATAATTGACCTTCTGAGGTATATGCAGTTTTACAAAAGAAAACTGAAAATCCATTATTTGATGATTCTACCCCTAGTGAGCTATTCTAGAAGAAGAGAAACCTATCAAATACTGAGCTATTGCACAATAACAAATAATGGAAGTTGAATGAAATAAAATTATATGATTGCAATTGCCAACAAATAATGAGCAAATAATGCTTATAAAAGTCAGCCAGATGTTGATCATGCTCATTATTTGAAATGCATACCCTTAATAACTCTATTTGGAAGTTTAATGGGTTATTGCACAAGAAGAAAAATATTCCAGACTTCATAAATTTGGTAAAAGGGCGATTGTTCCACAACTAAAAATAAACCACACAAAATTCAAATAAGGCCCAACATTTGCATGAAAATATTTTGAGAATTGGATCATGACCATCCGTAAGTGTCAGCGGCCCGGCCCATATCTACGTACTCGCCCATTTTTATTTTTATTTTTTATTTTTCTTTTACATCATAGGATTACACAAGTTAGTAGTCATCATAAGAAAAAAAAAAATAGGTCGATATAGTGGGAATTGCGCGCAGTCCTTGTGCAATAGTTTGTGTTAGATACAAACAATAAGTCTCACATTGGAAATATAAGGAAGATACACCTTGTATATAAGGGGAGCACCACTACACTAGTTTGAGGCCTTTTGGGAAGGAGCCCAAGAACAAAACCGTGCGGGCTTGGCCCAAAGCGGACAATATCATACTAGTGTAGTTCAATAGTGTGTGCGGCAATCCCTAACAACTGGTATAGAGCCGAAGGTTCGGCTGGGGACAGGAGTGGAGCCCAAGGTAGCAGTGGACTGCGTTTGCAATGTGTGGAAGGACCCCTAGCTTGGTGCGACTTCAACGATAGGAGATCTGTGGGTTCCTTGTGTCGAAAGTCTTCCTGGTGAGGTGGTCAGGCAAGCGGGTCCCATTGGGTGTTAACAGCGGTACAAGATGAACAGATTATCATTGGAGGGGAGGACACATGAAGGACAGTGTGGTTTGTGTTTGAGGGAGGATTGTTAGATACAAACAATAAGTCCCACATTGGAAATATAAGGAAGATACACCCTCATTCATGTGAACACTGGGATTATCGTTGGAGGGGAGGACACATGAAGAACAGTGTGGCCTTTGTGTTTGAGGGGATGATTGTTAGATACAAACAATAAGTCTCACGTTAGAAATATAAGGAAGATACACCCTCATTCTTGTGTACACTGAGTAAACTCCTGCCCTCTGCAGTAAGCGTCCACCTGCAATAGCCTGCAAACTATATATGAGAGGTGTGCATTGGATAAACACCCTCTCATGTGCAGTATCCTACAAACTACACATGAGCGGTGCGCACTAGATAAACACCCGCTTTTACAAACTACACATAAGAGATAAATCACACTTAAGAGAACATGTGTAATAGTATCATAGACTCAAACCCATCAAGGCATTGGCGGATTTGTAAACGTGTCCATTTAGACCACATGCGTACCAAACTATCATCGTGTTACCCTCTAAGCGTTTGTTTGGTAGCTGAGATATCTCATGATATCTCAGCTTATCTCGTCTAATCTGTGCGTTTGGTAGCCATGATGGTAGTATCTCTCCGGCCCGCGTTTTACTGTCCGCGTAAATTTCACTGTTCCTCTTTAGTATACGTATCGCACAATAGAATAACAAATTCCATTCTACCCTTCTGCCTTCTCGATTCCTAATTTTCGATCTCTTCTTGCATATCACATAACAAGAAGCCGATAATGAAGCCGATTTGATAGCAACAACCCATCGACGAGGAAGACGTTGTGATTTAGGACTTTCCACTCACGTATCTGCAACCCCGCTTGCAGACAAAACTTTTGCTCTTCTACTGTCCGGGTTTGCCCTCATTCCTCTTTTTCGCCATTTTTTTGCATTTGGGTTTCATATATCAAATCCAATGGGTTTCTTCTAGCGTCTTCCAGCCAAATTCCTCTTAAGTTCCACCATGATACTGAAGGACTGTATTTCTTTTTGCAAATTTTCATCCGAAGGGTTTCGGCGTTGGAAATATCTCCGAACACTTACCTCACCATAGTTTTCACATTATTTGGGGATAAAGCTTAAAATCGTTTGCTATCAGTGAGTTCTTATAATTTTATTTTTTTCAATTTTTATGTGGAAAATTCATCTTCCTGCGACTGGAATTTTGCTTCGCTTGATGTGTTTTCTTGAAGATTGCTCTGATATTTGGTTTTGTACCTTGGTTATTGAAAGAGTTTCTGGTATTTGCACTCTTTTTATATAGGATTTAGTTCCAGTAGAAATTCTCAAATCTGATAGTTGTTGACAATATTAGCTTCATGAATTCTTTTGAAAATGTGGGGACCTCATTCTACAAAATTACATGGTAAAATGAGTTTAAGTATAAAATCTTTGGAACTTACACATTATGACTTTTTTTTTAATGAACATGCCTCTGAATAATTAGTTACGGAATATAGTTATTTCATGCCAATGGAGATTGTTTGTATATATGTGCTCTCCGATAGGATTAGTAGAGAAAATTGAAATTTTTTTTGATGGCAAACTACGAACTGGATCAGCATCCCTTATCCTTATTTTTTGTATGACTAACTTAGTGAGAATCAGAATTATGTCTTGTTGTCTGAAGGTTTATGTTCATGGCATTGATCAATATTGTGGCTATGCTACTACTGTGGAGTAATGATAAATTGAATATGCTCTCTCTTTTTTTTGTAACTGAGGGTAGCCATTTTTTAATGCATAATGCTTATCACCTCTGAAGTTTTTCTGTAAATTAATAAAGGTGTTTTCTGACTGCATTGAATGATTGTTCAGAGCATGGTAAACTTATTGCGCGTTCTTATGAGTATCAGTTGAAGATATAAAATTATAAAAAATACCTTCTTAACATAAATTCTTTGTTCGAACTTTATCTCAATGTAGATATGGATGAGCAATTCCCTGAGCCTGCAGCAATCTTATTACTGATTCAAGAAACCATTCAACTTTATCTCCTAGAAATAACAACAATCATGGAAATAATTATTGATATTTTAGAAAGTAAGAAAAGAAAAAGGGTAGCTGAGTCACAATCATATTCTATGATAGAAAGGATGCCAACACAGGTTCAACACTTGAGTAGGATGATAGGAACCACAGACGTAGATTGTGTCTCAAATCTACTAATGGATAGAAACACTTTCGGACGTTTGTGCTTGCTTTTGAGACAACTTGGGGGGTTAGAAGATGGGAAATATGTCTCTGTTGAGGAACAAGTTGCCACTTTCTTATGTATATTAGCCCATCATAAGAAGAACAGGATAGTAGGCTTTGACTATTGGAGAAGCGGCCAAACAATCTCTCTATATCTCCACAAAGTTCTTAAGGCAATTTTGATGCTTCATTCAATATTTTTGGTGAATCTAGAGCCTATAACAGATGACTGTTCTGACAGTCGTTGGAAATGGTTTAAGGTACTTGTTCTTTATACACTCGATGACTGAAATTTTTAACTCATAATTATGATTTATTTTCATTTTGAATGTATTTTATTCTCTTTAGGGCTGCTTAGGGGCATTAGATGGAACCTATATTAGTGTGAAGGTCTGCAACACTGATAAGCCCAGATACAGGACTAGGAAGGGCACAATTTCTACAAACACATTGGTTGTTTGTGATCGAAACCTTAAATTTGTTTATGTATTACCTAGTTGGGAAGGTTCCGCTAGTGACTCACAAATTCTAAGAGATGCGATCAATAGACAATATGGTTTAAAGGTCCCAAAGGGTACGAACTTCGCTATCTCTTATTTCTTTTAGCCAAATTTACCTCCCTTTAATTTACTAAAATAACACGTCGCTTATGTCTCAATCTTTATGGCATGCTCTTGTACGTTCATAGGTAATTATTACTTATGTGACAATGGTTATGCAAACAGTGAGGGTTTCTTAACCCCATATAGAAGTGTGAGGTATCATTTGAAGGAGTGGGGTCTTGAAAATGCACAACCTCAGAACAAGGAGGAAATGTTTAATATGAGGCATAGTAAGGCTCGTAATGTGATTGAGCGTGCTTTTGGTGTCTTGAAAATTCGTTGGGGTATCCTTCGAAGTGCTTCTTATTATCCTATCAAGACACAAATTAGGCTTATCACTGCGTGTTTTTTGTTGCATAATTTCATTCGAAGCGAAATGGAGACGGACCCAATAGAGCAAGCTCTTGATGAAGAGGTTGTTGAAGCAACTGAAGTAGAAGTAGACCATGATATCGAGTATGTTAACATCATTGAATCATCAGCTGAGTGGAGTTCAAAACATGACTCTATTGCTTTAGCTATGTGGAATTCGGGAAATTGATGTGGTTTGATGATAATATTTGTACTTTTTTCAGTAATTAAAGAGAGACATCACCATTTCTTTTCATTTTAATGATACTTGTATTCGTATTTGTTAATAGTTATTAAGTTATTGTTTATTTTCATCTTGTGATTCTTGTATTTCTTTTTTTTTCTTTTTTATTAAGGATTATTGTGGGACTTGGTTGTCAAATCATCAACTCTTTAGATATGGAATTCTCATATTTTTCTTAAGGCTCTGATATCTATTTTTTTTAGGGATTGTAAATTAAAGACTTCTTAATTGCATTTTCTTTGGTGAAAAAAGCATGGCAAACCGCGTATGAGCTCTAGGGCTGTCTATACGGTTCGGTTCCGGGAACCGAACCGAAAATTTCGGTTAACCGAACCGAAAATAGGTGGAATTTAGGAAATGGGACCGGATCCAAAGTTTAATTCGGGTACCCCGGAACCGGACCAAAGTTATTCGGTTCAGTTCCGGTTACCCGAAAAGGAACCGATTTTTTTTTTTTTTTTTTTTTAAATTGTTGTGATTTATAGACCACCATCACACGCATAAATTATACATAGCTCAATTTAATTTGTTGGATGATACATTAAAATCAAGAAATAACTTTTTTACATTAAAATAAAGAATCAAGTAACCAACAAAATATGTACAAACAAAATAAAAACGTAGAGAAGAGATCATCCATCTAAACTACAACTTTGCAAGTAGCTTCAAAGAAGTTAGTGAACATTCTAAAAATCATGATTTGTACTATGAAAAAAATTAAAATTAAAATTAGTAATAAATATTTCGGTTCTTCGGTTGGAACCATTCGGTTCCCGGTTAGAACCGAAGACCGAACATTTTAAAAACTAGAAACCGGGACCGGACCCAAAGACCGAAATTTCGGTTATCGGGTACCCGGAACCGATTCGGTTCCGGTTCGGTTCCGGGTAACCCGAGAACCGAGAACCATTTGGACAGCCCTAATGAGCTCATTGAGACGAGGAAGCAAAACTCTTTTGACAGTGACATATTCACTATCCAATGCATTATCAAGCTTCAATAAGTTCTTAGTGAACTTCAAGATACAAGACAAAATGGATTTGGATGCAAGTGGAACACTGAGCATGGAGAAGATGTCAGGCACGAGATTCTCCTCCTTGGATAATAGTGGAACAAGTTTGTAGCTTTTACTCATCGCAAGAAAACAATAAAACAGAGAACTAGGTTGTTGGCTACTAAGACCTTTCTTCATAAATTTAGCAACCAGAGGTTTTACTGATGTAAAGACCACGTCCCAAAATGCACCTTCAAAATCATGATCATCATATTTATTAAGAACAAGATAGCTTATATTTCGTTCAAATATCTGAATACGAGCGCGCAATATGTAAAACAAACTAGAAACTAACAAGAAAATTAGTATCAAATAAGTAATTCATTATCTTAAACAATTAATTTTAATCCAAACATAACTTTATATATCAAAAATATAAGTTTAGCATAGCATCAAATACAATAGACAAACTACACATAACCTAATGGGAGCAGTTTAAACCCATCTTGCTTTCAAAAAGAAGATCCATATCTTCATGTCAATGGAGCATAGACAAAAAACTTAAAAAACATAAATGAGAATTTACAAAATAGATGCAGCATTTGGTAGAATCATATCGGCATTTTACAGCAAACGACAAACATAGGCTACACGAGCAATCTCGGGAAGGCTCATAAACATCTGAAGCATTTCAGTGCTCAACACGAGTTTTTCACAACTGCATAACTTTTAGTCAATTGAAAACTCATCCATGTTATCCAACAACAGCCAAACCTCCTTCCTAAGCTTGCCTAAATTGGCATGATATCCAAGTACGTTGGTCAATTCTTGAAGACGCGTGTTTGTATCCTTATGAATCGTGTTGAGCAACTCACTGAGATTGTTGATTCTGTCTTTTTCTTTGCGTTTCTTTGAAGAGGATGTTGGCTTGCTATCCCCCATAGAGGATTGACACACGCTCTCTGTTTGAGGCTGAGGCTGAGGCTGAACATCCTCTTCAATCTCAACAAAATTCTCATGCTTCGTGTTACGAGCAGGCCCCTCGAACTTCTGGTGTCCGCGACCAACTCTTTCACGGACTCCATTACATCCTTAGCCCCTTCACCAATCGTTCTATCTTTCCCGAAGACAGCTTTCCAGCCTACCAACATAGGCAAAGGCTTATATCCCTGAAGTTTCCAGCAGAAGAATCGGTCTAATTTGCAACAAAAATAAAAATAAAAATAAAAAAATCAATGAGATAATTTCAATATAAAGAATGAAGCATTAGTAGATTGAAAATAATATTTGAAGTCTATTGGAGTGAATTTAATCAGGTATACCCGTATGATTTCCTCCCATGCTTCAGGATCACCATCGATCTTCTCATCCCCATGTACATTGAATCCAACCCCGCTACGGCTCAGTATACTCATAATAGCTCTATATGTTTTCTTCCACGCCGTTAACTTAGAGTGAATGTAGGGTCCGGCCTTGATGTTTGAAAAAGGAAATTCCATCTTCATTGCCTCTTCGAGCTTCTTTAGGTAACCTATCCGAAAGCCGTTGTCAGATTTATAGCCCCGGGCAACCAACGATTTCAGGGGGACAAGTAGAACTTTTTCCTCTTCGGGTGACCATATCCGACGCGACACCTCTTTGTTGCCGCTCTTCAAGTTTTTACTGCTACCTACAAGATAAACTCAGAGATAGATTGAAATTTTTATTCTGTGTAGCACACTCTCTAATATGGAAGTGAACAAACCAGAATAGTATGCTGATGTTACAAAAATCATAAATTGCAACAACTGGATCATACAAAAATTATAAGAATTGAACATAATCAACACAAACTAGAACAAAAGGCGTAAATGCCTTTGTAAATTGAATAGGAACTTCAAAACACTATAACCATCACTATACAAACTCATGTATACTTAGCACCACAAACCACCGAAGAATCATAAGAATTTTATAAACGGAATCGGAAATATCACAATTTATTTCGACGATTATTTGCAACTTGAAACAAAATTGAGTTTGATAGGAAAAACACTATCAGACGAGCCTACCTTGATGGGTGTGTGCCATGTCGATTGCTTGAAAGGAGACGAGCAACACCAACTTTGTCGATTTACCCGCTTTGATCGTCGGCTGGAAAATCAATGAGAAGGTCTCGTGGAAATCACGCAGAGTTAGGGTTCCAAGAATGAAGATAAAAATGAACGATGGAAAGATAAAATGAAAAAAATCGCGCGCGGGAATCGGATGGCTTGCTTGAAAATTAAAAAAAAAAAAAACCAAGGGCAAAAGAGTAACTTTATGCTTCAATCGTGGTTATAATTTTAGCAACCAAACATCATATAACAAATGTGCCATTTGTTCTCTTGTACTACCTCCATCTCGTTGATTTAGTCTCATTTGCTATTTTAGTCCGTCTCAACTAATAGTCTCATTTCCTAATAAGGAAATAAATTAGTATCACTTCAGCTCATCCCATCATTGTTAATTAGGCCCTAAATTTAAGTTGACCCAATTATGCCCAAAATTAAACTAAACCCAATTACACCTAAACCCTAAAATGAGATGGGTCATTCCACTTTTGTCCAGAATCATCCATTATATCTCTCTCTCTAACCAAACCGATCTCTCTTTCTCTCTATCCTCTGCAATTCTCATCTCGCTCTATCCTCTCGATTCACTCTCCGGAAAATACCAATCACTAAAATCTCCGGCAATACCAATCACTCTCCCCTTTCCTTCTCCGATAATGAATGATTTTGGGCCTATCTACCACGGCCGGTGGGGGGCGAAGCTGGCGGTGGATGACGACTTGTCTCCAGAAAACCCTAGATCTGACCCGCCGCCGCCTTCCCCCGGCCGAAAATCCCCAGAAATTCCGAATAACACCCCTAAATCTATTCGCCAAAACCTTAGAAAGAACAGATCTCGTCGTCGCAACCCTAAACCCATCCCTCCCCGACCATACCTTGTGATTCGCCGGCCGACGGGGGCAAAGATAGCGGAGGAAGCAGATCTGAGCCCAGAAAATCCTAGATCTGTCCAGACGCCGCCTCCGTTACCGCTGGCGTTGCCCCTTCCCGCTGGCGACACTCGAGACCGATCAGACCCAAAATTGTTCCGACGCCTCCCGCGTTACGAACACCGCCTGCGCAAGCTCCCAGATTGGATGCATGAGGGCTCGGGCGCCAAAGTTATTGTCGCAGGGAGGGTGGTGGCGGCGCCGGCGCCGGCAGAAGACAGTTCCGGTTCAAAACCCTTCACTGCTGCTCCTGTTGAGAGGCTTTGAAGCCTTCAATTCGGTGAAATCTACCTCTGTTTACTGTTTTCTCTCTATCTTTCCAGTTCTTAGTTTTATTATTTTGATGATTGGGATGAACGAATCCTGCTATAGTTTGTGTGATTTAGCTTAATGTTGGTCCTGTGTGATGATGATCTCTTTTGGGATGATGATAATGTGGACTGGTATTGAATTGTTTGATCTCTGAATCTGTTTAATCTTCATGCTCTGATTCTTGTGGTACTAAATGGGTTCGATTATCTGCAATGATGACACAAATACTCTGATTTCTTGGACTAAATTATGCTCTGAAATATCTCATGATTGATTGATCCAGTTGTTTGGAGCTGCATTATCTCTGATTATAGTGTATGCCTCAATGCTCTGATTGTGGTGGTAGTATGTGGGTTAGATTATCTGCAATGATGACACTTAGGAAATTTTTAGCTAATGCCTCTATATGGAGTGGTTCTCATATGCTTTCTTGGGTTACTGTGTGTCTGTGCCTACACTTATGATTCTGATAAGCTCATTAAAGTCATGGTCTCAATTCATCTTAAAACTGAAAATAAACTGATTCATTAAAATCTGCTTGATTGCAGGAACTATCTGAAATCAGAATAATAATGTGTGCTTGCATTAATTGTAACATAGGGTGTGTGTGAACATTAAAACATTAACATAAATTGAAATCTAAACATGTTACCTCTTTAATGATGCAATCTCTTATTACTGTCCTTGTTATAGACTGTATAGGTTTGATTTCAATTGTCCCTCTTGGCCTTCTTATGATGTTCCTTCTTGCTTCCACCTCTTCAACTAGTGGCCACATTCCAATCTTTCCATCAAACAACACTTGCCCTTCTGCATCAAACACAGGCCTGCTAACTGCACATATAAACATCACCTTTGGTATGAATTTCTTGGACTGACAAACTCTATGTGGGTCTACCTCCATTGGGGTGAGGTAGTATCTGCAGCTTTTCCTTGTCAACATGAACCATTTCTCATCAAGATGAATTGTGTTTTCCATGGCTTTATATTTCAGTTTATTCAGTGCTGCATCATAGTGTAAGGCTTGTAGGCAAAATTTTAACCTAGAAAGCATATGATGAGCTGCCAATAGAGGTTTAATAGCATTTGTGTGATGTCTGAGCAGAAGCTTAGCCCATCTACCCACAGTTGCCCTTGATATATGTGGTCCTAGAGCATCAGACATTGATTGAATTGTACCTCTTTTGTCTACTGGAATCTGCTCTATTCTTGCATAGTCAATCTCATGTTTTTTCTTTCTTATTCTTGGAGTGTTTTTCCTTGACAGATTGACTACATCATTTCTTGCTCTTTGTTCTTTTGTGGTTGTCCAGATGCGGCTGATTGTTTTTCTGGAAACTTTGAACAAGGCTGCAGCTTCATTGATCTTTCCATGTGGGCACTTATCATCCTTCAAGCTCCCAAGTAAGAACTGCATGATGGCTTTTCTTGTCAAGTCTGAAAGATCATCTTTCTTGCCCATTGCATTGCTCAGCTCTCAGCTCTTCAAGGGAGATTTTTCTGGAATGATTGGAGTGTGAAGGGCAGCAAATGAATGATCTCACAGCTTTATAGAGTAGGCTTTCTGAGATTTGGGGGGAAAAATCTGAAAATTTGGCTCCACTTTGTATTTTTCATTTTTTGATTATTTTGTATTATTAAATTCATGAACAGTTAAATGAGATGAACAGTAATTCCGCTACAGTGTTATATGAACAGTAACTGCGAACTCTAATTTTTTGGGATTAAATCTGTTAAACCTCCCCTTATCTTCTTTCCTTGGTTCTAGTGTCATATTGAAATGGGACTACCTTAGTGAGATTGAGGTAGTATACCAAACACCCATCATATTTTTTTTATGGGATAAGGTACAAATACCCCCTTAACGTTTTTATGAAAAAACAAATTGCCCCTTGAACTTTGTTTTGGTACAAATAAGACCCTCATCTTCATTTTTAGGTACAAATACCCCCTTAATGTTTTTATGAAAAAAACAAATTGCCCCCTGAACTTTATTTTGGTATAAAAAGGACTCTCATCTTCATTTTTAGTCATACTATATATCTCTTCCATAACAAATTGTCCCATAAATCTTGAGAATCCTAATTTTTAAAAAATAAAATCCCTAATTGCTCACCTTTCTCTCTTGAAATGACGATGCCATCGGTGACTTTGCTATCTCAATGTCGGCACCGCCTTCTTGTTGTACCTCAAACTCGTCATGTCAACCACTTCTTGCACGAGCTTGGTTGTTGGAGACGGAGAGAGACGCTCGGTCCTCATGCCCACCGTGTGCTTGCTTGTACAAAAAAAAAAAAAATCAGAAAAAACAGCTGTGAGTGTTCCTAGGTTTGGTGAATTGTTCCTAAAAATGAAGATGATGGTCATTTTTGTAACAAAACAAAGTTCGGGGGCAATTTATTTATTTTTTCGTAAAAATGTTGGGGGGGGGGTATTTGTACCTAAAAATGAAGATGAAGGTCCTATTTGTACCAAAACAAAGTTCAGGGGGCAATTCGTTTTTTCATCAAAACGTTAGGGGGGTATTTGTACCTTATCCCTTTTTTTATCATGGTTTAATCTCAATCATCACTGTTCATCTCTAAATTTTTTACTTATCTCAACTCCTTACCAAACAAGCACTGGCTAAATCGAGTAATTCTTTTTTTTATTGGAGGAGCATTACATAGTGTACTTAATTTACCGCTAACGGTACAATGTCACGTTAATTATTTTTTCTCTAAAGTTTAATTTCTTTTAGTAAGTTTAATTATTTTTTTTTAAGATTTATTTTTATAAAATATGTTGAAAATATTTTTTTTAAATACAATACTGTTACACAGTAATTATGCCATAATGGATAAGAGAGGCATTATTCAAACGTCAAAATGGTTATCAAGACTTTAGATGTTTTAATAATATAATGTAATTACAATTTACGAGTAATTTTTATTAGACCATCTCCAAACATGAGAATCATAAGGTGAAGTTATTGCTAAAGAAACACATTCCATTCCATCGTCTCTTTTCCTAAAAAAAAGAAAAGAAAAAATAAGCCCGACTCATTCTTCCCGTCTTACCCACCGCCAGCACTGCCATTAATCTGCCGGCGACGCCCACCGCCGTCGTGGCATCCCTCCCAACGACGCGTAACTAACCGGTGAGGTAAGCATTGCGCTTCTTCTTATGCTACCTTTTTCTTATAGCCTAGCGATCAGTTCTGTGAATTTTCTAGAATTAAGAGGGGAAGAGGAAATTAGCTATGGAAAAAATGTGTATCCATATGTGAGTCCAAAATCTCAATTTCCGCCATTTACGAGGAAAGAAATCAGAAATTGATTAATCAGGATTACCCATTGATCCATTTCTCTACCATTGCCTCTCTGTTTTTTTTTTTTTCCTTCGTTATGTCTTAAATCTGAGCTTTTGTTCATAATTCTCGTTGCTTATTGTGCTGTTTCTACATTTATCTAACGTTATCTGCGGAAGTCATTCCATTTTAGTTGGAATTATTATCTTTCATCTATTGTCTAAGTGTTAACTTTTTTAGGTGAAGTAACCCTGTTTTTGATGGCATCATTTCACATTTTTTATTTCGTAGCGTATTTCTATTTTTATTCTCTTTAGTCAACATGTTCAGCAATATTTGTTGTACCTATGCTTTTGATCTATTTTCTCGAATATACTTTTATATGGATTGATTTCGATATATGTTTAATCTGATTGTGTAGCTTCCTTTTTATATTTCAGCAATTTCAGAATATGTTGTTGCTTTTGATGTTGAAATGGAAGTCTATTTCAATGCTGAAGTTCTAGCAGTATCCTTGTTCTAAATTGAGGGGATTTTAGATTTGGCAAGCCTCTCAGATGGAAAAGAAAAGAGTGGATGAACAAGAAGCCTTGCCTGTGTCACAGCCCAAAACTGATAGGTTTGGATTTGTAAAGCACGAAGCTAATTCACCTGATGGATTGGCAAAGACCAGATCAGCCTCAGAGTATGAGAGGTATCCACTGTGATTGAATATTTGATATCTCAAATGCCACGTTATTTATTCTGCATTCTGGATTTTCTGATTATCTAGATTGCTAGTGAACGGTTATCTGTGGCACGTGTTCAAGCCCTTAGTTTTATGCTTACCTTTTCTACACTATGCTTGCTTGAGTATCTTTTTTATTCTTTTGCTGCGTTCCAAAGAATTGTGTGTACCCTAATTTGTGGCTGTTGTATGAAATTGCAAAGGATGTGAATCAGAAAAGCACATGTCATCGGAAAAAATTGTTGAAAGGTGAATTGAATCATAACCCAAAATCATCATATTGACAGACTCAATAAGTTGGTTTGCATAAACGTTATCAGTTATCTTTGAACTATTTGTCGTCATGGTTCAACCCAATGGTGTGGATATTGCGAGGAGCTAGTTGGGCTGACCCCTCTGTGCTTCGGCTGCCTAGGGGCAAGGCCTAGGTGCGGAATAGGGGTCTGCTAGAGACCCCTATTCTCCAACTAATAGTATTAGCTTGTGTTGTATATTAAGCTGTTCTCATACATGTTCAAAATGCAAAACTCTTGGGGTATAAATGAATCGGAACAAATTCCTAAAGATTCTAAAATTATCTTTTTAATAGAAGAAGAGAAAAAGGGTCATGATTCAATCATATTATTTTCTTATTATTGGGAAAAGAATATAAAAATTGCTATCTAGGGGGGATGCTGTCAAGAAGGCCAATTAGAACAGAAGGCCGGGTGCCGTTTATGCAGTGCCTAGGCTGATTCTTGCAACAGTGCTTTAATATGTTTTTTTTATTGTATTTTTATTATTATTATTATTTTATTTTTTTTATGGTAAAACCATGTGTGTAAGCAAACAATAGAACTGATAGGGTGATCAACTTTTATAACGACGATCCCAACTTTATTTGCCGGTATAGTGCAGCAGCCCTGTTTTCTCAAAGGCATACCCTTCAAAGTTCCATACTTCCATTTAAGCTGGTATATCCAGTGCTCAGTTTCAGTTGCCAATGAGAAAGATTACCATTAAAGAAACACTTGTGTTTTGATACTCAGTTTTTTTCGAGCATCTAGAAGTATGAAGAAAAGGCTAGGTTGAGTTAGGTCTTGATGAAGATAGCTTCTAGGTATTAGATAACCTGAGATAAAATCTGAGCAACTTGTGGTTCATTTAAGAAAAGAACTCTCCTGGAGCAGCTATAATTCAGATTAAATTATGGCATGAAGGTTTAAGTTTTAAATCCTACAAATCTTTGTGCACATTCACTTTATTCTGAACTGATATATGGGTAACTTCCCGTTGTACTTTTTAAAGTTTTATTTTGAATTGAGAAATAAGAAATTTAGAGAAGACCCAAGACTGAATCTAGATAGTCTGCTTATAATTTCAACTTGACGAAGAGATACAAGCAGCTCCATCAAGGCCGGCTTTGACAGTGACTTGTCTAATGAATCTGTAATATTCAAAGAGCTTTCACTTACTTGCTTTGCTGAGAACAACTTGGATGTGTTTCCTTCTAGAATATGTGTTTTGTTGATGCTGTTCAAACATCATATGTTATCACATTGTTATTCAATTTTCAGGGAGGAAAGGAGAATTAGAAAATGGAGGAAGATGATAGGGGTTGGAGGAAGTGATTGGAAGCATTATGTTCGCAGGAAACCCCATGTTGTCAAAAGGAGAATAAGGAAAGGAATTCCCGATTGTCTAAGAGGACTTGTCTGGCAACTGATATCTGGAAGTCGTGACCTCTTGCTCATGAATCCAGGTGTTTATGAGGTAAAGACATTTTACTTTTTATGCAATATATATGAAACAAAGAGCCTTTTTATTGCACATTAAATTTCCTGATGAATGTAACTTGTACAGTAATATCATGTTAAAATCCTTAATAATTTTTAAATATGTGCGATCGTCTGGATCATTCCGATGTCGTTAATCCCAATTTGGAATTTTATATCTTTGGTATAAGTGTCAACATAGAATCTTTGATGATTTTATTTGAGTTAATTGATTATCAGTTGCAGTTTACAACTTATGTTTATGCTGCATCCTATCATCCAATGTGTAGCTCATAATTTCATATACCTTAAGTCCTTAAATAGATGAGAAACAAATTATGCATTGCAAATGTATGTTTTGTTACCCAAGAGCGGATTTTTAGTACTTGTTGTCTAGTTGTTGTCCACACAAGAGAACTAATTTGTGCTAGAGATCTGTAAATCCGAGCTTATCATTGTACTATAAGATCAAACCAACAGTTCTGGCTTGGTTGTTAGAGTGGAGAATGGGTTGGAAACTCGGAATTAGTTGTAATAGTGTAAAAGATAAAGTTGATGTTTTATACATTTAAGAGTGCCTTTGGGTCAATCACATATAGACTAGCTTCAAACCTGCACATATTAGGCAGTTAAATCTGGCGAAAGTCAGTAATCAACTTAGGAAGTTAATTTAGTATTTTCGGTTGAGTTGCTGGGCAAGAACAATACCTAACAGATTTGTCCCAATTTTTTCCGTGCCTTCCTGAATGATGACCATCCTGCATTCATCTACCCTTTTGTCAATCCCGTTAGCTTCTCAGCACATTATTTCTTGATTCTGTCAAATTGGTCCAACTTTCAACTCTTGAAGTCAGTTATGCAGTAAAGTGAATGGAGATCCCGAATGGACACAATCGACTGAGCTTTCCAATCTCCAGCTGCACTTTAGAAAATAAATCGAGGAAATATCGGTTATGATGATCTGTGATAAAGCTCTCACAATTGGAAATTCAATTTAGAGATAGCTATTGTCGACTGAGCTCAGGAGTATCCCATGAACTGGCTATTAATTTCATAAAATTTTGATAACTTGTTCTGCTTTTTCCATTAAGTGGTGTTGGACTCCCATGGTTGGCTACCTAATATGATGTGTGTGCAAAGTGAACAACATTGTTAATGGAATTCAAGTGTGCATAATAGTTAGTTTTACTACAAGGAGACCTCTCTCTTGCTCGTTTTGCTATTTTAGCTTCCAAGTTGCACAATGCACTGTGGTAGATGAAGTTGGGTTTTTTGGCAACAGAGTTCTTGATGATTTTCAGTGGGTATTTGGTCTGCCATCACAGTTGTTGCCACAAAGTTCCAACTAATCATAAATTTGATCTGGATTTTCAATGCTCAATAGGTATTCCATCTTTTGCAGTAGGGCATCACTTCTGCTGATGTAGCACCTTATTATTGAGTGTGATGCATTGGGACAAGGGTGGGTGCCATCCTGATGCAATATGGTAAACCCTTCGCATATTTAAGTAAGACTCTCTTGCATTGGTCCTTAGCTGAACCAGTTAACAAGAAGAAATTAATTGCTCGTGTTTATGATGGTCCAACAATGATGGTCCTCTTTTATTGGGTGGTCATTCATCATGCGTTTGGATCAAGGAAGCCTATGTCTGTAGCTGTACATTTCTACTTTGACTTATGCGAGTTGGGTTCATCATGTGTAAGCCCAATGCTTTGAATTGGCAGCAGAAGCAATCTCGAGTATAGGAGTGATGGCAACTAGCAGCAGTTTTCTTGCCACGAGGTTGGCTAGCATGACTTGCAATGAGCTAGTCATGAGAAGTTATTGGAGATTTGGAGATGGATTGTGACCTCATGCTCTCACTAGCGGCAATTTTTTTAAGAAGGCTGTGTTGGGTATCCAAATTCCTCAGCTTAGACACTCAAGCTTACTGAAAATTTGTACTTGATGCTTACATGTATTCTTGCCTCCCTAATTGATTGGTCGGGTCCCATTAATTTGTGACTAAATGTTGACTTTGTGAATGAAACAAACGACAATCATTTGCTTGCAAGAGTGCCTCTTTCCCCACAGATCCCTTCGTAGGTTTAGGAGGATACCAAGATGGACATCAGACTGCCCTATTAGGATTCTTATTGATTGCATATTGGTGGTATTGATCTTTCTTTGAAGTCTTGCAGAAATCCATGGTAAAGTCATAGTATTTGCTCAAGGGGTAGTGTGCCTTTTTCATTCTATTTGTCTTCCTAATAGTGCCAGACTAATTTTTGGAAGTTGTACAGAACATGGTTTTGGAAGTTCTTCGAAGCCACTCTTGCCATTAAACTTTAGATAATTAAAAAGCAGCGCTTCATCATTTCTGCGAACAAGTTTAAGTTTCGTCGTCTCTCGATGAACTTCAGACCTTTTCTTCATGGGGTTACTCACTCTATATGCATGTTAGGCACTCTACATGTGCTAGTTTGTTCTTTTCTGAATTGGTCAAGGTAGTGAGAACTAAATTGAAAATGAGTTTGGTGCATCAGTTTAAAGTCGGCTGCAAAAGAGAGGTCTTGACCATTGCTTTGAGACTTAACTGTGGTGCTCTCGTTGGGACAATCCAAGAGGTGGATTACTCAGCTACTATGGGCTTGTTTTTATTTAGGTTATCATTCACTGATGGGCCGCACACGATTTGAGGCAGTGTTTGGATGTCCAACCTCAAGTAAACTTCAATTTCTTCCTAGTGAAATCTGAGTGAAGATTATTGGTGACCTCATGGAAAAGGATGAGATCTTGTAGTTGTTGTGGTCTCAATTGGAAAAACCTCAAGAATGCATGCATTGGGGTGTGAACAATCTTTGCAGGCTAGCTATATGTTGTCTTGGTAGTTGAACACCAAGCTTGCCCATAGTTTGGTACATTTAAGTTTATTGGAGGGGAGGAGGCAGTAACCCACTGATTGACTTTTGCCAATTCAGTTTTTCGCATCTCTTAGCCGACGATTGGCTAGGAGTCGTGTGGTCAATGCAGTTCTATCAAAGTTATTTGAAGAAGAGCCTTTGTTTGACAATTTGTTAGCTTCATGGATCATATCCCTGTACTCTATCAATATGTCTATAAAGGATATCTAGATGATTGTAGTTACATATTGGCTATGTGTAACTGGTGACTTGATCACCCAATCAATCTGGAGCACAGTGGGATATCTTAGGCCATTTACACTCGAATATTTTAAGCTTGTGCCTTTTGAATGTCTTGTTGAAGAGTTTACAGTAATATTTTAGAAGAGTTCTTGTGTATCGATTTAATACTGAACTTATAGTATTTTTCTCCGCGATCCATGATTATCTAGTAAAAACGGATACCTGGACTGGTCAAAGGTATTTTAATGAGTTTGGTTCTGCTTATTTGCAATTTTTTCATGCCTCTTTGCTGTGAATTGACAATTGTTATTGAAGCATGTGCTTCTATATATAACTACCCTGTCATACTTATTATGTGTTAAATTTTATTCTTCAGCAATTAGTCGTATATGAGACATCTGCTTCTGAGCTAGATATCATCCGAGATATTTCTCGTACATTTCCTTCGCATGTGTTCTTCCAGCAGAGACATGGTCCGGGTCAAAGATCCCTTTATAATGTTCTAAAAGCATACTCTGTATATGACAGAGATGTCGGATATGTACAGGTGATATTTTCAGCTTGTCAGTTATCAACCAAGCTACTAGTTTTTGTTTTCTCCTTATATTGGATTGTGTTTATTGCAGGGCATGGGATTTGTCGCAGGTCTCTTGCTTCTTTATATGAGTGAAGAAGATGCGTTTTGGTTACTGGTAGCTCTTCTAAAAGGAGCTGTCCATGCTCCTATGGAAGGAATGTATTTGGTATAGTTTAATCAAGCACTTTTGTCATTTCATTTCAAAAATCTATTTCATAACCTGAGAATGATTGATAGTGTTGAGTGCATTTTGGTGAAAGACTTGTTATTCCTCAGAACATTATCAAGCCTTTATGAATAAAATCATGTTAGTTGTAATTTCATATCATTGCAAAAAAAAATTACCCGAATAGAATATCATAAAGGTTTGATAAGAAATAAGTATATAGCAAACATATCTGTCAAAGCATGGTTCATGCTGGCATATTTCTAATAAAGGAAAAAACACTTCTAACACTATCTAAAAACTGCATTTAACATATCCACAACCTCACAGATTCACATGTAGAATATATTTGTGACCGAATGAGAATGTTCATTCATTTGATCTTGATCCTTGTGGATCAAAAGTGAAACTAGACTAGATCTGGGCTGCAGGTCTCCTAATATCCGTAAACAACTTGTTTTGGGTAACGACAAAAAGTTCCTTGCCAGAGCGCATAACTAAAATCAAACTTCATGTTTCTTTGATCTCAAGGGTTTAATCAATTGTCGCCCTTGGTGAAACTTTTTAATCTCTTAGAAAATACAGCCATTTTTTCTGATGCGAGAGACATGCATGTAAGTCTCTACAAGAGTGACATTAGCTTTTCAAGTTATTGAGATACTTCACTTTAGTACCCCCAACGTTTCGATGTACTGAATTGTGGTTTTTCCTTTCTGCTTGTATTAATCTTGATATTCTTAATGCTATCGACAATTCTATACATGAAATCTTTTCTGCATATTGTCCTACCTCCTCTTTGAGGGAATATGAACTCATGGTCTTTAATCTCCTAGTAAATAAATCACATTGATTTTATAGTATTGATAAAATTCATGCATGTGTGCAGGTTGGTTTGCCGCTTGTGCAGCAATATCTTTTCCAGCTGGATCAGTTAGTGAGAGAGCACCTACCTAAGTTGGGAGAGCATTTTTCTCAAGAAATGATAAACCCTAGCATGTATGCTAGCCAATGGTTCATAACTGTTTTTTCTTACTCGTTCCCATTCCACCTGGCTCTTAGGATTTGGGATGTCTTTCTTTTTGAGGTTAGTAATCACTTTTAGTTTATATATTGCTCACCGATTATCATATGGTTACCTCTTAAAGTTGCTGATTCTAATTTGTCAATAATATTTTTTCTAGGGTGTCAAGATTGTCTTCAAAGTTGGTTTAGCACTATTAAAATACTGCCATGATGATCTGGTGGGGTTATCGTATCTGAATCCTCTCTCAATCATATATCTTTCTTTTGTCACTTAATTAATGACATCTTATGTATAATGTATTTTAACAGGTGAAGTTGCCTTTCGAAAAACTTATACATGGTCTACGCAATTTTCCTGAAGACGCCATGAATCCAGATATTTTATTACCATTGGCATACTCTATAAAGGTTAGTTCTTACCTCTCACCATGGCCACTTGACTATATGCACACTAGTCGGCTAGGGTGTGTTCTCTTTGATGAAAATGAGGGAAAAGTAATATTTTCCGCCATTTTCCTCCATTTATACTTATTTTCTATTAGGGGCAATTTTTCCCAGTCAGGACGAAATTTTTTCCTTGGGCAGCGCATTTTCCACCTTGTCACGCTAATTCATGATAATATATTCCTATGGGTTTTGAGTTAATGTTTCCCTCATTTTAAGCCACTTTATTCATTACTTTTTTATCCCTCTACATTCTTTTTTAATCAAAGAGAACACACCCTTTGGTTAAAAAGACACTAACCAGTGAATTGTGAATGAATATTTTTTTTGTGAACCTTTCATATTGGCACGCCTGGGTGCATATAAGGCCAAATTGAAATTGAAAATTGGTAAAGCAGTAGGATCTGGTGGGGTAAACTTATTCCTCGACTCGGGAAAACAAGAATACAGACATTGCTTGTACACCATTTGTAGGGACGTCAATCAAACCTGAAAATCAACGGGTTGGCCCAAATATAAAAAGAGGGATAGGGCAAAAATTTCTCCTCAAAAATATTATGCATGAACCAAATTGCCCACAGCTCAATAAAGCTGGCTTGAAATCGAGTATGTTGGTTGTAGGAATGCTTAGGGCCAAAAATTTCTAACACGAAAAAGATTCAGTTTGATACCCGATTGACATCCCTTTCATATGCATGTTTGTGAAGTAGTACTATATATCTTTGACATGGTTTTTAACTACTAATGGTTACACAATTGCACTGTAATTAGGTATCTAAGCGATTGGAGGAGCTGACGGAGGAATATGAGAAACAACACGGGAAACTATCGGAGCGTGTTAAACAGAGGCTGCTGCAGCCAAATTGAATGATGGCAATGCACCCACCCTTGATGACTTTTTGATTCTTTTATTCGTTGCTGGTGCTGTACATAGCCGTTGCTGAATGAAGTATTTTTCTTGTCAAAGATCTTAGTTTGCTTGATGAGTTCGTAACTTTGCAGTTTGGCTGTCGTTTTGAAGCTGGTGCTTTGCTTGTATTTTATTTCACTGGAGGTGCGGTTGTTAATTGTGAGATTGCGTACAGAAAATGATGTTACGTGATTATAGCCCTATATCTATATCGAAGCAACGAATCGATATGTGAACAAAGAAGACTATAAATATTGGACAAGATGTATGCTAGCACCATTTTTTGATATCGTAACTTCTTTGTAAGAGTTAACAACATTAAAGCCAACAAACTAGTTGGTAAATTCAAGGAATATATGTTTCATGTGCATACTTTGGAATAATTGTCTGATGTTAAAATTCCATTGTCTTCAAATCAAATCTACATAGATGTACAAATGATGTAGATCGAACATACAAGACCTGTATAAGATATTCAGATCAATCACAACATCCCAAACTATCTATATATAAGATATCATATATAAAAACGAATCATGCTACGAACACCGGACAATAAACGATAGTGAAACAAACAAATAAGATATACAAGCACGAAACGAAATTGGAGAAAAAAGAGAAGCAAGAGCAATAGCTCCCACCAAATGTAGCATTTTGCTCCTAGCTGCGCCGCACACAGACCTCCTCGAGCAAATAATTTGTGGCCAGGTCGAAGTTTGTGTTTTCCAAATGACGATGATAATTTCTATTCAGAACTCTAGTTCACACACAAAGCATACTTCATTGCTTACGTTCAATTATTCCTCTTGATTTCTGACTTTGGCTCTTGACCGTCACTTTTGTCAGTATCATAATTATCTCGTGAAGTATCCATATCATTGCTATTCGCTCGTGTTCTTCTGTGCCTTCGATCCTGAAGAATTTGAGCATGACAAATATTAAAAGAAAAACAAAAACATTAATCAAGATTCTTTTTTTTTATTGTGGGGGGGTTGGGGGGGGGGTAAACAATACTCCTACATAGGATAAACTGAACAACTTTCACCTTCATGGATCATGTTATCCTTCAATTACTCAATACGTATCTATCACCCGATAAACGACTTCTTACAGTAAACTAATCTTAGCTGGAGACCCTAAGTATTGCTTAGCCCTTAAATTCTTCGATCTCCAAAAATTGGCATAGGATCCTAAACGAAGAAAATAACATCCCCAACTCCTAAGAAAACTATCCTCAAAATGTATCTAGTTTGGGCTACTGGTATTCAACTTCAGCTTCATCCTTCTCGACCTTATAAAAAGTAATGTGCATATCAAAGTGAACCACTTTTCTTAGAAAGGAAAAAGTGGTTTTAGCTAACATGATTGAATGAATAAAATATAGCATTAAAATTGTAGGAGGAACAAGTTAGTAGAGAAGGATAAGGAGATTCCGTAACAGTTTTGAGTTAACAACAGGTCATTAGAATGTGCGTGCGCCTATGCTCGGCTACACGCACGTGATCTCAAAACGAGAAGATTATGAGGTCTCTTACTTAGCCAATAACATTTATAAAATCTCCTTTTCTATTAAAAATCAACCAGTAGCACAATATATATACTAACAATAGCCTCACCAAACTGTGTATGTACCTAAAATAGTTGGGCTGAAGTCAGAAATATGAAATGCTAACCTCTCTGGGTATGGGATATTCTTCTGATTCAAGCATCCGGACAACTTGGGTCATCCGAGGTCTCTTGTCAGAATCAGGATCGACACATCTCAAAGCAGTCAAAAGTGCCCTTTTGAGGGCTCTAGTAGAAGGTCTTGTATCGATGTTTGGATCTACTACTTCCTCTGACCGCCTATTTCCAACCATCACTTTTAGCCAATCAACTAGATTAACCTGCCAGGACAAAAGAGTTTCAGTAACTCAGAATTATCAGTGCATCGAAGAAGACATGAAGTATTTGAAACAGTCAACCACAGATATTTAAATAAGTTTTGATCAACTGAATGCCCTTCATATAAAAGAACGTAGAGCTCATAATGGAATGCCATTCATATAAAGAAAAGCACCTATGATTGTTTCAGTTTTTACTATTTTTCAGAAAGATAAATGGATTTTTTTTTAAAGTTTTTTTGATGATGGAAGGAGCATAGGCGAGGTAAACTGCACTAGGGAAACCTAGTGCAGACAGACTCGACTCATAAGGCATCAAACTTGAGAATTTTGACCATAAGCACCCCCTTCCCACCAAAAGGTCATCCCCAAGAGGATTAAAATATAAATAAATAAAAAATAAATTGAAAATGCCTATTTGGTGTGTTTACCTCTGGAGCCGGCCTTCCATAGTCCACAGGGTCTCTTCCAGTAATTGCTTCTAATAGTAAGACCCCAAAGCTATAAACATCACTCTTCTCATTTAAAAGTCCAGTATTTGCATATTCCGGAGCTACATATCTGAACATCATTTGAAAGCCAACCTTTTCAAAGAACTATAAACACAACTTTTCTAAAGTTGACGAGCTTAGGAGGGCTTTAAACATCGCCAGATATCAGATACAGAAACTAAATATAGAAACTTACCCAAAGGTACCCATCACTCGAGTTGTGATGTGACTTTTCCCTGCACCAAGCAGCTTGGCCAGGCCAAAATCCGAGACCTTAGCATTGAAGTCGTCATCAATAAGAATGTTGCTGGATTTTATGTCTCGATGAACAACTTTTGGTTCGATTGCCTCATGCAAGTAGGCGAGACTGCCAGAAGCACAATAAAATGATATTTTATACAACCAAAAAACTAAAATTACTAACAAAGGAACGGCAAAAACCAAGCTTAACCAACTTACGCTTTAGCTGTGCCAAGGAGAATCTTCGTCCGAGCCTCCCATGTAAGATAGCCATGATGGCGCATAGCTCCATGAAGCCACTGTTCTAAATTACCATTGTTAACATACTCATAGACTAGCATCCTGAAATAACAAAGTGAGAGTAGTTTAGAATATTCAGATGTTAATAGAAGCTTATAAAAGCTAGAACCAAACATTTATAGAGCTCAGTACGGATCTGTAACTTTAATTAAAGATCTCTGATTAGAGTTACATACTGCACTTTTGAAATTTACATTGTGCATGCTTAAACAAACATGTTGAAGCTAAGTAAGTCATATAACTATTTTTTTGGTCCAAATGCAATTTACAGCTTTAGAAACTATAAGAGGTTAGTGATGAGAAACAGTACCTATGAGTTCCTTCGATACAATATCCCAGCAGTCGAACCAAATTTTTGTGCCTCACATGGCCAATAGCTTCAACCTCCACACTAAATTCCTTTTCTGCTTGACCTCTGTGTGGAATAAAATACATATATAAGCCATAGAAAAGCTGTCGGGGTTAATTGTAGAAAACTTCACGACCTATATCCATTTTTGCGATTTAATTTCTTTTCAAACGTAGCAATCTCAACAATGAACTTCAATTGTGTTGCAGTTGGATACATGGCCCATAATTTCAGCAAAACTACACTTAACACTATTTGATTTTGGCGTATAGAACATGAAAACATGGAACTCCACGAGCAATCTGATTTTGTTTGAGCAAGGAATTACAGCAAACCCATATTTTGTTGGTGACATATTACAAAAACTAAAAGATGCTTTAAACTATAATCAAGACAAAGGTTCTAAATGTGCAATTGACCAAAGATTTTGATAGAAACTGAAATAGAGTTCAGAACTTACAGGTTGTTGAGGAGCTTTTTGACAGCCACTGGAGTACCATTGATAAGCTGTCCTCGATAAACAACTCCATATCCACCCTCTCCAAGAATATTCTCCTTAGAAAATCTATTAGTCGCAAGCTCAAGATCTCTCAAGGTGAACCAATGACCCCAACCCAAATGTGAAAACTCAGGCAAACCACTTAAAGGAGAAGGAGCCGTAATCGGGTGTGATGAAGAAGGTTTATAAGAAGCAAATGTTCCTGAACTCCCTTCCTCACCCGATTCACAATAATCTTTATCAATATGTCGAAACGAGCCTGATTGGCTGCTGTTATCTGCATTTTTCCCTTTTGGCATTCCTAGATGAACTAAGACCTTGTCTGATTCTTTGTCACTTGATTTGTCATGAATGGTGAGAAGAATTCCATCACGTGGGACAAATTCATCAGTCGACATCTGCTCTACTCGTACTTCTTTGATTTCTTTTGAAATAGTAGGTATCTGGCTAAGAGGAAGCTTTTCTTGGGCCCTTCTTAATTTCTTTTGTGTAGTGAGATAGTAAGTCAATACGAAGAGGATGACCACGATCAATAATCCTACGATTATTCCAATAAATTCCCAAACCTTAATGCCCAAAACCCCAATATTCTTGGAGAGTTCAGCATTAAGGTCAGTCATCCTTCACAATGTTCAAGAATCTGTACAAGAATTAGGCATGAGAAGTGATTATTAATAACATTTTCAGTAATATATTGCATGGGAAGTCATACTTCGCCACAGAATCGGAATAATATTACAATTATAACTTAAATCTCCTCTATCCCAATTGCAATAATGAGAACTGCTGCTGATTGTGGAATATCTGAAGCAAAAAATGACTATATCTCATACAAGCAAGGCTTGAAGGGCCTTGAAAGGCAGAGAAGGAAAAATAGAGCCTCATATCGAATTCCCACAATCTTTTGATTCCTGCTATATATTCTAAAGGTGCTTAAGAACCTACTTCTAGAGGGAATACCAATTCTCAATAACTAGCATGACTGAAACTACAAGAAGCAGCTCTAAACCTGAGGCAGATTCACAAAATCACATTTATGTAAAGAAAACAGCTTTGCAATGGAAGTAGAGAAGTAGCAATATGTTCAGCCAATGATTTACATGAGAAAGAAAAGTAGATCAACAAGTCACAATTCGAACAAGACTACCCATTTTTATATCATCTCCAACTGAAGTCAAGACAAAAGCAAATTTAGAGGTACTTTATGAAATGAATCTCAACCAAAAATACAAAACTAAATAGCTTCACATCTGGGAAAAGCTCAAGCTCTTACCTTTTTGGGAACTGGATAAGAAAAATAGAAACCTTTGAAATCCCAGATCTTGAGAGCCCCTTTCACCGGTTTATTTCCTCAAACTACAAAAGAACAAGTCTTTAACAACAGATCTCTTCCCAAGAAAGCTCTATAATCACCCAGAATGCCGGCATTTCAAAGAAACGGAATTAAACTGCAAATCTGAGTGAATCTTTTTGTGGGAATTTTTTCAAAAAGAAAACACAAAATGTGAGTGGTGAGACTTACCCAGATAACATAACAAGGAAAAATGGTGTAGTTGCAGAGGCAGTAGAGGTACATAGAATGCTAAACGCTGCAGATAATTAATTAATGATGGCAGTTATGAATTGATAATTGTTGTCAGCGGTGGTTTGAGGAAAGGAATATGAATATATGATCATGGATATACACATTAAATATATTGAAAAACACACAATAAACAAAGAATATGATGAGAGAGAAAGAAGGAAGAGTGGAGTTATCAGAGGTAGGTAATGAGGAAAAGCGTCAGTAACAATTAAACACAACCAAAATAAAAATAGTTATAAACGCAACGGTGAAATGGAAGCATTCGTAAAGTCAGAGAAACCTCAGAGTTTGGCTGTTCTTTTTTTATTTTTATCTAGTACTGTACTATTTAAATAAATATACACAATTATATTATATACTGATTCTTGATTTTTTGTTTTTTTCTTGCCCAGAAGTGAAAGGAGTTAGCTAATGATGATGGGCATTTTGCTTCTTGATTATTAGAATTAATTGGAGGAAGAAAATGAAGAGAAAAAGAAGAGCGTTTGGTGCTGACCATGAGTGTTTAAAATAGTGAGATACTATGGTAACTGCAATTGTCATACATGAACTGTCTTTACTGCCTAATTTTTCCTTAATTTCATACAATATTGAAGTTGACCGTTAAAAGTTAGAACGGCTTTTTTCCTTCCTTTCCATTCATCCTTTCTACGTGTATTTACTTTTGGTGCTAAAAAGTAAAATCATGTAAACGCTTCTTCACTGAAATAAAATCAAAATAAATACGCAAATTCCAAGTGAACGGAAATAAAAGATGGAGTGCTTTTTCGCGTAGCATCATCCACAGAGATAAGAACAAATATTCCATATAAACATAATTAAATAAAAATAGAAAATTAATATTAATATTTTTGAAATAGGAAGGAAAGGATAACGCGTGCCAGCATCCGGCGGCAGCGGTGAACAAACACAATACCGGAGCATTTTCTTTGTGTAAGCAAATACTCTTCATTTTTATTTTCATTTCAACGAGTTTTTGGATGGATGAACCGTTATAAGATGATTAATGATTATCTCAATATAAAATAAATAAAAAAATCGTAAATTGATGGAATAATAATAGTGGAAAAGCATTCAAGTACAATACTTTTTTCATCTCATTTAGTGGGACTTTTATTTTGAACGCTGAAATTTAGACAATGTAGTAGTGATTAGGAGTGAAGTATTGTGGAATCCGAAATGCTTTTTAACAAGGGCAAAATGTTTTTTTAGTTTTTAGGAATTTAAGTTTGTTTCTTTTTCTATTACAATTACAAAGCGCACCCAAGTCGTAAGATGTTTCTCTTACGATCAATAAAATTAATAAGAGTTTGAGTCATCTTAGATTCGTATATGTACAAATGTATAGTCTTGTCAGTTTAAAAAAATCTCTTTTAATAGGCTAAGCACATTTTTATAGTGTTTGAAATTTTCTCACTATTATATTTGTTGGCTACACGGTTATTGCAACTAAATCAATAGTTTCTCACTATTTACATTTTCTTGCTACAATTACTACCCGCTGAAATTTCAGGCAATGATGATAACTTAAACTCATCAAATAGAATAATAATCAAATGGTGCCAATAAGGCTAACTTATTTAACTTGTTAGAGTTTTGAGTCAATCTTATCGGATTATCATGTTATTTCAAATCAAACATAATATTCTTTGATGTATAATTTTTTTGATAATGTATTCTTGTAGCAAATAAATAAATCTTGTTGTCTCATCTAAGAGCACCTAGTGCAGGCTCAATCCTCGGACTTGGTGGGAGTAGAGCCGGCCAAAAAAAACCGGAACCGGCGGTTTTTGAACCGGAACCGGCGTTCGGAATCGTCGGAACCGGCGGTGCGGTTCTGGTTCCATTCTCGAGGAACCGGGAACCGGCGGTTCCGGTTAAAAAACCGGAAAACCAGCAAAAAAAATTTTGTTTTTGTTTATTTCTATATTTTATTAGTATGTTGTGTATAAATATCAAACTAATTATTTGATCTAACATTTTAGTATACATCTATTTTAATGAATTCTTAATGTACAAATTATAAAGTATAATTTGTAAAATGAAAGAGATTTTTCATTGTTAAGTTATAATTCAAATTGAAAAAAGTACAAATGAATAAAACTACATACATATGTGATGTTCATTCATTTAAAGTTAAAATATATTAGCCTAGTGATGTTGGATGTTGTGCGTTGTGAATCTTGTCTTGTGATAATGTTCAAACTTTAAATTCAAATATTTAAATAAAAAACCAAATCATATAAATGACAAAATATTCAATTAACAATGTCACATGATGATGGTGGATTGAAGATGGCAAAATATACAATTTAGTGATTTACATAAAGATAATAAATTATTCAATTCATGAAGAATATAAGATGAAGTGTCAATTTTGAAATTTTTCATTCTAATTAAGAATGATAACATGTTAAATTTGTATGAACTTTGCATATTTAATTATCAATCCATAATTCCATATCATATAAAATATGTTTTTTTAATTATGTATTAATATATTTATTGGGAGAAAAAAAAAATTTAAAAATTGTGGAACCGCCGGTTCCACCGGTTCCTAACTGACAAATGGGAGGATGTCTTTCAAGATGACCCACTAAACACCACCGACGCGGGAACTGACACCGACACCTCTCAAGCAGAAACTGACAATTTCGACGACGATTTCGATTTCGATAACATGTAATTCTGCCATGTCAAATCTTAGACGAGTACTCTTTTAGTCTTTTTCCTCACTTAGGTTTTAACGAGGCTCGGCCTTTGAAATCAAAATGTGATCTTCAAAAGTTTAGGTGAAATAAATAAAAAAAAATTGAATAATCGTCTGATTTGTTATATTTCCAATTTCTCTTAAAATTTTCGATTATAATGCTCTTACAATTAAACTCGAAACAAATATAAACGAAGTATGCATATAGGGAAGATATAAAAAAAATAAAAATAAAAAAGAAAAAAAAAAGGGGCCGGTTCCATCCGATTCGAACCGGAACTGAACCGGAACCGGATTCGGAACCGTTGAAACCGGCGGTGCGGTTCCGGTTCCTCTTTGGGGGAACCGTAACCGGCGGTTCTGGTTCCGGTTCGAACCGAAACCGGAACCGTGGTCGCCTCTAGGTGGGAGGAGTAAGCTCGAGGCTCGCTCTACAAGATTGGCTTAGAGAGACCGTATTAGATGATATATCTTGATAATTATCATCGAAATAATATTCCATGAGATTTTCCTGATTGGCTTAGATAGATCATGTTAAATGATCTATCTTGATTTTAATATAATTTTATTTATAAAAAATAAAAATAAAAAGGTAAAACAGTTCCAACTAGCTAAGTTATTCGTATTAACTAGTACAGTTTTGACATTAAAGTGGTGCCCACCTATCATAATAATGAGTATAGCTTATTTAGGGATTAAGGTAATAAATGTGGTGTTTATTGGACTAAAAAAATAAATAGGCTAAATCATAAAAAACACCACAAAATGAAAATATGCCAAATGAGAAAAAACAGAGGTAGCATTTCTTTAACACACTAACAAGTACTCGAAAGAACCAAATTACCTGATTTTTGATAAGCGTAAAATTATACACCGAAAAATATACTCTTTATGTTCTATTTTATTGAGTATTATTTTATACGTTACATATATTCAAAATGCAATACAAGACAATTGAAATGAGACGGAGGGAGAATACGATAATTTTTTCGGGTGTAGAATTTTACACAAGAAATTTCAGAATATTGTGATAAGAGATTATCACAAATCCGAGTCTATTAATTTTTTTGATAATCGTATTCTTGCAGAATACTCCAAGAAATTTCAATTTTGTGAGCACTTATTTTTGTGGACAAAAAATTTCAATTTTGAGAGCACTTGTTTTTGTATCCAAGACCAAATATATATATATATATATATATAGGGAATGGTTTGCATGTAAATAAATTATGGCGTGAGAAAATGAGAATAATGCTTAATGGTAACAAATCGTGCTTAAATCTGCATAAAATTATGCTTAATATATAATTGTGCATATAAATTGATGCTTAAATATAATTTATGTTTATTGTACCTTGTAATCATGTTTAAATCAATATCAACCATAAATCTAATTAACATTAATAGTCTAGGTCTAATTCATATTTCTCGCACCATAACTTATTTATATATATATATATATATATATATATATATATATATATCGATGCTGCGGGATTGCGGTATGCAAATAAGTTGTTTAGTCTATTTTCTAATTATAATAATCATGAATCTATAAAACGAAATTCTACCTTTTCCTGAATTGAAAGATAATTTATAAAATATTTGTGAGTCGTGAGAGTCACAAACTACGATATGAAAAATATGAACCAAAACAAAGGTAGAAATTCCGGTGTTCTAATTTCGAATGTCGAAGAAAGAAGATGATAGTAGAATATATATATATTTTTATTAATATTAATACAATCCGATTTGGGTCGAATCGATGTTGAAATTTCCTTTTACCTTAAAGAGGCGGGCTGTCTTGTTTCCATCTAGAATTGATATATATATATATATATATTTTACATATTCTCGTTTTTATAACCAGTGAAGTTTTTCTTTTAAAATATTATTCTCTCTATCTCGCCAAAAATGAAACATTATTTATTCATATGATGTAAGGTATATTTAAAGATGTATAGCGGGACAGATGGAGTAATCAATTACTCATTCCCTCCTTGCATTTTTTTTTATCGAAAAAATAAAATTTTATTAAAGCAACGAGGCACAAGAAATGCCCAGAGGAAAACTAGTACAGATTAACACATAATCATATTTCCGCATATCACATGGTCTATTTTTTCTCTCCAAACCTCAAAGCTCCGAATAATCTCATGATTAACTAAATTTTTTGTCTCGGAATAAGTGTTGCGCTTCAAAATTATATGCAAATATCATGTCAGGCTACTATATTTATCTCTATCATCATTATATATTCTTTACCTTTTTATTTTTCTATACAATGATTAAGGATAAGAATAGTAAAATGACCTACTTTCTTGGTATTACAAATTGGTATAGTTAGGAACACCTACTTAGGAACATAGAGAGTATTATCTTTTCTCGAATTTCCTGATAGATGGGGCGATAATTGAATCGAGCTTGATGTTGGAATAAAATTGAAGACATGGCGTGCTTAATAGTCAGACTGTCATTGTTTTAATTGTTGGATACAAACAACATGTCACGCATTGAAAATACAAGGTAGATAAACCTTGAAAATATAAGGGAAGCAACCACCACAATAGTATGAGGTCTTTTGGAAAGGACCTCAAGAACAAAACCGTGCCGACATGGCCCACGGCCCAAAGTGGACAATATCATACTAATTTAATTCGGCTGTGGTGCTCGTAACTCAAACATTAATAGTTGAAAATTTAGGAGAAAAAACAAAAACAACAACTTCAGTTCCAAATTCCGGCCAAAACGAATGACTCGAGATGAATAAAAGTTGTGACAAAATGGGACGGCCAGACTGGACGGGAGTATTTATTAAAATAAAATATACTTCTTTCGTCCCACTTTAATAGGCATGTTTATATTGAGTCGTCTCACCTCAGTAGTTTTGTAACTTAAAATGGAAAAAGTTTAATCTTTCAATTATTCACTCACATTTCAGCACATATCCAATATAATATAAATTGTAAAAGTTTAAACTAATATAAATTACTCGTTTGTTTTTCAATTTTTACAATTTTTATATCTAATTAAAGGTCTTGATACGATCTTTCATTTAAGATGAAACATCAATGTGTTTTTATGCATCTTATGATGCTCTATTTTCAAAATAATGAAATTTGCATTGAAATATTACTCCATCCGTCCCACTTCAGTAGTCATGTTGCTTTTTGGCACCGAATTTTAGGAGAATGTATTTAGAGTTAAAGTGTAATGTTTGTTATTTTAAAGCAAATTTTATTATTTTAAAACTAGAGCATCATAAATGTATAAATATATATTGATGTCTGGTCTTAAATGAAAGAGCGTATCAAGACCTTTAATTTGGTATAAAAATCGTTAAAATCGAAGAACAATCGAGCAAGTTATGATAGTTTAAACTTTTACGATTTAAATTATATTGAGATACTTGCTAAAAGGTGAGTGGATGATGAGATGATTAGTAATGGCTAATTCTTTCCATTTTAAAAAACATGACTACTGAAGTGGGACAACCCAATATAGTATATAAAAATGCTCCCCTACCCACGGTAGACACACTTAATGTGCCCACCGGTGATATGGCAGTGCCACGTCTGCAATTTTTCTTTTTAGAGTTTAGTTTTTAATGTTAGGATTTAGTTTTTTATAGTAAGGTTTAATTATTTTTGGTAGAGTTTTTATTAATATCTTTATATATTTCAATGTCACGTCATTCATGGACACATTAAGCATGCCCACGGTGAGCATTGGAGCATTACTCATATACTTCATCGGTTTCAAGATTGATGACACGTTTCTTTTTCTTTCTTTTTGGCACACATTTCCGCGCTTATCGATGATGAGTTTTTAAATAAATTTTTGAAGTACCTTTTATTTTACGGGATATTACGACATACGTAGTATCCCGTAAATAATAAATACTTCAAAAAATTATTTTAAAACCCATCATCAAGAAGCGTAGAAATACGGAAATAAAAAGAAACGTGTCATCAATCTTGAAATATAGGAAATAGTATATATGACTACTGAAGTGAGAGGAGGAGTAAACATTAGACTTTATCTTTAAACACACTATTCTAAAATCTCGTGCTGAAAAACAACAGAATCATTGAAGTGGGAGGGAATTATGAAACATTTTGGTTTTTCAAACATTGCTTTAAAATTCAAATTTCTAAAAAGGTAAGGAGACTTCTCCCTGCCGCCCAAATAATCATAAGGCTCGTCTCTCGAGTTCTGCTTCTGCACCAGATTGGACATTGTTGCAGTTTCCCCAATTTCAAACTACACCGGCTATGGCGTCACGAATAGGTGAGTATAGTATACGCCCATTTACGTCCAATAATTTACTGTATAACGTTTCTCTAACTATCTTAATCGCCATTTCTGCTTGCGCAGCTAATCTCTGGGAAGAAGTCGTAGCAGAAGAAGAAGCGGAGGAACATCAGAGATCAGTGGAAGACTCGGTGCCGACAATCGTTTATCGGAGACAAAATGCTGAAGTTATCCCTCAAAAAGATTTAGCAAGGTTTTCTTCTGTGTATTTTTTTTTCTTCTATTTTCATCTCCATTGAAGTTGATCTCCTTTTTTCTGACGATTGCTTTATTGGCAGGATGCGATCGAATTCAACAAGTAGCACGAACGAGAGTCGGAAGAGTATTGTGCTGGTTAGGCGTGTGAGTCGGAATCGATCGCTTTCTACTAGGTTGGCGCGCCCTAATTTCACTGCCTTCTTTCTCTTCCCGGATGAATGGTAGCTCTACCAGTTTTGTAGTATTATTGAACGATAGCTTTACTCTCGAGAGCTGTGCCTCTGTAATATTGATTGACCATCTTTGTTTGTCATATTGTTGTTCACTTTTAAGATTAAATTTAGTGGCTTCTCTACGAAGTCTAGTCTCTTATATATCAATTTCTACTTGAAACGAACAATTTAGGAATATTGGTTTACTTTGACAGAGGAAGGACGAGTATTGCTGCCAATGCATTTGTGGATCAACCAAAACAAAGGAAACCCAGCCGAAATGCCAAACCGCCACTTCCTAGAGTATGGCAAACCTATGCTCTTACCTTCTCCCATTTCTCTTGCTACAAGTGGGCAGATTCCATTAAAATTTTAATTTTCTGTGACACTATTTGCCTCATTCTGTTGTCATTTTATTAATGATTTAAGTATCAAACATTTAAAGTTTATTAGGACAGGCAGATGCTGGAGTTGAATTCCAATGTTACTAAGATCCAGTACTATGTTGATTGTTGAACAACTGCTAATATTTATTGATTTCTTCATAACATCTCCTTTCTCATAGGGAAAAGGTGTAGAGTCTCCCAAGTTTGATAAAGAACGAGCTTATTTTCAAGAAGTTGATGCTTTTGAATTGCTAGAAGAAAGCCCCTCACCAAAGAAACCTACTACCTGGAGCATGGGATCCCATGTTGATGAAGTTGTCATTCCCCATCTATCCTCAGTATTGCGGAAATGGCTGATGTCCAAGAAATTAAACCAAGCATATTCATTTCCCGGTTCACTTTCTAAGATATTGGAAACTCCTGTTTCCTCTCCAAACGTAAAAACACCAGCAGAGGAATACCGAGAAATTCAGTTGACCTTAAAATCTACTCAGCAAAGGCTTGCATTAAGCTTGAGTGAGAAACCTCTCTCTGGCATGTCTACTGAAGAGACGTGTGAAGATATTGAAGTTGCCATTAGTAAACTCTCTTTGACTTCAAGGCCCTCTTCACTGGATGGTCATGCTTTGGATTCATTTTCAGCTCTACTGAGTGCTTGTGGTCAGTTAGTTCCTTTAATGCTGTCCGACATGTTATCGAGTTACTGGTTTGTTTCTCACTTTCTCTTCCTACTTTGCTGAACCATATACCCGTTTAGTCATATCTCAGTTTGTATTAATTTTGATTATCTAGGATCCTACTGCTTCCAAGATATTACTAATTTATAATAAGGAACTAGTCCTTAGTTGTGCATCGTCTAATTTTAATCTCATTTTTTCTAGTTGTTCAACCTTCTTTTGAACTCACGCCATCCGATTTTGAACGACTCATTTCTTTTGGGCACCGATATTTAGGAGACGAGTATAAAGTGGATATTGGCCACACCTTTAAGGAGAAAATTAATACTATAAATAGAATATGCCATTTGATATGGGGCACCCCAAAAAGGAAAACAGGCCAAATAAAATTGGACGGAGGGACTAGGAAGTACTAGTTTCATGTTAATTCCCTGATCATGTTTCTCTGAATTTGTCTGGACTGCAAGGGTTTGAGAAAAAGAATGAACACTTCATTCATTAAGAATTAGCTTAAAGGTTCATGGGACTGTTAGATTGATTTATGTCCACAGTTTAACTCTATGTCGGCGCCAAGTACATTTACCTATACATGTGTATTGTACTGTTGTTAATATATTAGAAGAATTTGAAGCCTAGGAGAAGTCATCAGATTAAAATCCTGTTTATTGGCTGGGTTTATCTTGTTTGATTACTCAAGTCTTTCCCCTTAATCATAGAGCAAGTCTGTCTCCGTGCTTTTAAAGATTGATACCGGAAATTAGGGTGTCTGATTTTCTAATAACATTGATTGACTTTCTTGTAATTTATTGTTAAGCAAGTTATGCATAATGCAGTGAATTGTCATTGTAAATCGTGAGTTCATTCTTGATTAAACTCTTATCAATATCTTATGTCTCTTACTCTCATGGAAATATAATGTTTGAAATCAGTGAAAGAGAGACTATCACTAAGGTCGGAGAAGGAACGTATGGAGAAGCTTTTAAGGTTGGCGATAATGTTTGCAAAATTGTCCCAATTGATGGAGATTTGCTAGTCAATGGAGAAGTGCAGAAGGTATAACTATCCATTGCTTTTATGTTAGCTGGAACCATAAAAAGTTGAATATTCACTGGTCAATTTCTCCGGCAAGTTACATCAATTGATCAGTTTTCTATTGTTCTTTCCTTGTTGTAAGACAATTCTTTTGTATCATCTTCTAGCTTCCTGGTAATCTGACAGCCTGTTAGCTCCATAACCATCGTATCTTCGGGTTGTAACATTTTTGTTTTGGATCTATATCTCTGAAAAGTACATTTTTTGATCCTAGAATACTAACGTGCTTCAGAAATCAGAAGAACTATTGGAGGAGGTTATTCTATCATGCACTCTTAATCACCTAAGAGGACTAGAGGGTGATGTGTCTAATGCCTGTACTTGTTTCATACAGACCATCAGGTAAGCTTTCATATTCTTGTCAGCGATATATTCTTTTAACAGTAAATGCATCACGACTACTTTCTCGGCATTTTATGCTTTGGTAATTGGAAAGATTTGTGAGAAGAAGTGTTTTCTTCTGCCACAAATGGTCATTTATTATTTTTAGGCAATGCTATTTGCTTTGATCTTATAATGTTGTAATAATAGTTGATCTAAGATGAATAGCTCTATCTCTTGGTTTAGGATAACAGCTTTATAACTTAAACTCATATCCATATTAACCCTTGAATTATTTTTAGAGCATATAACAATGAACATCCATTGATTTGGCACAAAAATTAGATATGGCAAACATGTATTTCAGTATGGATATTTGTTGTTCTATTGCCTGCGTGCTGAATACAAGTTTACAGAGTTCCACAGTACGTAATCTTTAGAAATGGAATAGCTTTAATTTCTCATGTGTTACTTATTTTGGCCATTGTACTAAGTGTAGTTTCTGCTGTCAATATGTATACCTAGACCCTTCATTTCGACTTCAGTATGTGTTTTTTGTGAGTATCTTTGATTTCAATTTGCATAATTTATATCTGCATAAATTTACTTTTTATATTCCAAAAGAGTACTAGCATCTACTTTAAGGCTCGATCAGGAAGTTTGCTAAGTGGAATCAAACCCAATTTATCATTTCATCTTTTCATAGTTTGAGGGTTTGCCAAGGGTGTTATGATTCTGCTCTAGTAAGAGCATGGGAAGACTGGGATGCAAAGAATAATTCAGAAAATGATAATCCTAAAGAGTTTTCTTCAGATCAGGTATGCATTCAATGACTCTTTGGATAAGCTTTATCCAGTCGATAAAAATTGATTAATGTTTATTCAGTTATACTGCTAGATTATAGTTTTCCTTTGATTTTATTTATCTCTAAGACAGCTGCGGAAATTGTTGACAGTGCTATGTCGTTTTTGTTCAAGAACATGGTGGCCAGGATCTTGAAAGCTTTGTGCTCTTGAATTTTACTGAAGCACGGAGTTTATTAGTACAGGTAGGAGTTCATGTCTGTTTGGGTTTTACTGGTTTCAGCTTCACTTGCTTTAACTATATATTGCAGGTGACCGTGGCACTGGCGGTAGCAGAGGCTGCCTACGAATTCGAACATAGGGATTTGCACTGGTTTAGTTGTTATACCTTTAATCATTTGTAACACATTATGTTATGTTTCTTGATATTTTCTTCAAAAGGTGTATATTTCTAACAGGGGTAACATTCTATTAAGTCGGAAAGATTCTGCTGCTCTGCAATTCACTCTTGAAGGAAAAAACATGCAAGTGAAAACTTTTGGATTATTCATATCCATTATTGATTTCACACTCTCAAGGATTAATACAGGTTAAAAGGTTATTTGCTTATTTCCACATTATGACTCAGATTTTGCAAAGACTAATATAGCAAAAGCTTGACTCATCCACAGGTGAAGATATACTCTTTCTGGACCTATCATCAGACCCCGAGCTTTTTGAGGGTCCAAAAGGAGACAAACAAGTAAGAAAACAAGTCAAAAATATGCTTTTGGCCTGAGTTCATGAATAAAATGGTTCCTTATAATCAATGCAGGCAGATACTTACAGGAAGATGAGGGATGTGACTGACGAACATTGGGAAGGAAGGTGAAATTGTTATTGATTCTTATTTCTTTTTCGATATCCACAATCACTACTCATGGCTGCATTTTTGGTAGCTTGATTAAAAGTTGTTGGCAGACGAACCCACAACTTCTTCAGTCGTGATAACATACTTTCATTTCTCTTGCATTAATTCACTATTAAACAACCATGAGCTGACCTACTTTTACCACTCAAGCATGAAAAACACTACACATGTGAATTCTAACACTCCTTTTTGCCATCTTTTGTCCAAAGTTTGATTTTACTTTTGGTAATGATCCACAGTTTCCCCAAGACCAACGTGTTATGGCTGCAATACTTGGTTGACATTCTGTTACTAAAGAAATCCTTTGTAAGTCTTTGATTTGTAATTTAGATAAACAACTCATTTCGATTGTTCTCAGCAGTTCATTTAGTAATCAGCAGTTATTTCCATTAAAAAAAAAAGGTATATTCCACAATACCCTCAATGTCATGTTACTCCGTAAGTGTTATGGTTTAACTCATGAACTTTAATTTCACAGGAAAGAACGACCAAAGACATGAGAGAACTACGTTCTCTGAAGAAACGCCTAAATAATTACGATTCAGCTAAAGAGTGTGTATCTGACCCTTTCTTCAGTGACTTATTTATCGAAGTATCATGAAATCATGAAGTAGGAGTTGAAGCATTGCTGGATAGTTTGATAATCTGAGGTAACAATTGTAAGTATATCTTTCGAGATTGGAAACCTTCTTGGTTTCCAGCCACTAACAATATACTTGCCTAGGCATAAAAGTGTTAACATTTACTGATACATTGTAGAGTAGTATATTTTAAGAAAGATGCATTAGATTTGTAAGAATTTCATGAATATGTGCTTTGTTGCTTTAGGATGATGTGAGGCTGAGTCGGCTTAAATGCCTTCGGACTGAGTTGGTGGGACTGAGCCCACATGGAGGGTCCATTTCTTTTAGTCGGATCTTTATATCCACACATATACCAATAAACATAAAAAAATAAATATATAAACTTTTTTTTAAGAGATACATATATAAACTTGAGTAGGATAATCGGATAATATAAGATATATAATATGATAACGAGATTGATGTTGATGCTGAAGATGAGGCAAGAATGGCGGAAAAAGTAGCCGCTTATTCAGCAAATACAAATCTTGGCGGAAAGTATGCTTTATTCTTCTTGCGTTTCAAGTGATTGCTTTGTTACTACTTATCATATTATCACTTAAAAACTATCTTTAATGCTAATACAATATCTCAAGAGGGGGTGTATTTTTATTTTTAGCACGAGGTATCTGATTGATTTTGAATTCTCACAAATAATTATTTTTAATAGCACTAAATAATTGAATAATCATGTGTGCTCACTCGGTCACACCCATGACATACTTTTATTTCGAAATGACTAAAGATTCTACAAAAAGAAATGTCTTCCTTTTTAAAATGAATCGAAATTACTATGTTATTTCTTTTACTTAAGTTACTAGTTAAAATTTGTGGAGAACGAAATATTAGAAATGAAAAAAAAAAAAAAAAAAAGAGGCTTAGAGACTTTTTTATTTCATTTTCCTATTTTCTTAGTTAGTATTCTTTCCGTCTCATTCAAATTGTCTTGTTCCCATGATTAATTTTGTTGTCCCACTCGAATAATTTGGTTGGCAAAAATTAACCCTTTCAAATGTATGGTCCTACCATTTTTTTACTTCTTACATTTTTTTTTATTCTCGTGAAAAAAAAAAAAGTATTATAAATGAAACGAGAAGGCAGGGTATGTTCTAGCCAAGAACAAGACTATACATAGATGATGCAGACGACGAGTGCGATTGTAGGGGCCACATAAAAAATTAGAAAGGAATTAAAAGGAAGAGAGAAATCCTCCAACAGATAAAAAAGAAAAACAAAATGGAAAATAAAAGGTTCGTCCCATTAATTGTTGGATAAAAAGAAAAGCCAAATGGATAGTTAAAGTAGTGATGTAGTAGTAGTAGTAGATTGTTTTTAAAAGGAGGGATATATATTGTTGAATCTGGATTTGATTGCTTAATTAAATTTTTTCTAACCTGCGTCTTTCTCCAAAAAAAGTTCTCATCATACACTATCATCATACATTATTTGTCGTACCCTCGTTTTCTAATCATTTTTTTTATATCATAGTCCACATTAATTCAATGACAAAACTGAAAAAATATAAATATTCACTGATCGTCTGTCTGAGTTGGCCTAGCGGTAATGGAGTTAGTGTCCGGGGCCAAAAGTTTTGGGTTCGAACGTGGCACAACTTTTAAATTTCTTGTTATATTGATTTTAAAAAACGAGGTATTTCGATATTAAGGAAGACTAACTCTATCAAGAAATAATAAACACGTATAGGGTTGCGTATTCGGTTTTTCATTTTGATTTTGGCTGAAGAGGAACAAATCGAACCAAATCTATACAATATATAAAGCTAAATAGTTGATAAAAATTACATCAATATCATTTTCCCTCTAAAAGTAACAATCAATTGTCCAATGGTTTCTTAAAGATAATTTAGTTTAATTATGAATTAACCAATGAATTTGGTCATAAGTATATTTTAAACAATAAATAGTGTAACATTGTTTGCCAATATATCCATTTTTACATTAAATTACTATATTAATGTGCTTACGATTAATTATATAAGTATATACATAATTATTATAAATATATGCCTTAAAAGTTAAATCTTACAAAAAAACTAAACCTTACAAATGAAAACCTAAGCATTGCTGAGAAACATAATTGTTACGACCACGTTGGACATATAAAATCTGCACTGATAAGTAGTTGAGCATTTATGTACATATTACGGAGTATATAATAATACCGTTGTCAATTTTATCTATTAAATAATATATATATTTTTATTCTATTGTTTTTTTTATAATTCATATCTTCTGTGCAACGCACGAACAAAATACTAATTACTTAAAAATTGAAAGTTGTAACCGAAACCGAATTGAGTATTCAAGCAAAATCAAATCGAAATAACTAAAAAATACAAATAGTTATTTCGGTTTAATCGAATTCTATCTAACCAAATTAAAAAAAAGAAAAAGAAAAAGGAGTGAGGATGATCTACTCGTCCATACACTTAAAATTAATGCCTAGTTCTACGCCAAGAACTAGTGCCGACTTGCGCGTGTCTATGTTTTTTTTTTCCTCGAAAAATATAAAGCAAATATAAATATACACCGTAAAAATAAGATAAAGTATAGAATATGGCAAAAAGAGTCTCTGAGCCATGCATATACAACCTGGTAATGGTATAAAGTATAATAAAACATAAAAGCATGTTATATAGTGAAAAATGAATTAATTAATGTTGAACAAAATCAGACAGTCCACGTACTATAATTACTTTTATCTTTCTTTTGTACGTTAAAGAAGAAGAATTGAAGAGAAGGGGTCTCCCTCCCACTCACCTTTCTTTTACCTCCGCCATTCCCATTCAATCCACATGCTATGCTACTCACACTTCCATCAAAATCTATTTCCTTTCATCTCTACTGTTCCTGCATATGCATATGCATCTTCAATTTTATCACTACCATTTTCGTCTAAGAACAGAACCTACTGTTTTTTATGATAATCATATTAACTAATTTCCTTTTCCACGACAGATCAAGATAGAGAGAGAGAGAGAGAGATACCTCTTTTCCTTTTTATATCAAATTTCATTCTTCATGACAAAGATACCTCTTTTCCTTTTGTCCATATAGTGACCTATTCCTCCCCCTCCTTTTACTTTTTCCTCCTTTTTCTTACCTTTATCTTCCAACTTTCTCTCTCTCTACACACCCAATTGAAATCCCCAACTTTTCAGCTGTAGTGAAATACTACCTCCATCCCATTATATTAGTCCTCTTTGCTTTTTGATTGTTCGGCACGCTTTTCTACCGAAACTAGTACGAGTTTTAAAATAATTGTACTATCATTTTCACGGGGTACTATGAACTCAATACCCTGAGAAATGAATACCAAAATAATTAAAACCCATACAAGTTTCGGTAGTTTAAAAATGCATGCAATGTAATGATGAAGTCATATAGTACTAAATATCTAATGAAACCTTGATACAACACCAAGTTTTGTTTGATAGCATGCCCAATCCAACTTTCTTTTCTCTCATGCTCATTACTTCTCTTTCTCTGCTCCTCGGCCTTAAGGTATGGCTTCCTTCAATTTTTACCGTTGCTCTGAAAACCTTCAAGATAGAAATGGTGAACGAATCAATTTATTTACCGTTTTTTTTTTTTTTATAAGTGAGTAACGAAGATTTGAATGCAGAAGGGCTAAACTTCCGTTGGACTCGGCACGAATCGCTCATTTCCCTCCACCACTCCGGCTATCGTCACCATACCCTCAGCCACGCCGGTCACCGTCACCCCAACTCCGGCCACTACTACTCCGGTAACATTTCCTCCCACCACCACCACTCCGGCGGCGCCCGTAACCAATCCGGTGACCACCCCCACAGCCAACACGCCACCGGCGACCATCCCCGTCACCACTCCGGCCGTGGCTCCTCCGGCAACCACCACCGCGCCGGGGCCGAGCTGGTGCGTCGCGAAGAGCGGAGCGGCGGAGAAAAGCATTCAAGCAGCCCTAGATTATGCGTGCGGGATCGGCGGAGCGGATTGTGCGACGATTCAGCAAGGTGCGAGCTGCTACAACCCCAACACGCTTCAAAACCATGCTTCCTACGCCTTCAACAGCTATTATCAGCGGAATCCGGTGCCTACCAGCTGCGATTTCGGCGGCGCCGCCGTCATAACCAATGCGAATCCAAGTATGCGCGAATCCGATAAACTGATGACTACATATATCACATTCCGATTTGCAGTAATCAATGTTAATCGCACGCAGGCTCTGGTTCGTGCGTGTTCGCGTCATCGGCGACGACGGCGTCTCCAACCCTAACTCCACCATCGACGGCGTCTCCGGCAATAACTCCACCGACGACAGCGTCTCCGGCAATAACTCCACCGACGACAGCGTCTCCGACAATAACTCCGCCGACGACGGCTTCTCCGATGCTGACTCCACCGACGACGGCATCTCCGGGGACCACAAATCCAACTCAAACAACTCCGATTCCAACTCCGAGTACGGCATCTTCAGCGGGAGGATCACCGATGCCAATGGGGTAAGTGCTAGCCTAGGGTTAGGGCTTTTGCTAATTGTTGATTAATCCTCTAAATCTGATTATAATGGTTTAATAAATATATTGAGCAGTTTCGGCACACCTCCAACCACACTGAATGGAAGCAACCCAGATTTGGGATTAGGAGGCGGCAGCATGGGAGGATTCGGTGATGGATCGCCTTCTCCGGTGGCCAACATGACTTCCTCTGAATCGGTGTCGAGCTCTCTGCGGCCTTTGCTCAGCTGCATTCTGATGGTTGCATCCATTGTAGCTTTGGATATGTAGAGAGAATCAGAAGGTGAATATATGTTGGTCAGCATCAACATACAGTTTTGGGGGCCAAGCAGTTAGAATTGTTCATCTACTTGTTCTTGAGATTCTTATGCATATGTATATGTATGTGAAATAGGGCAGATCGAGAGTTTTAGGACTTCTTTCTATATTATACAACTAGTAGTATTATTATTATGACATTACAACTAGTAGTATTATTAGTTCAGAGACTTGCTAATTATGTGTAGAAATTACAATTATTTCTTAAATTGCCTAGTCTATTTTACGGTGTTACCCCCCTCCCTCCCTCTATATATATTTCTTTTTATTATCTCATTTTAACCATATATCAATGTCACATTGCCTTAATATTTTTTTAATGGTTTTGTTTTTCTTGCTATTTAGCTACTAATATGACACAAGAGAAACGCTCCACTGTCTATTTTCAACAGAAACATGCTGATGTGGTAGTTTTACATCAGTAATTTTTCTAGTTAGAGTTAATTTTAAGTAGAGTTATGTTTAGTAGTGTTTAGATAATTTTGGCATGATTTTATTAATATTATTATTTATATCATTGACACGTCGTCCGAGAACACAACATTAGAACATTACTCTATAATGACATAAATTTATGAAATTTTTTTGTGCTTATTATATCCAGTAGCCGTTCGAATATTTTCTTTTTTTGGAACTTGAATATTTGTCATATTATTATCACAAGTATTGTGTTTTTATCAATTTGTCAGGTGTATTTTTAAAATAGCCATATCGAAAAAAACAAAACATAATAGTACTACGTAGTATTTGGAACATGTGAGGTGACCTGGAGCAAATTTGAATTTCAAATTCTCTCCCAAAAACATGCAAACTATTTTCAATATCAGATGCTCTTCAAAGGGCAAACGAAATATTTAGACCACATTTTCAAAAATAAACACAGAAGACCTACCTGGTCAGCATTAACGTCCCAACCTAACGCTCAGAAAATGGAACAGCATTAGTTGTAACCTATGAAGCACGGGGACGTCTAGGAGGCAGGCGTACCCGTATTAATACGCTCAAATACAAATACGAAAAAAATACACTCAAAATACATATTAAAAACGTATTTTTTAGGGGTTTTTTTTTAAATTTATTTTTTTGGGAAAAATACGTATTAAATACGTTTCAGCTAAAGATGGAATACGTATTCACCTTGAAAATACCCAATCTCTTCATCCCAAACCCTACCTGAAACAAAAAACTCAATCTCTTCAAACCTAAACATACTGCAGTCGCGTCCCCTTCTCTGTCCTCCCTCTGTTCCGAAATTGTTGAGTGTTGACCTTGGTGTTTGAAGCAGTGTCGGAGGCCATGGTGGAGACTAGAGAGGAGGGGTTTAGAGAGAGGAAGAGAGAGCAGAAAAAGAGAGGGAGAGAAAAAGTAGAAGAAGATGGGGATTAGCAGGGATATAGCGCAGAGTAAGAGAGAGAGAGAGAGTATCAAAGATATGGGTTACTGATTATTGGGCTATTGATTATGGACTATTTTGATTATGGGCTATTTTGATAATAATGATATCTATGTCTTGTTTGATTTCCATAATATTGTTATTGATAATATATATATATTAATTATTAATAATAAATATAAACGTATTTTTGATGTATTTGTATTTAGATATTTGGAAAATTAGCATATTTTCGTATCATATCGTATTCGTATTCGTATTTCGTTTCCGTCCCCGTGCTTCTTAGGTTGTAACGGTACATTACTCATTTAATAATAAATTCACCATTTTCCCACCCCTTAGTACGGCCGACAACATTAGGCTATATTTATTTTAATTTTGTCCCATTTTAATTTTGATTGTGGACATACAACAACGGCTTCTACTCATATAATTGAGAGGGGGGCCTCAACAGCTCAATAAAAAATTGACAGGACCCTACAATTACATCCAACATAATTCTACAAATTTAATAAAACCTGTCCCACTAAAACTACTCATCTAATCTAAAATCTAATCCTCATATACATATGCAATACATAAATCTACATTACATACTTACCTTTTTGAGAACATAACCAACACCAACATCGACATTGAAACTACAATCTTGAAACTCGAGCTCTCCCAGAAATTACTCTTCTCGTTGCTTGCACCGTAATGCGTCGACTGTTCTTTGGCTGCCAATTGATCTCTTAGATCCTTTAGAGCTTTATCTCTTCTCTCTCCCATCTACATAATATAAATGACACGATTTAGAGGCGATTATAATCCATCAAGAGAGAGCGGTGACACTAAATATGATCATTTAGACTTGGAAGTCGTGGGTTGTATTGATTATAATGAACATCACAAGTTGTTAGAAGCAGGAAAGAAACGGGTTTAAGTCGAAACTAAAGCTTTTACGGGCTTAATGAAACATGGAAGTAGCATTACCCTTTGGAGCTTGCGTGTTTGGGCTCGTGCTTCTTGAAGACAGAACTCCAGCTTCAGAACTTTCTTTTTCAACTCTTGGTCTGCCCTACGATGCTTCTCTAACTGTGCAATAAACGAACTAGGGCTCATTAGTATAGGGAAAGTAGATGAACAAACTAGGCTTTTTTCTATATAGAGAGAAAGTGGCACCTGAGATTCGAGCTCTTTAGTCTTGAGCTTCCAATGAGCAGACATGAACCTGATTTCGTCTCTCAGCTTGGCGATTTCTTGATCTTTTACCGTCAAAAGCTTGTAGATGTTATCAAAATTCTTCGGAGACACCTCATCCAAAATTTTACGGAGCTCACAGTCTTTGTTTACTCCAGCCTTGGTTAATGCTTCCATGATCTCATACTCGACTCTTGATACTTCATCCTTTAATTGCCTTTGAGAAACTTCTCTAGCGAGAAGATCCTTCTGTAGAAGATCTAATTGTTCTCCCAGTTCCTTCACACGAGCCTCGTGCTCTATTAAAGAGAAGTTCTTCTCTTCCAATTCTTTTGCCAGAGCCGAACACTGCATTTGCGCAGATTGTGCAGATTGTGCACTTGCATCAGCAGTTGCCCTCGTCGCTGATAACTGCAATCTCAGATCATCCAATTCCCCGACATACTACAGTAAAGCAACCATAGCAAGCTTCAGGAAAAACTAAGTATGCTAATATACAATAATATATTAGTCAGTGAGAATAAGAGATCACTTCCCCTAAATAACAAAACATGTTCCCAATTATCACGTTCAACCATGAAGAAGCAAGTATGAAAACAATGGAAAGTACTTTCCACTTAGCCCAGGCATCTAATCCGATTTGAATTCTCAACATCACATTTAACTATCAGAAATTCTTCCAAAAATAAAAATCCCAATATATAACAGAGATTTCTAAGCCCATCAAACCTTGCAGTAATCAAAGATGCATACAGTGATACAGAGGGTAAAGATACCTAAAATCATAGATCAATCTTCACTATTCAATTTAAAGTTTAACGGAAAATAAGGTCCTACAGAGAAATGCAATAATAGGAATGAAATTAAAAAAAAATGCAAAAGCAAAAAAGCAAAATAAAAAGAAATTCGCAAAAAGATATGCTGAATTCAAATTGGAAAAACGAAATTAGTACAATTAAACAAAGTGCATTGAAGGCCACAATCATAAAGGAGTGGTTGATTAAGATTAATAAATGTTCCAAGATTCTACCTTTCATGCCAACTACATGCTAATCATAAGGGGACAAGTTCCTTGAACCATTAAAATCATAATATAGTACTAAAAGAAAGACAATTTATTTGCTCGAAAACATATTTGAATATCAATCCTCTTTCGAAATAAAACAAACAAGAAAAGACAAATGATACCCAGAAAGCCAAGAATCACCATATGTGTTTGGCAGTAAAGATGCGTCTAATATTCAACATCAAAACACCAATTCAAACCTTAGATCCAAAAGTAATCGATCAGATCGAGTAAAATTTTTAAGGCCCAAGATTCAAAAGTTGAAATCCCAGTTCCACAGAGCTCATATTTGTGGAAATAAATTTAAGAAATTAGCAGAGAATTTAACATGCAAACTGCAAAGAACTGGATTCACCTTCTCAGCAGCAGAATTTGAAGCCTGGAGTTGAGAGTTTTTCTCCTCTAAACTCTTCTCCAAACGAGACATCTCTTCCTCCATGTCCTTTAATTTCGTTTCTGCTTCCTATAAAAATTCAAATTGGAAGTCAATTTAATTTTTCTTTTTTTCAAAGATCCGATCTTTTCTCAAAAGAAAAAGAAGTGGGAGCCACTTCAGAGTGCAAATCGGAATAAAAAGATGAAAATCATTTCAAATTCAAGTCTCTTTACAGAAGAAGAAATAAATCTAATCAGATGAAAGTTGCATGCCTGTCTAGTTAGGGTTTCTCTGACAACGGACTGCTCATGGGAAGCCAGGCGGCCGCGCACCTCCTTGAGCTCCGCCGCCAGCGACACCACGTTCCGCCGGAAGCTCTGCTTCTTCTCACTCAGATCTCTCAGCAACGGATCCACCTCCCGCACCACCACCGTCGACGACGGCCGCCTCTCCGGCGCTGACATCGAGTTCGAACTCCCCTAAACGACGCCGCTTTCACTGCTCCGCGGAATTTCAATGTGGCCTTCGGAAAAATAAAAGAAGGAATTAACTGTATTCACTGTTCTTTATTAGTTTCTCACTTTCTCCCCTTGCAATTAATGAAAGGGCTGCCCCTCCCTCCTACTCCTACACACATCGCCATCTGCATGTGAACAGGTTGCGTACTGCATTTAATACTTTTGCAAATCTTAATTTTATAATCAAATCACCAAATAATAATAATACAAATACAACTGAGTAAGATAATCAGTTGACTATTTCTTAAATAACAATTCGAAATTTCAAATAATTTTGAAAAAACAAAATAATTAAGGAGAAAAGATCGGAGCCACACGTTTGTTGCTTCGAACTTTCAAAAAATGCATTAGAAGTCATCTACTTCACATGAGCCGACATAATTACAAAGAGAAAAGAAGAAGAGAAGGAGAAACATACTCTCGTGAGTCGACCGTCGACGAATTCATCTCCAAATTGCTCTAATAATTCACACTCCAAGAGAGAGAGAGAGAGAGAGAGAGAGAGAGAGAGAGAAATAAATGCGAAATTAGCGATAATTCGAGAGTCGTCGATTGAAATTTGGTAATGGTGTTGGCGAAGATCGAGCGCAAGGGAATTAAGTGCGGAACAGTGAGAGTGAATCATGCGAATTAAGACAAAAACCCCAGGTTCGGATTCGGACAAATTAGGGTCGGAGTGGACGAGCCTCGGGTATCGGGAAAAGGACAAGATTCGAACCTGGTTCGGGTGACCTCAGCGCGGCAAATCTAAAGATTTTCACATATGCACACGTGGAGGCTCACGTGTCAGGCTTAGCTTGGGCTTGGTGGGCTTTATATCCCAGGCCCAACTCCTTAAGAAATTAATTTCACGAGATTTTATTCAACTACTAAATCCACTGCATCGATCTTAGTTTAACCGACGATAATAACGTGCATTACTTAATAATCCTCGACTATTATAAGACAACTATATAGTTATTATTATATAATCTAAGTTCTAAGTTCGGTCTTTTCTTGGATAATAAAACGGTCAAGAGCATTAACTTGAGATTGTTGCTCGCACGTCTCCAACATTTGTAATTTTGCAATTTTAAACACGTTTTTCCTTTATATCATTTCATTCATGATTAAGGTACTAGTTTCGGAAGTCAACGCGACGGAGTTGAGCAAAAGTTCAACCATTCAAGATCCAAGAAGAGTGGGCTTTATTTTATATAAATATGGAAGCATGATTTGAAATTTATGAATTGCTTACTTTTATACATGATTTATAAATTCTTAGACTTGCTATATTTTAACATGCGTGAAAATTGTCAATCTGTGAGAAAATTTTGATATCAGTTCCTTTTAAATCGAATCGTCAGTGGGGTGTACATATAAAGGTAAAGTGTTTGGAAAGATGGTCAACTTCTCAACACAATTTTCTGTGTAGGTTTGATTTATTTTATTGTTCATTGATTATTTGACTGCAGTCCAGAATTATGTCATGTGCATATATATAATGATAGAAAAGCATGCAGGATGATTTTATAAAAAATGGTTAGCGTATGTTTCTTTGATTAAACTACTAGTACTTCTTTGCAATGATTTGGACAAGTCTAAATATATAATATCTATATCTATACTATTATAAAAAGTGTCTTTACAAAATTTGTTATGCCTATTTTGCCCTTAATATTTATACTAATTGGTATATTAATACTATCATTAAGTAGATATGCATAAGTAATATCACATAAGAATTTCACTCAATTTATACTTCTAAATAACGTGTGGTTCAATAGATTAATAAGAATGTGTCTTGATTGATAGATTTGATAGATATTTTATTTTTTCTTTTTTTGTTCTTACATTTTTTCCTGGTATCTGCATGAATTAATATAAGTAAACTGTTTCTCAGAGCAAACCAGCGGTTTCTTGAACATACATGCAAAAAAAGAATTTTTCCTAGCAATTACTATTTTGATAGTACACATTTAAAAAATAAAAATAAAAAGTGTTTATATTTATAGTTTTTGTAGGATCATAATGGAACTTTAGCTTTATGAGGTTAGAGTTTCTAATTTACATGACAAAAATAAGACAAATTTCAATTATCTCCATAGAACAAGATTCAATCTTCTTAACATTATTTGTGTAAGGTAAGGTACGTCATGCTAAATATCAAATTTATATTTAACGATCATATCTGTTTTAGCATAATATATTTGAAATTTTTATTTTAGTTTTATTTTAGCACTTTTACTAAATTTGTAAGGAACTCGTATTGCAGTTATAATGTTCAATGAGGATTATAGATAATCATGCCCCCAAAATATACTCCATTCTCAATAATCATGCCTCAAAACATACTCCATTCGTCTCGTTCAAGTAGATAACTTTATTTTCGGTATGCGAATTAAGGAGCAATTGTTAGGGATGTTAAGTGTATGTAATTAGCAATCTAAATTTTAAAAAAATTGTATTCCCGTATCCGAATTGTATCGCCCCCGCACCCACCCATGCAACATAGCCGGAGATAGAAGAAGAGGAGAGAGTGAGAGGGAGGGAGAAAGAAGAAAATATGAGAGGATAGTTAGAAGAAGAGATAAGGTTAAGAGAAAATTTTCACAGAAATGAAGACAGAGAGAATAATATTTTGGACACAATTGAGACAGATGATCATATTCGGGATTCAGAAAGATTGAGATATAAATAAATGTAATAGTTATTAATAATAAAAAATACTCTATATATGAATTTCTTTTTCTTTATAAGTTCTCAATTTTCAATAATAAATGGATTCTATCAAATTTATATATACGAGTATCCAATTGAATTTTAAGTAGAGTCATGATAATTCACTAAGCTTAATCACTGAAAAATGCTTCTTCATTTTTTAAAACTAAATGGAAGTTATTTATTTCCTCTGATAATATAACATTAATATTGATATGTCATTTCAGATTTTAATCGAACAAGAATATATTAATGTATTTATTTATAATATAATGTAGAATACATAAGTAATGATTGGATACGAAAATTCATTAAGTATATCAAAGAATATCATATGCTTAATTACACCTTCCGTCGTATAAAAATATCTCATACATACGGACACCAATATTTAAAAATGAAATATTTTATAATAAATTTGGAAAAAAAGAGTTACTTTTCAAATGAATTTTTGTTAACTTAGATGTATGAAAGATAAATTATAAATAGTGTTCTAAAAATTGGCCTAAGCGCTAGATGAGATCCAACTGACCCGATTATAGCTTAATTGTAAGTCTCTAAGTTTGATGTTTTAAGTCCACCAGTTGGTTGATTGTTTTATTTTTGGATTGTTTTCTAAGGATATATATTAGTACAATGCTTTGTTGAAATTGGAGATTAAAAAAAATTGCATTACAAGAGATTTTATTAGCATTCAAAATATATTATTTTCCGTTAAAAGAATTAGATAAATAAGAGAATATACGTGCAACGCACGTAATCACTGCTAGTAGCTTTAAGAGCATCTTTAATTGTTTTTGGCATAATAATCGAGTATAATCAAGAGGAAATGCCCCTTTCTACCCATTCTTAGATAATTTTTACAATATTTATCACTATTCTACCCAAGTTTCAAGTAGATACCCCAAAATACTCCTTATTTTGGATTTATATGAATACACTTTCTTTTCTATCTCTTCCTCATATCTCTATGCATTTTGAATTCTCCCCCATCTTCTCCATTTATTTTCTCTCCTCTTTCTCCTCTCTCTTCTCTCTACTCTCCTCTTTCTCCTCTCAATTTTCTGCTCTTCGTCACCAAGAACGCCGACCATTTCGCCGTTGACGAGCTCCTCAATTTTCCAGACGACAACACCCTTGTGGGCGTGGATGTGCCTTGATGTGGCGCTGACCGAGACTTCCACCGACACCACCCTGCTCGCCGCCCACAACCCTCCTCTTTCTCCTAGCCGACTTGCATTTCGCGACTTTCGTGAACCTTAGCATAGGTAATTTTTGGTAGTAGATTTTTGGTGGTGGTGGAATTTTTTATTTTTTTTTCAAATTTTGACTCCAAATCTTGAGAGTTTAGAAATTTCAATAATTGGATCCATAAGGTGTTTGTTGAAAGTCCCCACTCAATTTTCTTAGGGTAGATTTTTCAATTTTTTTTGTTTTTCTTGTTTTTTTTTTTCTGCTATCTTTTAATAAATAGATGATACGAATTCGTAATTTGTAATATATCATAGGTATTCGTAATTTGTTTTTTTGCTGTTTTCAGTAATTTTGTTGTGTGGTACAAAATATGCTTTATGTTGATTATATTAGAAAATAAAAAATTGTACCATTACACTTTGAGTTTGTACAATTTTAGGGTTTGAGTCTAAGTTTGGTTTGAATTTAGTTTTGACGAGTGTGGATTTGTGTTTCTAGTTCATAAGTTGAGATCTCTCGTTCTTGTTATACTTGAGTATAAATGGGTTTGATGTTGCATTAGGCCAAGTCACTTCAAGACAAGCGTAATTCGAAATATATCTTTGGTAAATGTACAAATTGACTTGTATTCATACGAATAACTTCATACTTACTTATGTAATTCGTACTTTACTACAACTAATTGGTATGAATCGTCTCATATTCGTGCCAATAATCATATATTTATGTAAATGTGAATTTCTCACTCGATTTTGGTACGAATTTCACATTTCGTGATAAAAAGATGGTACGAATTTGTAATTTTTTATATATCATAGGTAATCGTAATTCGTAATTTGTTTTTCTGTTGTTTTCTCGTAATTCATAATATATCATATGTAAATGGTATTCGTACTAAGAACTTCATACTCACTTATGCAATTCATACTATATTACAGGCAATTGGTACGAATCGTCTCATATTCGTACCAATAACTATATAATAATTATGTAAATGTAAAATTCTTATTCGATTTTGGTACGAATTTCACATTTCAGTTGCCCGTTACAGCAACACCCACTATGGAGCGTGTTGAGAGTATTCAGATTCATTACACGGGCTTAAAGAATGATGGACTTTTGCTATCGAAGACATCTTTTGTTCCGTTTGAGCAACGTGAATGTGTTGACCGATATCTTGCCCGTCAAGCACGTGCGGAATGAACTGGAGGCGCTGTCCCTTCTAGGGAAATAACAATGGAAGAGGGAGATGTCGATGGTGATGAAGAAGGAGAAAAAGAAGCAGAATCTGAGATCCCTAATGCCGACCCCAACATTGATTTCCAGACTCGGATGCTTGCTAGCATGGATGCTCAAACCACTCTTATTAAGTCTCTTGTGACCGAAGTATCTTCAATCAAAACACGTCTTACTTCTCTCGAGGATGCTTTGTCACGATCAACCGGTGTACGTCCTCCTTCGAGTTCTACTACTCCACGCACCGACCTTACCGATCCGACCTCTTAGTTTGTACATTTCATTTTCGTTCTATTGTGTCTTTGTCTTTTATATTTATTTTGTTTATATTTTTTATCTCGTGGATATTATGTTTGTCTTTTTATGTCGTTTGTGTGTTTTTGCAGGTTTACTACTTGGGAAGCTTTATGACTTTTAAGTTCATTGCCGGTTTATGTCGTCTCAGGGAAGTTCTCTATTTTCTCTCTTGCTTTGGAACAATGAGGACATTGTTTTACTTAAGTGTGAGGGGAATTAGTGTTACTTTTCATATTATTATGTTTTGTTTTTGAGTCTTGAGTCATGTTAGTATGCCTAGCCTTATGCTTGTTTCCTAACTACTTCTAATATGATTAGACTTGAGGAGAATTGTTGTCAAATTGTAAAGTCTTGGTATGTGAAAGAAGGTTGTAAGAACTTAAGTTGATGCAATTTTAGGTTGTGATATATTTGATCAATTGTGATTATTTGTGGGGCATGCTACTTGCTAGAGAACTAGATGAGTGATTGTGATTCGGATTATGAGTGTTAATTCCTTTTGCTAGCTATATAAGTTTGTTTCCTTATGTGTGAGTATACAAAAAAAAAGGGTGAAGAAAGAGTGTGGATTTGCTCCTCTTGTTCATTTTCTTAGAATTTGAATCAATGAGCATGGGAAACCACGTAAGGATGTTTCGAAGGACCTTCAAAAAATTCCACCTTACGAATATATCCTTGAAAAAGAAAAGAAGAAAAAGAAAAAGGAGTGTGTGTGAATTTAAAAGGAAACAGGAAACATTCTTGTTAGTTAGTGAAGGAAATATGTGAGATGTGTGTATATCGCAATCGTGAGTCTTTTGATCTAGTTGAGTTAGCGGGCAACATAGGTAGTTATAATTGATTAGGTTGTCATGATTTAAAATTGTTGTTGGTTTAAGTTCCTTGGTTTGTAGGTATGAAAGGTTGAAGCTTTGCATATTTGACGATGATTTGAGTTGAGTCTATATGATACTAGATAGTTTGCTTGAGGACAAGCAAAAGGTTAAGTGTAGGAGAGTTGTTTAGGCTATATTTGTTTAGTTTTATGTTTAGGATTTTTAGTTTATTTCCACTACTTTTAGTTGGTTTTTATTGTTTTTCGTCTTATTTTATGTCGAGGTTGGTATTTTTTGTGACTGGTAGGAATATGGAGAAAGATTCGAGAATTGGAGAGGAAAAGTCAGGAATTGAAGTGGATTGAAGGAGGGAAGGAAGTGATGATGGAGTCAAGGGAAGAAACGAAGAAGTCGAGCAAGAAATGAAGAATTTCATAAAAGCGTATGCCGCGATCGCTGGACTTGCCGCGATCGTTGGAGCGAGACTTGTGGAATTTCAGAGGCTAGGCCGCCGCGATCGCTGGACTTGCCGCGATCATTGTCGGCGAAGAAACTATTTTATTTTATTCCGTTTTTATTTTTTAGTTTTTGGGAAAAACGATATATTAGAGGTTAGAAGACGATTTTAAGGAGAACTTCGACGGGATATAACTCTGGGGGAAAAACGGCTATGGAGAATTCTGGGAAGAACGAGACTTGAAGTTGTGAATTTGGTGCTTAGATTTATTTTGCAATTCAACGTAAGTTTTCTTCTTATGAGATTCTTGTCTTTGATTGTTCTTATGATGATGAGTGCTAAATTCTCTTCTAGGATTCAGATTTCAGAAGTTGATAATTGAGATTCATGGATTGATACATGCTTGTTGATTAGATTATGCCTGTTTAATTTAGACGCTTGATCACCGTTTGAATTTCTTAAATACTAGTTGAGATCGAGAGATAATTCTAGTATTGGATCGAGGTCTAATCAACATCGGTTTTGAATTGGAAACGTATGAATCGATTGCTTGTTTATTTTTCATTGGATTCTTATTTGTGTAACTTGAATACGAGAGTTATGGTTACGGCTTAATTATGATACGAAAGTTATTAATTAAGCAACTCGTAAGATTTTTTATGAATGAATAAGTGTGTGTATTGATCGTGAGACTTGATTATTGACGGAAGATATTCTGAATCCTAGCCCTTTAATTCTTGGTTTTCTCTACGTTTATTTGTGTTAATTGCTTTATTATAATTCTTAGTTAAAATACCAAAATTCCTTTATTAGAATGTTTAAGACGTTTTAATTATTGTTTCGTGTTAGTACTTTTAATTGAAAAGCCCTGCTAAGTTTTTCACGAGATTCGACTTGAGTTAGCTTATTCGTCTACAATAGATTTCGTACAATTGTGAGAACCTAGAGTACACTTATAGGTTGAACAGGGTGCCTCCAACAATGAACCTCCAGTTCCGGCTTTCAATGCCACATCAGATTTCAAAATCACCCACCTTTTTCTCTCTCATCTCCTCCAACAATAAACTGAGTTTCTAATTTTTTATGGGTCCCATTATAATATTCAATCCTTTCAAATATTCCTCTAAATATATGTTGAGGATAAATGAGTCCACCAGGCGAGCTTCCTTGAAATTGTTGAGGAAAATTAGAACCGACGAGATTGTGTGAAAATTGTTGAGGAAAAATCGGCGATCCGTAAGAGTTGTATGGAAACGGTTGAGGAAAATTCAAACCACATGGAGAATTGTGTGGGAATTGTTGAGAGAATTTTTGTAGCATTTGGTAGTTATACGGAAATTGTTGTTGATGATATATTTTTTTTATCAGGCAAACACAACACACTCACACACCCGAGGTGACTCGAACCCCCGACCTCTTGCTTGGAGGGGAATTGTCTTACCAATTAAGTTGCGCTTCGCTGTCGTAAACAGAATTTTGAGGACGTTGAGAGCTATAATTGCTAGAATCATAATTTTGAGAGCTTGAATCTGCCATGTTTTCTTTATTTTGAAGATAAAAAAAGAAAGAAGAAAGGGAGAAGATGGAAAAAATAATTGTTGAAATGTGTATGCTTGATTATAAGTTGTAGTTGAGTATATATAGAGAAAAATAGAATCGTTGCAATAGAAATATAGTCGGCACTAGAAACAAAAGTAAAAAAAGAAAATATAAAACGAAAAATGAATAGGAAAAAAAAAACAAGAACCAAATTGTCAGCAACAAGCCAACAACAAAGAAAAGGAAAAAACGAAAAAGAAAACAAAAACTAACATTTGACAAAACATAAAAGAAAAGGGAAAAGAAAAAGAAAAAATAATAAATTAATCAATGGGGCCCATTTGCACCCAGCTTCTAGTTTGGAGCTGGTTTCCAAATTTTGGATTGAGATCTTCTATTGTCTAACAGTGTGAGATCTCTTATTGCAATGTTAGATGACTGTCACGCGTCTACAATATTTCCAAAATCAGCAATAATTAAAAAAATTATGATGACAAATGAGTAGTTTTGGAAATATTATTAACACATGTCAATTATCTATTGATGTAATAGGAAATGCAACATTATTAGGCAATAGAGGATCGAATCCCCCAATTTTTTTTTTGGAGAAACCGGTTTTCATTTCTCTCAATGCTAGTTTCAAGTGAGAAAACTGAAAAAGTGGCACCGTTGGAGGCATCCTTAGAAATCTTGCACATTCCTCACTCTTCGATATTAAATTTCTATTATTGATTAACTTATATCAGTTGAGTCCCGAATAAGAATTAGAAGACAGTCTATTTATTCTCTTTTAGTCGCTACCTGACTCTCCGGCCATAATCATGGCTTGGAAATCAAGGCGTGACATCATCGTTGGATTTTTATGTATTATAAATATAATGCTGACGCTGTTGTGCATAATTTTTGTGGTATTAGATCATAGATCAACGAAAAATACAAAAAAATCATGATAAAATAACAAAAATATAAATTGTACTGACGAGGATTATTTGAAAATTAGTCTTTAGCTTTTCAAATGATATCATTTGAAACATATTTACAAATTTCTTTAAAGATTAAGGGTTTTTAGTGCATTTTTTTCAAGTTATGAAGGTGCAGCTAAATAGAGGCAAAAATTATTCTACCCACTTATAGATAATAAATACAATATTTGACACAATGATAAAAAAAATAGAAAACTACCGAAATTTCATGTGAATGGACAAAAATGCTCTTACTTTTTTATCACACAAGCACCCACATGCACTCTCTCTCTCTCTTCTCTGACACATGCACTCTATCTCTCTCTCTTACATGTCTCATCTCTCTTTACCTGACACATGCCTCTTCTCCCTCTCTTCCTTTTTTTTTCCTTCTCCTTTTCTTCTCTTCATATTCGAATTGCATTTTTTTCTCTCCTTTTTTTGTTTTTCGTTTCAAATTCGTAAGAATATACGAATTTTATATTTTTTACGAACAATAAGGAGGTCCAAATTTAACCTTTTGTAACATTCGTAACACCTCTAATCTAGGTACAAATTTGTGAAATCCATACCATATTTTTAATTGCTATCTTTGGTGTTATGTGCAATGTGAGTTTGTTTGGAAACATTTCCTATTGCTGCACTCAAGAGGTACGAAATGTAAAATTTGTACCAAAACACGGCAAGAATTTCGTAATTATATAAGTAAGTACTACTTCCATTTCGTGGAATTTGACCCCTTTGCTTTTGACACTTGCTGGCACGTTTTTCCACGCTTCTTGATAATGAGTTTTAAAATGGATTTTTGAAGATTTCTTCTTTTACGGGATACTACGACTGTTATAGTTATTAGTCGAAACTCAAAATGTGAAATTCATACCAAAACCCGACAATAATTTCATATTCATTCAAGATTCAAATGCACAAAATAACTCCAAATGTGGTACAAACATGGTTTTAGTACGAAATGTGAAATTTGTACCAACAATTGCAATTCGTGTCATAAAGAAATATTTTTGAGTTACAAACTTAAAGTGATTGAAAATAAACATGCACAAAAATATATAAACTATCCAAATTTATGAAATTCGTACTGTGTTTCATTCAAGGTGATTTGTAATGTAGGTACAAATTTGTAAAATTTGAACCATATTTTTAATTGTTATCTTTGGTATGCAAGGTGTGCTTGTTGAAATATTTTCTCTTGCTGATTTGAATGAGGTACGATATGTGAAATTCGTACCAAAGTCGAGTAAGAATTTTACTTTTACATAATTATATGGTTATTAGTACGAATATGCATCAATTCGTATCGATTATCTGTAATATAGTACGAATTGCATAAACTGAGTATGAAGTTATTGGTATGAATATAAGTCAATTCGTACCATTTGCATATGATATATTTTGAATTACGAGAAAACAACAGAAAAATGAATTACAAATTACGATTAACTATGAGCCAGTCCGTACTCGTCTTCTTCAACATAATAAATTGAAACAATTGCAAAAAAGTAAGTTAAAACCTGTAAAAAAAATAAATTGTAACATCAGCGCCAGGACAAGTTTCTGACGTGTACAACATCAACAACGATGTCGTCATCACCATCGTCGTCAACTGCAGTCGCTGGATAATCATCATCGAGTTGCTACAAACCTGAAACACGACGGCGCCTCCCATTACAGACACGCCTATTGCAGTATTTGATACTCCTTGCCTCAGACGTAAAACTGCCGGTGAATCTCAAGTTGAAGATGAGGAAGAAAATTTGCTGCTTGTTTTGAATTTTGCAGAAGGGGTTTTGAAAGGTATAAGGGAGAGATTAAAAATAAAGGATTTTGCACATAAATACAAATTTAGGGGTATTTTGGGATCTTCATCTTAAATTTGGGTAATTTTGTATTTTTTTTTATCCTAGTGCTAATAATTACTATCTAAGAGTTGGTAAAATATTGCATTAATTTGGCCAAATACTTAACACTTAATTTATTACTACCAAGAAATCAAGTTTTTTTTTGTTTTTTTGTTTTTTTTTTTGTTTTTTGAGGATAAAATCACGATCATTCTATATAAGGGATATAAATTGTAGAAATTCTCCGCCTAAGGAAGTATTGAAGGACTTCCCCTGGATATACCAGCCAGGCTGAACACCGTCATTTATAATGGCAGTCGTCCTTCAACATTGAAGGAGAATGCTCAATCAAACTTCAGCACCTTGAATTGAATGGCGGTGAAACATCCATCTCTAACATTGTTCAGGAGAATTCCAACCTGGGTTTCTCACAACTCCTATTTTTCTTCACTGTCATGTGCAGTTAACTTCCAACCCACCCAAGAATCCGACCAATCGCTACTAAATTCCGCCGACTTTGAAACCAAGATTAAATTTTTGAAGAATAAGCTGAACCCAGATAGGTTAGTTACTGTCTTGGACTGCACCCCCGATTTGAATTCTTCGATAAAGCTATTCAAATGGGCCTCCCTCCAAAAAAGATTCAACCACACCGCAGATACTTATCACTCGATGATTCTCAAACTGGGCATGGCCGGAAACGTGGAGGAGGTGGAGGGTTTCTGCAATGAAATGGTAAGGGAGAAATGTTTCAGTTTTGATAAGTCTCTCTTGGCTTTAATTGATTCATTTCTTCGTAATCGAAGGTTTAGTGAAGCTTTGAGGGTTATTCATGTTATGAATTCGACTACCTTTAAGCCTTCTATCTGCGTCTTCAATTCATTGATGTGTGCGCTAGTAGAGGGGAAGAGAGATTTTAAGGATGTTTTGTTTGTATACAAAGAACTTGTGAAAGCTGGGATTCCTCCAAATATAGAGACATTGAATTATCTGTTGGAGGCTTTGTTTGAATCTAATAGAGTAGATGCAGCTATGGATCAGTACAAGAGATTGGATAAGAAAGGGTGTAAGCCCAATATTAGGACATTTCAGATTGTTATAAGGGGTCTTGCTCGTAAGGATCGTCTAGAAGAGTCGATTAGTGTATTGGAGGAGATGTTTCGGTGTGGTTGTGAGCCGGATTCTCGTTTTTATGATTGTATAATACCTATGTTTTGTAGTTTGTGCAATCTAGAGATAGGACTGAGGTTGTTTAAAATGATGAGAGATTCTGAAATAGCTTCGGATGCTACAACTTATGGGGCCGTGTTAAGCTGTTTGTGCGGGTATCTTCGCTTGGATGATGCGATAAAACTTTTCGAAGAGATGGTAGAGAGTAGCTTATTGCCAGATCATCAAGTGTTTAGTGATATAATAATCGGTTTATGTAAATTGAATAGACTCAAAGAAGCTCGGATTTTTTTGGAGGAGAGAAATATCATTGATACTACTCTTCACAATGCAGTTCTTCAATCCTATTGTGATAATGGCAACTTTTTTGAGGCAAAAAGTGTGTTTGATGAAATGTTTGGGGTAGGTATTATTGATGCTTGGTCGTGGAATATCATGATTAGATACCTTTGTGAGGATGAAAGGGTTATTAGAGCAATGGCGTATCTGTGTACAATGGTTAAATCTTCATTTGATCCCGACTCTGCTACTTACTCTGCTCTTATACTTGGTTACTGCAAAATGGGAAAAGTTGCACATGCTTTAGATCTATTTTGCTGTATGAGATCGAAATCCTGGGCATTGGATTCTGTCTCTTATGCGGAATTTATTGAATGCCTTTGTCAGGGGGGAATCACTCTTGAGGCTGCTAAAGTATTTAGCTATATGTCTAGTAAAAGTTGTGGTCTCCATCCCACTTCGTTCTGTTTATTGGTAGAGAATATCTGTGCTAGCCTAGGGGTTAATGAAGCAATCAAATTAGTATCAATGGCTAACTACACTAGTACAGTCTCCTTATGTGCTACTTGCAATAGTATTTTGAGAGGTTTACGCGAGTCAGGCTGAGGAGAGCTTTTCTCTAATGATACTTTCGAAGATGGTAGTAATTGGTTGCACTCTTGATGTGGGAACTTACTGCAACCTTCTTCAATGCATGAGTGCTCTAAATCGAACTGATGATTGCATTTCCATTTTCAATTTAATGGTGAAGGGTGAGTTAATGCCTGATACAGAAACATTGGCTTGTTTGCTGTCTTGTTTGGCTAAGCATTCTAAATTGCATTTGGTTTTTCCTGTGATGGATAACCTTGTGTCGAAGTCTGAAATCCTTGATTCAATGATGTATAACACACTCATTCATGGCCTATGGAGAGAGGGATACAAAATTGAGGCAAAGGGGTTGCTGGATTTAATGCTGGAGAAGGGTTGGGTCCCGGATTCTACTACACATGCATTACTAATGGGTTCTGCTGAAAGAAAGCAAACGATTGTCGAAAATTCTGCTAAAGAAGATTTTGGCATTCAAGATAATGTCAGCATTATACTTGAAGAGGGTCTCAGCTAGATGCGACAGGTTCATTTCCATTACTAATGCTGAGGACAATGGAATGTGCCAATTGCTGTAGGAAGTTCAATTGCAAGCTCCGGAGATTATGTGGATGCTGCATCATTGGAGCCTAAGATGATTCATGAAGCTCGTAGCTCGAGAGGTTCATTATTTTTCTGCTTTACTCAACTTTTCCTGCAGAATTCTGTTTTTTTTCTTTTTCTTTTTTCTTTTTCCCTCATGATATTGAGAGTTTCATTATTTTTCTGCTTTACTCAACTTTTTCTGTTTTTCTGCTCGTAGCCTAAGATAGTATTTCTTACAAGTTACCTAGTTCCAGTGGCAGAGCCACTAAGATCAAGGGTTTAAGCCCCGACCATAATATTTTTTTAATTTAATTGTTATCTTCTGAAATTGTCAAATTTTCTGCATTCTGTGCAAATCACTGTGCAAAAGCCTCCATCACCAAACTGAATCACATGAAAACAGAGAACGGAGCCCCCAACAAGGGCCTTTTCTGTCTACATCCCTGCCTGGTTCAGTCCCCAACGCTACCTCCCTCGACTCCAATAGACCAAAAAAAAAAAGGAAAAAAAATACAAGGAAAAATGAAGAACGATGAGATATCTTGTCATGTTGTGGAGATCATTGAAATTCATGCTTCCATTTTAGTCTGCTGAATAAACGTATACTTTTACTCCCGCCGTCTTTAAACGAGTTGTTATACCAATTCCAGGTTCACTTGACTTTTCTGGAGAAACTATAAAACAAAGGATACCTGAGCAGCTTTCTGGAGGAATCTTGGTGGATCCCTTATGAAGCATCTAACATTGTGGTAAGCTTCGCCTGAACCCATTTATTCAGAAATGCTAGGGCCTGATTGTGAGAATGAGTAATGTTATGCTGGTAATAAAATATTGTGTGCTTCTTGAATCCTGATAGCTGATTGAACATGTGTTTGAGCAATGAGCACTGCGTAGAGTGATAGCTATAGAGGGGGCCTCAGAAATTGTAACCCGATAGTGTTGTAATAAGAGAAGACATTTGATGCCTCATTGTTTTCTTTTCTGATGCTTAGGTATGAGCTAAGCTGATGCTGATAGGCGATAGCCGTATCAAGTAATTTAATTGAGAAATTTCCAAATATTAATGAATTATCTCACCAATTAAACTATTTGCTGCTTATAGAATACTAGAGATTCTTTGGATTCATCATGTTAGCAGATTTTTGTGGAGAATAAGATGTAGGTCAAGCATAGTTCAGAATCAATGCCTCTCATTTCTCCTCTTGGTCCAATATCAATTAGACTCTTGCAACTTATTGTGGATCCTTAGCCATTGTTAAGAGCATTTACACTCGACAATTGAAAATAAAATAAAAACATTAATTTAGAAAGAAAGAGAGAGAGCTAATGTGGAATCAATCTAGTACTCCGTATTTTTTAATGTGCTCATTGCCCTACATGTATTTCAGTTTCATATAATGCCAAACATTCTGCCAGCTGAATACGAGAAACCTCAAATTTATTTTCATTAGCTTACACAAAGTAGCATGTTACAGAAGACAGACTTCTAGGAAGAAGTACACAAGTGTTTGTATCTCATTAGAATATATGGAGTAGTATTTTACAACAACGATGAGAGAGAGAGGGGGGGGGGGGGGATCTTCACTGCCACTTTTACACCTTGGCAATGAAAGAAATCACTATAAACAGAAGCCATGCAAGAACAAGTGAAATGATGGTAATCTTGGTAGGCATTCTTCCTCCGTCACTTCTCAACACCATGGCTTCATAAACCGGCCAGCTATTCACCACCCCCATACTCGCCACAGCCATTTGCCCCAACAACTTATCTACCTCTCCTCCTTTGAGGAATTTCAAGATTCCCCCCAAAAACGCAACCAGGTTTATGATAGCAGCTGTTGATAAAGGCACAAACATGGGAGACGAAACCCCAAATTCGAACTTCCCCTCATAGTACCGTTTCCTTAGCTCTTCATCGTTAACTTTGTTTGTCACATTAAATTTTCTTGCTGCAATGCCCAATTTGTTGCTTATGTATTCTAGTGTTCCAAAAAGGTCTGAAGAAAGTCCTCTTATAATCCACATTCTTTGATCATTCCACCATCTTCGTAGCGTCACTTTGGCTGAGACGAACTCCACCAAGTCTTGCCCATAGGCACCCAAAAATTGGAATGTATGCAATAAAAACCATGGATCCGAGGCCTGAAACATTTAACCAATGCATTAGACTATAAAGTATAAACTAATGCCTCAATGCTTGAATTATGTCCAGAAAATTATAGCTTATAGCCTCCTGACCTTTCAGAAAAAGTTGCAAATATGACCCGAGCCTACATTTTTCGGCTTGAAATTCTTGCATGGAAGACCTGAATCCCACTTCAGATTCGGAGCTTCAGCTCCATGTAGGATGAATATAAAAGCTTGGACTATATTTGCAACTTTTTTGAAATGCCAGTCTTTTTGCATATGTTAAAGGTAGCAACTCGTTCCAAAGGTCAGGCCATAGGCTACAATTTTCCCTTATATATAGCATTCATTACCTTTGGAAAAACGGAGGTGTTGATGAGCAAGCTAAGTTGAGGAAGGAAGGCGTAGACCATGATGGGAACTGACCAGAAGGGTCCAAAAGCATAGTAAGAGTAACAATGAGCCATCAATGGCCCTAAATATCTTCTACCAAATGTCAAGGGACTGTGCTTCGACAGAACCACTTCAAGAAGGCCAACGTTCCATCGTTTGTATTGAGTTACAACATCATTGAGAGCTATAGGCATCTCAGCAAGAAATGCTGGTCTCATAGGACTGCAAAATACAGACTTCCATCCTTCACAATGTAGCCTATAACCAGTGTAGAAGTCCTCCACCAATGAGCCATATCTGAACCCCATCTGTGAAAATTCGATTGATTTTACAACCTTGTATTGAAAGTGTGGTCTACTTTTGCAAACACGGGCAAACCTTAGTTTAGAAAGTGATAATTAAAAAATTAATATTGAGGTATTGTCTAACCTTGAAGCCCCAATTAGTGTCCTTCTCGTAGTCACAGCTCGCAACATGATGAGCTAGCTCTAGAGTAGCTTCATCATCTATGTGCTTCTTCACAACATAATCCGGGCTGAGTAGCGGATCTCTCGGCTCGATCATCGAAGAAGGTCCCCCATAAAAGACTCTTCGATTGAAGAAGGTACCAGTACCGAAGTAGTCCGGGCCTACAAGCCCGTTCATTCCCATGGGATTCATATAAAACACACGCTTAAACTCGGATGCATAGGTATCATCCTTGTTGATCCCATGGAATCGAACTGGGAACTGAACATATCCTAGGTTTTTCTTGACTGATTTGTCCATGAAGTAGCACAACATTTTGTGGGGTGTTGAAGGATCGTTAGAGATCATGTCGCAGTCCAAGGTTAGAATTATCGGAGCATTACTCATCAATGCTGATACCCGTAGCTTCAAAAGAAACAAACGAACACGACATGTATATATATACGGCTGCATTGTACTGTATTTATAATTTTTGATGCTTCTTTTTCCTTCTTACCAGAGTATTGAGGGCTCCGGCCTTAAAATGGTGGGGTGATGTCTGCTTCTTCTGTCGGGCTACGTAGACGAAATTGGGCATGGATTGGCTTGCAGCATCCTTGTCTTCACCACCTTGTAGCAGGATCTATATGCAGACTCAATAGGATTATGAAACGATGTAAAAACTAGTTATGAATGTGTAATATTGGTGATAGGACTTAACTAACCTCGACGACGGCAGGGTGATTGAGGGTAGTAAAGTCATTTTTCCATTTGCCAAATGCTTTAGCTGCTGGAGCACTGGGTTTGTACTCATCACCAACATATCCTTTGTTAACTACATCTTCTACTCGTGTTTTCATATCTTCATACATCTCCTGCAGTATGAAATTTGTGGCAGTAGGCATCATTTTCAAGTTATTTGGAACACTACTCTGAGCTTTAATTAATAATTATCAATATGAATCTGTCAAGTTATCCAGTTGAAGGTGGAGGGGCCACTGGCCCCTTGTAATTTTGATTTATGGGTGTCAGTTTGATAAATAATGTATGCTATATGTGCATATTAGAAATGCTCCCCTACCTACGGTGGACACACTTAATATGCTCACCGGTGATGTGGCAATGCCACGTTATAATTTTTCCTTTTAGGATTTAGTTTTTTATGTAAGGGTTTAGTTTTTTATAATAGAGTTTAATTATTTTTGGGAGGGTTTTTATTAACTTCCTTATATATTCCAATGTCACGTCATCTGCGGCACATTAAGGATGCCCACGGTGAGCATTAGAGCATTATTCATGTGCATATATAATTCTTTTGTCTTTCCTTGATTTTTATAATTAAATTTTAATCTAGTGATATCTCTTGTAATTTTAAAATTTTGTTTTAACCAAGGAGGAAGGTTTGACTTACAGAGTTGATTGTATAATTACTTACGTTCGAGCATGTTCACTATTTAGTTTATCTTCCTTGTATGGAAATCTTTTCATATCCAAAATTTAATTGCTCTTTTCTTTTCCTTATCAAAATAAGCTAAGTTTATAAAGAAAATAGAGAGGTAATTAAATTATACTACCTCCGTCTCATTTAAGTAGACCTGTATTCCGTTTCGATCCGTCTCAACTAATAGACATGTTTCCTTAAATGACAAAGAATACTTGGCTACAATTAACTCTCTCTCCTCACAATTAATTATGACCACACAATCTCCACTCTCTTAATTCTTGTATCTACAGGAACCGTCCCTACTTAAATGAGACGGAGGTAGTAGTATTATTAGTGCCTCGATCCCATTCAAAATGTAACCATGTTATAAAATTTTAATCCTTCAAAAAGTATAGCTCCTACACTTTACTATATTTTACACTATTTTCTTAATTCCTGTATATCAAGGGGGAATTTTCCTTGAGTGATTAAGCCGGATTGACTCATTTTATCCGGCTAAATCCTATATTTACTTTGTATTAAAAATAGAGGATATTCTAAGGACCGGTATGAATTTGACTTTATCCCTTAATTTAATACTAATCATGAAATATGAATTCTACCCAAATACATAGGATTAAAATATTTCTATTTCATCCCTCATAGTGTCTTAACCCTAAAAAAATAGCCAAACTGCTAAAACTACCAAATTTACTCCGTAATCATTAATAATTTTTTACTTTTTCAGTTTTCTATGTAATGATTAGGGTAAATTAAGTAAATTCATTTAGTTTTTTTTTTCCTTTCTATTTGTGTATGTTGGTGGCTTGAGACACTTATTAGGTGACAGATAGAGTATGTGAGACGTATACAATAAGGCAAAGTCAAATGAATAATGCAAACACATAAAACTTCTTAAATAATAATAATAATAATAATAATCGTCTAACTCCGTGTATATTCTTGCATTGCTAGTTGAATGCTGATCGACTTCTATCACTAATTAAACAATAATTGTGACTTAAATCATATCCTATGATGTACTTGGTTCCATCCAAATGCAGTTTAACTTATTATTATACATAAAATAATGAAGCCGTAAGTGGACCAAAATACTTGATGTTGACTCAAAAAAAGAAAAAGAAAGATAATACGAATATCATCGCCGTCTACTTTCCAGTATCCAATCAAAGCGTCAGTAAAAAATAAAATAAAAAAGTACGAGTGAAAAATTGCAATTACCTTAATCTTCTGGGTCTCCGAATTACCGGTAACAAGATCCGACCCGAAATAGGCTTCGGGGCAGCGCACCACGACCCGGTTCTCCTTGCAAAACGGCACCCACTCCTTCCCAAACTGGGCCGCCTCCATTAGAGCAAACAGGGTCAGCTCCGACGCGCCGTCGTCGGAGACGTAGACCGACAGCTTCTCCGCCGGATAATCGTACGCCATCACTGACAGGGCGGTGGCCGCCACCCTCAGCGGCGGCTCCTTGGAGGCGTCCGCCGTGCATATGAACACGTCCAGCGCAGGAAGATCCTCCGGCAGGTTATCGAGGTTTTCCGGTAAGGGATGTGAGGCGACGGGGTTCATGCGGAAGGCCTGTGAGTTTAGCCACATGAAAGCGAGGATGAGATCAGCTGCGAGCATGGAGAGGGAGGTGAAGAGAGAGAAGAAGGTGAGGGGGGCGGGGCGGAGGAGGGTGGTTGCATGGCGGTAGAGTAGGGCGGAGATGGCGGCGGAATAGATTAGTGCGTAGAGGCGATTGGGAATCCGGCGCGGGAGGGGAGTGGAGGAGTGGAGTGGGAGCGGTTGTGGCATTTTTGGATTGTTTGAATTTGGTGTTTTGTTTGGTGTGAGAATTTTACCACAACTTTTTGACTATATTGGAATATATCATATACTATCTTCATCCCATTATATTTCCCATTATATTAGAGCTTTTTATTTTTTGACTTTTCAGCACGCTTTTCCATTAATTATATTTTAAAACCCGTATTAAGTTTCGGTGAAAAAACGTGCCGAAAAATTAAAAAGTAAAAAGCTCTAATATAATGAGATGGAGGTAGTACATATGATATGCTCCCTCAGTCTCTGAAGACTCAAAATCCTGGTATATACTCCTTTGGTCTCACAGCAAAAGTAAGACAATTCTTGAATATATATGAAATACAAAATAATAATAAATCGTTTCACTTTCACTGAGATAAGGGAGTATTATACTTTTTCCGTCCCCCCCACCCCCCCTCTTTTTTGCACAAAAATAATGGTATAATTTTTAATAAAATGTTAGGTGGTGTGGATAATCATAAATAAATACAAATGATAGAGAATAAAGATAAAATAATTGTGATAATGTATACTGTTAAAAATATACAAATTCTTTGGGAATGTAATGAAAATAAAATTTTGTACAGAAAATAAGAGACGGAAGAAGTTTTGTAGCAGTACTTTGTAGCAGTATTATATTAGACACAAATTTGAGGACAGATAGAGTATAAGACATAATTAACTTGTTTTTTTTTTATTTGTGTTTAAGAAAAAAAAACAGAACAAAATAAAACAAAGAAGCAATTCCCAAGTTTTTGAGACCAACGAAGTACCCTACTTTTTCTCTTGGGAAACTTCTTTATAAAATCAAAATTACAATGCGAATCATATCGACATTACAACCTGAAGTCATATAACCAGAAAGGACGGCAATCATATTGGAACTTTTCCTTCATTAATATATTAAGTATGTTCATGATGAACAATTAGATTATTCCGCATTAGATTACAAGCAGCTATTTCAGTTGAAACGGAAATAAAAGAGCAAACCACAAACTCGGAATCAGAAACATGTCAAATGCACTAAGACTAGTCCCAACGTGCCGAGATCGCTCCGCGCGCCGCCGCGGGCGATCCCGGGACCGATCTCCAAGCTGCGTTGGGGTTGCTGTGAGTGTTCCCTCCCTGTGCACTGCTCCGCGAAGCGAGCGATCGTATGCTGACGTCATTATGACGTCAACGGGGCATTTTTTTTTTTAAAATGTCGGCGAAAATTTAAAAAAAATAATTAAATTGCAACTATCCATTGGGCTAGCCGTTGGCTCCCAACGGCTACTCCCAAAATCACCTATAAAATATGATGATGTTGTTCTTCTTCTTCACCAATTTCTTCAAATTTTTTTTCTATTTTTGCTTCAATTTTTTTCTCTAATTTTCAATTTATACACCGTTTTTTTGTTATTATTCAATCAAAAAAAAAAATGTCGGATCCAATGGAGAACGAGTTCAACACGTGGTATGGAAAATATGCCGACAACTACGGAGCACCGGCGCCGACGCCACCGCCTATCTCGGATGAAGCTCCCACTCCGCCGCCGGTCCTCGGTTTCGGCGCTTACGCCACGGCTCCACCTTTGTTTGAGGGCTACTCTTCCGGATCCTATAGGCCCTCTCCGCCGGATTTTCAACACTTTGCAACGCAAGGCTTGGAGACGATGAACCTATCCGCCTCCTTCGAGAGTGTATCCAACGTCCCCGCTCCTTCACCGTCGAAAGGAAAGGGGAAGGGGAAAGCGAAGCTCAAGGCAAAATCAAAGGCCAATCAAGATGATTCCAAAGCCGCCATTCCTACCAATAGGGTGCCGGTAACCTACTCTCCGAAAGAAATGGCTGCCATCGCGTTTTGTTGATCGGCCGTGTCTCAAGATCCGAGAAAGAGTGTCGACCAAAGCCGCCTCCAATTTTGGAAGCGCATCGAAATCATGTACAACACGCAGAAAAAGCCGGAGCACGCCATCGATCGGGACGCCGTGCAGCTGAGGTCTCATTTTTCACGAGCTCAAACGAAGGTGACACAATTCAACGGGTTCTACCTTCAATGTAAGGAGCAATGGCCAAGCGGTTCGAGCAACAACGATATCTACGACGCTGCCGCCAAGTTATACTACAAGAAGAACAACAAGCAGCACTTCGTTCTGAAGGATGCTTGGAAGATCTTGCACGAGCTTCCCAAATATCAAGGCGTAGGCTATGATAAGCGCCAAAAAGGGCTTGACAGATCGTCCAACTCTTCTAGATCCGAGGATGATTCCCCCTTCTTCAGCCGTGAACGGCCAATTGGGAGGACTGCAGCAAAAGGAAAGGGGAAGGCTATTGCAAGTGCTCCAAGTGCTCCTCTACCAAACCTTCCTGAGGATAAAATCGTCAATCTTCTCGACGCCACTGCGGAAGCAAATCGAGATTTCTCGGAGTGGGCAAAGAAAAGACAAGCGTATGAAAAAACCAAATCACTCAACACGTATGTGAAGCTGAAGGAGAAAGATACGAGCAAGATGTCGCATGCGGATTTGGAAGAACATTTTCGCATATTGGAGATGTTGCGAAAATTAAATGATATTTAGATATTTTTTTAATTTCAAATAATGCGTAGTTATTTTTTTTAATATTGTAATATCTAGTAGTATTTGAATTTAATAAATAAAAATTATTTCAAATTTTGTGATTTATATTTAAGTTTAATAAATTGAAATAGTAATAGAATTAAAAAAATTAAAAACAAAAAAATAAAAAAAATAAAAAAATTAAAAAATAAGAGAGATCCGGGAGAAATCACATGCATTGGGGATTTATCCAGGAGTGAGATCTCTCACCGGAAAAGTGGGAGAGATCCCACTTTTTGGTGAGCAACATTGTGGGTGGTCTAAGCGTAGCATTTAGGCATATTATCCAATGATTAAAACTTCGAATAAAAACATCAATTTAATCAAATTTATACAATCTTCACTTAAGTGCATGTTTGGTTGGCTAGATGAGATTAGGCATGATAACATGAAACACCATGATTATAATCTGACCAAGATAAGATTAAACATGATAACATAAAACACCATGATTGTTTGGTAGGAAATATTGAATTTATGACTAAAATATAAAACTACACTTGGTAGGAAATATTGAATTTATGACTAAAATATAAAACTACACTTTTAACCTTTTTTACATCAATTCATCGAATTGGGGAAGAAAACTCCACCACCTAATTTCTAGAGAGAGAAAGGGTTATTGTGCAGGAGGAGAATTTTCTATTGGGATTCAGCACACATAAAAATGAACATAAAGATGAACATAAAGATGAACAAGATAATTAAACCACACAGACGAATAAATACCTCGACAATTGCGACATAATTATAATACATAATCATGGTTTGCTCCACCATGAGTTTGGTGATGATCGATATCAGCCGTGGAAATTCATCCAAAAAAATTAAAACAAAAACATAGAGAAGAGGCGCGCGCGTTATACGGGCTCTCGGTGGCGGAGGAGCAGCACCAGGCGGCGCCGGTGACGTCGACGATGGAGAACCTGGTCGGGAGGAAGCAGTTCAGAATGAAATTCAGCCCGGGTCAGAAGGAGACGATGCTTTCTTTCTAGGTGAAATTACGGTGGAAGATGCAGAAGAGAGACGCCATGATTATGTGGAGGGTAAAGAGGAGAGATTGAATATAGAAAATCAGAGATTGAGTAGAGAAGATGAGCGACGCCATGAATAGAGAAGATGAGAAGATGGAGAGTAAATTGGGGGCAAGGGTTTTTGTTGACACTATTGAAGTGTGAGAAAAGAAATCGGACCCCCAATGCCCCGATTTCTACTCTAAAAGGCAACAGTGAAAAGCGGATGGGCCTGATTAGAATCTCGGGCTTGCAAGATTACAATCTATGTAACCAAACAATATGATTAGGATAGATATCTAGGCTTATCTTATCCAATCTTAACAACCAAACAAGTAACACTTAATGTCTTGTTTGATGAGCATATTTAGCATGCTAAAGATCCACCATAAGTGCTTAATCAGGAATCCATTAGAGATATGTACTTCTTTCAATATAATAGTAACTGCTAATAGTAATGGACTAAATATATTAGAGATATGTACTTTAAAAAAACATAACTTCTAAAAACACTCCATTTAATCCAAGAGTTAGCTGGTTGCTATGTATATTGGAGATTATGCAAAATATAAGCAACTAGCTATCAAAATACATTATCCATACATGATGAATCTAGAAGGAAATTCTTTTGTTAAATCTAAATAATAGCAATGGACAGAACAAATCCGAACACAACTTACTAATAAGTCTACAGTCCAACAATATCTCCCTGATGACTTAGCTTTAGAAAATATATGGTTGACATTATTTATCACACTCAGATCATTGGGTGCAGAAGTCGGGGCATCCATAATAGATATAAAGCTGGAGTGAAGTCAACGAAAAGTGTTTGCTAGACCAATTTGTGGAAGTTATAAATGAAGAATAACACAAAATCACCTTTATACAAGATGAGTTTCATATAGTTGCAAAGTATGTGAAACAATTTAACTTCTTTTTAGACAATCATGCATATACCCTTCATTGTTGTAAGGGTTTTTGCTCTAGTGGAGGGAAGCAAGGTACTTTAACAACAAGCCACTAAATATTGACATTCCAACAGACTCTTTCCCAGATAGGTAATAACACATTTCTAATGTGCTCAAAGTTCCGAGGTACATCAAATAATACAGACACTCCTGTTATTGATTTCTAATTTCAAAGACAATGCATTCAGTCCAAGACATGACAACTTCCAAATCATAAAACAAAACAAAGATCAGTGTCCTGGTTTACATGCTAAACTAAAGTCCAGTTTCCAGAGGTTAATGTAGTGCTATCGGTGTCCTTGGCGTAACCATCCCTTATTTTTCCATTATCTTTATCCACTTGAATTCATTGCAATGAGCATTAGAGCATAATATATATAAATGACGAAATCTGGCTGTTGCCGTTGATGCTTCATCTCTTATAATATCATAATCATTTACCAATTTAATGTGGTTCTGATTGTCTTCATTCGGAGTCATATCCAGATTATACCACGAACAGAAGTCTGATCAAGTAAATAAGGCTTTTAAAATCTGGAGTGAGGTAACATGTATGGTCAGACACATCAATACAGATAATGACATCTAGATGAAGATAATCATGGAAATCAATTCAGGGCCTCATCTGTGGTGATCTACTCATAGATTGTGGTGGAATGAACATCATTAGTCTAAGCAGCATTATGTTGATACTTGATACAAAATAGTTAATATTCTCTAATCTAGTGTACTTTAGTAATAGAAACCGTAATAAACAAAGACAAGGGAGTCTAAAAAAGTTACATCCCCTTCACCGCTTACACCAACAGAAGTAACTAATCAGCAAAAGCAGAGATGTTTATTCTTAGCAATCTTGAAGCTGGATTAAAAGTAAATAAAACAAAACAAAAAGGGAAAAAGGAGGTACCTTTTCATTTGGAGAGAAGAGCACAAGTAAACCCGTCTTCGACTAATGTATTAACGGCATCCCTAAACCTAAAATAATCTTCAGCCACATTATAAACCTGGTGAGAAATCCTTGCATACCCTGTTACTGGATCAACCTCTCCCCCCAATGGCGCCCTATAGTAAATTGGCACCTCTACCATAAAACATTCCCTCAAATGCTTCCTCAACTTCAATGCATCTGAACTGCTCTTAATGCCCAAGAATGGCGGCATTCCCACCATAGCCATGCTAGAACACATCTCCGGGGGCGCCCCCAACTCCGTCCCCCATGCCTCCACCAGCATCTGTGCCATTTTCACAACATTTTCGTGATTCTTCCGCATAATCCCTTCGAGTCCGCCTTCAAACCTTTTGAGAAATTCCATGACCTCTGGTAAAACTAGCTGAGCACTGTAGTCTCTTGTCCCAGTCCACGCACTCTCCATTGCTAGACCATTACCATATTCATGAGAAACAACAGGGTGGTGCAAGTCTGATAATTCATCCGACATTTTGCAGTACAAGAAGGCTGCAGAAGGAGGGCAGAACAACCATTTGTGCAAATTACTAGTGTAAAAGTCAGCACCTATATCCTTCACATCTATCTCTACGTTCCCGATCGCATGGGCGCCGTCGATGAATATCCGATCAACACCTTCGTCTTTACACATTTGAACCAATTCCTTGACAGGTATGATAACACAGGGCATGGAGGTTATGTGATCGATGATAGCCAGCCTAATCCTCCTACCGTTAGATTTCCCCATTTGCAGCGCCTTCTCGAATTCGGAAACAATGTCGGAACTAGATTTGACAGGGAAAGGGAGGCGGACCTCGATTACCTCGCCGCCGGCGCGGGAGATGTAGGCCTCGACGGACTTCTTCACGGCGCCGTACGCGTAGTGGAGGAGGAGGACAGCGTCGCCGGGCTGAAAGGCGGAGGAGGAGAAAGCCCTGGCGGTGTGCTGGAGGACAACCGCCGCGGCGGTGGTGGCGTTATCGACGATGGAGACTTCGTCGACGTGGTCGGCGTTGATCAGGCTATGGATGAGGACGCGCGTTCGGAGGATGGAGGGCTTGAGGGTGTTGTAGTAGAAGGCGTCGGGCTGGCGGAGGAAGAGCAGCTGGTGGCGCTGCTGGGCGGCGATGATGGAGGCAGGGCAGCAGCCGAAGCTGCCGTTATTGATCCGGGCGACAGTAGGGTCGTGGTGCGAGAACTCCGATTGGATCTCCGATGGAATCAATAGGGACGGTTTGGGTATGGAATTGGCGGCGGCGGTGCCGTTGAGTGAGGCCATTTGAGGAGGAGGGTTTGGAAGAGTGAGAGTGGAAATAAATAATAGTGGGAGTGGGAGATGAGCGACATAGAATAGAGAAGGTGGATGAATGAATAATAAATCAAACGAAAATGAAGAGAATAAACAATCTAACAGCCAAACCGGCCGGAGAGAGAAGCAGGTTGACACTGTGTTCGCTCGCGTGCACATCACGTGACCCCCCACCTCTATATACAATTGGACTTTGGATTGGACACCTTTTGTCCCACTTCTACTTGCAAAATTTGTTTTACACGTACATAATTGTATTATGAGACCTATTTCCTTCACAATTCCACACGTAATCACTCAAATTTATGAGTTATAAACAAAAATATAAAAAATATATTATAACCCTTCGATTCGTTTTCATTTTCGAATTGTTCCACACATTTCTTTTTTTGGAAAAGAGTTAGGGAAATCTTTAAATTAAAATAAATTAGGATACACTAATTAAGTTAGTACTACTCATTATGTCCCGCCGAAAGTGTCTTATTTTATTATTATTATCATTATTATTATTATTATTTTATATATATATTCAAAAAGTAGGACACATTAAACGGGATTAAACGGGACGAAGGGAGTATTATGTTATTTAATTACCCTAAATTAATCCAAAATCCAAAAGCACCCCAACTCAAACTCTGCAACACACTTCTCACTCCCTCTCAATTGTTCAACACATTTCATTATTTCTCAAACCCTAGTCCATTTCCTATCGTCTCTCGATTCTTCGTCTCTTCTCTCTCGATCCTTATAAAATGCTAGCCTCTATCATTTAGGATTTTAGTCTATCATCTCTCTCAATGGAGGGAAATCATAGTTCTTCGCTAGAGGTTACTTTGGACGACGCTCTCCTTCGCTACCTTATCTTTTGAGCCAATGAACTTTTGGTGTAGGAACCAATGAAGAACTTCAATACACTTTCAAAGTGTTAACCATTTACTACTATTTCTCAATATAATCCTAATTCTAAAAATAAGATTATGAGCTCATAAACTCTTTCCTATAGAGATAATATAGAAAACAAACATTTCTTATATTTTAGTTATAATAAGTTGCTACTATATAAATCGCCTTTCCACTCTCGAATCATTACAAAGAATACCACCAATAATCTCACTAGTGCTATTCCTAAAAAAGCCTATGGCATCATACGTAGAGGAAATACTCAGTATCAAACAAGAAGAAACGCATAATAAGATAAGAAAAGTCACTCGATGCAGCATATAAATTTCATAAAGCTAATCCTCAATGGAAACCAATAGATATGCTCAACAAGAGATCTCAATCCCAGAGTGAGCAGACTATGACACTTCTGTTAAAGCAACTAAAATTAATATTTAAATTAGAAATAATATACTGAAGTAAAATTTATACTCCCTCCGTCCACGAAAATTAGACATAGTCTGTTTTCTAGTTGGATTTGAGGCTTTGTAATAGTAAGTTTTAAAATGGATTTTCGTAGTACTATTTTTTTTTTATAGGATACTCTGAAAATTCATTTAAAAACTCATCACGACAGAATCCCAAAACCAGTTAGAAATCAAACTATATCTAATTCTCATGGACGGACAACGTCTCAAAGGTTTGTGGGGACTGAAGTCCTTCTATCACATAGAGGAGTGACGACCTTTACAACTCCGAACATGAGCAAAGAGTTCCAAAAGCTGATCAATCTCATATACTCTCGTCTCTCAACACCAATATGTATATGTTGTATCTCACCTATTTTTCTAGTAACAAAAGAAGTAGTAGCAATTAGTCAATTACCAATACTATTTTTTCTGGTCGTAGGCAGCTATATTTTGGGGTTCACATTCAGGGCTCAATAGGCGAACTAGAAAGGCTGTGGTTGCGCTCATAGAGACAGCTCCACAAGCAGCCCACCTAAGGGTTCGAGGAACAGTTATCCTCGGACCTGCATTTCCATCAAAACAAGATAATTAAATCAACTCATTCGGAAGCGATTATATAACGAGCATGATTGACCCTTGAATTATGTCATAAACAATGACAAACAAGATTCAATAGCTCGCAACACTAGTGTGAAAACCCATAACATTGAATAAAGCAAATCAAGTGATTTGTTAGATAACTAAATGAAACTTGCATCAAGAGTTGCATGATCTCTTTGATTTTCAGAAAGTTGTAAATTCATCTGTGGAGAAGTTCGAAACATAATTTGCTTGGATAAGAGAATGAGGACTAACTGTTTACCGATTCATCGGAAAGGACCTAAGCATTCGGGAACAGGCAGGGTGTGATGGTTAAAAATCCATGATGGACTCTACAAATATGAACTCATTTGTCATAAAGCTAAATTAAGACTAATAGCTGATATAATAAAATTAAGAAAAATGTAGAGAAAAGCTTGAGTTCTATTTCCCTTCAGTCTTGTTATGTTGCAGTATAGGCAAGCCTGAGTTTGCATTTACAATCAAGTGCTTAACCAACCACTTATAAAAAGCTCTCACTGCTCTCCAGAGGTTATCCGAATCAATATTGAAGAAAAGAAATAAGTTAACATAATCGATCATGTGAAAGATATTCATCTTTTTATGAAAATTCATATGCCAATGCAGAGTCTCAATCCATGCTTCTATGACATCTCATACGTCTCTCCAACGGAACTTCCAAAATACAAAATAATCAGTATGTTAAGTGACCAAAATGAAGAAAGACGACCAAGATAATATGATTTGTAAGCTTTCTTTAATAGCTTGAAACAAAACTGAAGAGCCAAGCATTATACAAGAATGGAAATGTACCCATTTTTTTTTTCTAAATAATACAACATATACTAAGCGATAGAATCAGTATAAAGACATACCATAATACAATCGACAGAGCGTCCAAAAGCCCAATGCTCCTCCAACCGAACAAATGCCTGCAGTGTGCCTCATCAACCGCGAACATGGTTTTGCATCTGACCTCATCAATTCTCCATCAGAGAATCCAAGCATACGCCTTAAAGCCATTGTCTAGTCTCTTCAATCGCTTCACCTTGCGATGCCTGTTTGGTTGGTGGAGAATGTTGGTCCGTCAAAAGAAATACCTACCTCAATCTTAACGTTTATCCATGTTCATATAAAGAAACCAAGTCCAAAACAATCACATTGTCAGATAAAAGTGGATTATATCATAAAACTCAATGGCTCCTTCAAACATGTTGACTTATTTCTAATTTGAAATTAGATTTTTCTTGAGTTAAATATTAAGTTTTACCTGTACGTAGTCAGAAATGGTTTACTATATTTGTTTGAAACAAATATTTAGAAGGCTAATCGTGCTCAATGATTGCAAGTTCATATTTTTGCTGAAATGCCGTGAGCAAAAATGAACTTGAGCACGCCATGCATTAATATTTAGAAAGCCAAAATGAAGCCAAACATCTTCCTTTCTTAAGTATGAAAAAAATCAAAAGCGAGTGATTGTAAGGGCAGCAATAGCTATTCGGAGCCTAGAACAGAGTTCATTAAGAGCTAGTTGGCTTTCTAACACTCAGATCAGAGCAACAATCAGAACACTACCACCGTAAGGAATAAGATGGCCACGTAATTAATCAGATTTTAGTCACAGCTTTATCATAACTTGGTCTATGCATATGCTCTTCTTAGCCTTCATATACATTTTGTATATGAATTTTTGACAAACCATCAAGAAGCAACTTGAAAATATCTCAATTTTGTCTAGCAACAATCATACATTATAAGAAATCATAACAGTTCGATATTTAAAAAAAATACTTCAGCAAAAGCCCATCAAAACAAGCCTAAATAATTCTCTTGCTTATCTTAAATTCTTAATTGTTGGTTTAGTTTATGCATGGCGAAAAAGGGGGCATTGGAATGGTCTTAGCTCCTGACTATTCTGACATTATAAAGGCAAGGGAAAAGATATAGAAAATTTATGATTCCATTGAGTTTCCTTTTAGCTAATCGAACTGCCAAAATTTCAGTTATTGCAACTACATAAACTGATATTTCAAATTTACATTGAATTTGCTTCACCAGCAGAACCACGGTTTGAGTTTGATCGTAATGGAGTAAGTAACAAGATCAAGTCCTAAACAAGAATACAGAACCACACGACGCCATGAACTATATACATCATGTGAAATCAGTGAGACATTTTGTCGAGCACCTGTAATGCATAACGAATTTGCAACAGCTGAGATAGCCTCTCACCTCTGTGATTGCTCGCTCCCAGCGTGATGATTTCGATCGGGTCGAGGCTCGCAGTTAAAATTTGATGGCTGTAAACATTAAACACCCAATTTTATTTTAGAGGAATTTATATGTGCTTCAGAATCAGTAATCACGGCTCACTTCAAATTTAATGCTAGTTGATGGGCTCGTCGTTGGGCCTATAAAATTTGAAAAGAATCTGGCCTGTTTTCTGGGTATCCGTACCAATTTATTTTAGGGGTGTAAACGAGTCGGAAATTGTCCCATTATTGTCGGGTATCTGTATCCAATTAAATTAGCTTGCTGAAAATGCATAAGTATTGATTAAATTACATATTTGTTGCATATCTTATAGATATATATCATGTATTAGTGATAATAATTTCTATCTTGGAAATATCTTCAAATTATTTTTCTCTTCTGCATTTTTTTCTTTTCTTTTTCTTTTTTCTAAATAATTTCTCTCCAATTTACAATACATTATTATTAGCACGATTGTTTTGCTTTCTAAAGTTGATTATTGATACTGGTAAGGATTGTGTATCTTCATCAAGATATCAATTTTGACTCTAAAGACGTAATGAATAATTTAAAATCAATTTACATTTGATTGAGATCGTATGCTTTTATTTTGTATTATAGAATAATAATTGAGAATTATATATAGATACATAAAGTAAATAGTTGAATTCAATCATATGTCATATGATATTGTACATTAAAAAGAGTTTTCGTATATTGTTTATTGAATTCAAGTTAATAATTGAATTCAAGTTAATGAATCCCTCTTAACATATACTACCTCAAGGCTCCAACCTATAAAAGTAGTCTCATTTGTCATTTTAGTCCATCACACTTATTAGTTTCATTTCTTAAAAATGTAAAAAATTTGTGGCTACAATTAACTCTCTCTCCTAAGAATTGATTATAACAACATATTCTCTCATTCTTTAATTTCTGTGTCAAATACAAATGAGACTACTTTCATTGGTTGGAGGTAGTATATGCTAATAAAATTTAATCACACTAAATATATTTGATTATTGTTTAGCTCATAACAAAATTAAACAAATATATCTCATAACTCAAACAAATTATGATGAATTTTTATCAATTAATATCTGAGTTTCTTGTATATTTGAATAAACCGTTTTATTTTTCAAAAGGATGAATCCTTTTGTTTAATATAAGAATGCACAACTTTCTATCATTTTATAATTACATATATTCAAAAAATGTATCAAAATTTTTGGGACATGGAGTGTATATACTTCCATAAAAAATATAAGAAATAAAATAAAATGATAATGTAACGTGTCCATGAATTTCTCGTGGTCTAGAAGATTGGATTTGTTTATTGCAACTAGAGTTGAAAAATTGAACTCCAATAAAGCATGCTCCATGCCCAAATCTTATCTTTAGTCTTTACCTTATTTTTTTTTATTTTTTTTTAGTAATCCGTATATGTTAACGTTAATTATTTATACTTTTGATTAAGTAAAGTAATGTTGTAGTAGATGAGAAAAGGAATATATGGGGAGAGGACAAAGAAAATAAAATATTGAAGAGTAGGTACCTCAATCGCTCCCTTTATCCACATGTCAACTTCTCAAGGGACTGTGAGGAAATTTCTAGGTAATTTCGGCGATGGAACTATTGGTTCCTTACAAGACTTCAAAAAAGGTGGGCCCCACCTTAATCTATACTACTAATAATTAATTATTAATTTCATAAAAGTCCATACGAGCTAGTGTCTTGTATTGTCTCTTCTTTTTTTTATTACTATTATTTTTTTTTTCTTTCCAAGAAAGTGTTTTGTAGTGTTAGATACAAAGGGGCGAATTGATATATGCATATAGAAGTATTGAATAATTCGAATCAACCGTTTACATTGAAGTGCCATCAATGTTCTGCGTATACAGTAATATGTAATCATGTAGGTGAGGATTGTTATGATCGAGTTGAGGCTATTTAGATCATCTATAGCCATAAATTATAATTTTATAATACAGTATATTATATTTTAATAATTTAACATATATCTGACACATGATAAATATTAATTAAATAATAAAATGTATTTATAGTAATACTAATAGAATTTATCAACTTTTTTATTTATTTATTATTTTCTGTTTCACTAAATTTCTAGTGTAGAATGCATGTTAATTTTGTTAGTCTCCGAAGAATTGTAATCAGCGCTCAAATGATATGAAACAAAGTATTAATATATTGTTGACATTTATTATATATTTATTGAAACAACCGAATGTGATTTTTTAAAAACAGAAGAGGAATAATAATAATAATAATAATTAGCTATAATTATTAACAATAATATATATAACTGAATAATTGATTATTTATGATTTAAAGAATATTAAGTATTGAACAACAAAACTCTATATATGAAGTATTACTATCCATTATTCTCTACTTTAATTGCAAAATAGAGTACAGTTGTAATGCATTCAGTATTTGAAAATGGAGTTATACTCTAATTTGCAGTAGGGTTGGAGATGCTCTAACTGAACTGAAGCTTAACTCCATTCATTATTGTACCGATAGTTCCAAACATAGTATTTGAAGTTAAAGCTATATATATATATATATAAAACAAAATGAATTTTACAGTTATTTTTTGGCGCCACTTTTAGGTTAGATTAGTCATTTTAATTATAAGAAGTTATTTTTAAAAAAGCAGTTATTTATGTTTTATACATCAACGTGGGCGGTTAGCCGGTTACTATTGTAGCAGTTCGTTCTCACAGTTGCATTATGAGGCATGCACCATACACGTAATACAAATATTTGAATAATTAATATTTAATAAATACCCACTAACTCACATATTTAATGAAGTAATTGTGTACGGCGGAAGAAATGAGAATTCAATTAAAACTGGAAGTGATACATATACGTTGATACCCTATAGTAGAGTGAGTAAATATCTTTATATTTTTTATATTTATTTGTGTATTAGATCACATGGATTGCATACAACAGAAAAGCAAAATGTTCCGTTTTGAGATTGACATTGATTTTGAAATTGGAGATGCTCGATGTTTCATTTTGATCTATGAACAAGATAAGAATGATACTTCCTCTGTCCCAAGATTCTTAACACATTTCTTTGTGGCATTTTCGGCACGCATTTCTACGTTTCTCGGTGATGGGTTTTAAAATAAATTTTTGAAATATTTTTTCTTTTTACGGGATATATTTAAAAATTATCTAGAGTGGGATGGAAGGAGTAACATATAGAGGTGCTCTAAAATATACTAACATTATATATTTTTGTGTAGTGACCTATAATGTAGGTTTTTTTTAAACATAAACTTTATATTAATTTGCTTTAACACTCAATTCTCTGTAATGGAATGGTTACCGTGCATCGCACGGGTACACGTACTAGTACTTTATTGTTTATTTTACTCCCTCCGTTTTTTCTGAAGTGGCCTACTTATATTCAATATGTGAGGTATAAAATATACAAGTAAGCCACTTAAAAAAAAAAAACAAAGAGAGTAGTTTAGTTGAACCGCTTAAACTTTACTATGTTTGACAAATAGTGTAATAACATCCCTACATAAACACTCCCCTACTCACCATGGCATAATGAGTCCACAACTGATTTGGTAGTGTCACGTTAATGATTTTTTTTTCATTTAGGGTTTAATTTTTTAATAGAGTTTTTTTTAGATGTATATCTAAAATAATTTTACTTAAATATATTTATGATATAGTTAGGCCATCCCAACGCCAATCTCAATAAAGTGGGATCTCTCCTACTTTCCGGTGGAGAGATCCCACTCCCGGAGAGATCCTCAATGCACGGGATCTCTCCTATTTTTATTATTATTTTATTATTTTATTTCTTAAATCTTTTATATTTCAATTAATAATTCACTTTAATTAATTTAATTCTAAACCACACCCATTAAAACTAATTTTATTTATTAAATTGAAATAGTAGACATTACATGAAAAATAATTAAACATCAACATAAAATTAATAAAAAAAAAACACACCCAACTTAATCAACACGACCACTACGAGTCCACAATTCCTCGAATAAATCGTTGATGAGGTTTCCGTGGCGCACCGAATCGCGTAGAGTGAATGAGCGTTCAACCATACTCATGAAAGGATGCCGGATCTCCTCACTCCATTGTAGGCCCGCTGCTGCTAGAAGCTTCATCTTCCGGAAGAGCCCATTGCATCACCATTGTCCCTTTGTTCTCGATTATCATGTTGTGCATGATGATGCAAGCATACATAGCATCTTGCATATGATCGCAGAAGTATAGTCTCGACGGGCCTTGGATGATTCCCCACCGCATCTTCAGTACGCCAAAAGCCCTTTCGACGTCTTTTCGAGCCGACTCTTGCTTTGTTTTGAAAAGTTAAACTTTGGGGTCGGCTGTGGCAGTTGGGCTTGAGATGAAAACGGGCCACTTCGGGTATATCCCGTCGGTGAGGTAGTATGCCATGTTGTGTGGTTGTCCGTTGGCCATGAATTGAATTGGCGGAGCTATCCCGTTCACGACGTCGCTAAAAATAGGTGACTGGTTGAGGACGTTGATGTCGTTGTTCGAGCCCGCAACTCTGAAAAACGCGTGCCAGATTCACAGATCGTAAGAGGCAACCGCCTCTAGGATGATCGTGGGAACCCCCTTATCGCCACGGACGTATTGACCCTTCCACGCATTCGCGCATTGCCTCCATACCCAGTGCATGCAGTCGATGCTACCTAGCATCCCCGGAAAGCCGTGGATCTCCTCGTGCATATGCAACAGTCTTGCGCAATCAGTTGCACTTGGCCGGCGCAAATAGTTGCCTCCAAAAACAGTAACCATCGACCTACAGAAGCGCTTCAGGCAATCGATGGTCATGCTCTCTCCCATTCGCAGATACTCGTCGAGGTGGTCCGCCGGGCAGCCGTTTCCGAGTTGACGAAGCGCAGCAATACACTTCTGAATTGCTGTGAAGCCAGGCTTTCCAAGAGCATCTGGACGTTGAGTGAAGAAAGGATCGCGTGCCTCCAGTGCTTTGAGGATGTGCAAGAACAAATTTCTCGACATACGAAATCGGCGTCGAAATATTACGTCGCCGTAGGTTGGCGTTGCTGGAACTGCTGCTTGAAAGCATTCTTTTTTCCCACAGTATCTTCGAATTGGATGTGATAATTTAAATGCAACTAAATCATATAATCGAGTTTAGAATGTTATACCTCAGATCTGTGCCGACGGAGTAATCTACAGGTCTAGATTACTGAGGTGTGATCCCTTTCCTCGAAGTTCTTCGACTGTGTGGGCGTCTAGGAACTTTGGAACCAGGAACTCTCCCTCTGCTGATGATAGGCGCCGATTCTCCTTTCAGAAACTTAGGTTTTTGAGAATCTCCTCCTCCTTATTTATAAGAGGAGGGGGCGCCACTTTCCTTGTCCACTAAGTCACGGGCTTTAATTAATTAAAGCCCGGTTTAGTTAATAATTACTGGAACAAATTCTAATTAAATACAATTAGAATTATCCCTAATTATTATAAGGAAAATAATATATAATTATTAAATTAATTATCTAATTCCTTAATTAAGAATAAATCTTAATTAATTAGATATTAATTTATTCCATAATTATATAATTAACCGGAGTACAATTATTGAGATCAGATGAACACTAAAAGAGGAAACTGGCGTCCCTTACACTACAGTAGGCGCCACATTGATGGGCTCAAACCCATAATGCCTATTTTCAGTCCAAAACTGATATCCCTCAATAATACCATGAATTCCTTTCCTGAAGAGCTCTTGGGCCACCCCAGGGATCTATGTACCAGACAGAGTTTAGCCTTACCTAATGAAATAACCATGATCAACCCAGAACATTTATTTCATTAGAGCTGTGATGCATTCCACTAAAGAATCACAACTGAATCACCGCTCTGTCCCAATTTGTAGATTGAGGCTGATACTTTATTTAGAGCTATCCCCGTGTTTAATGACTCCGATATCCATTAATTAATTAGAGCTCCTCTGACTGCTCATAATTAATTAACATCTTATTTTCCTCAAGTAGTACCCGTTCACCCCTTATTATTATACCTGAACTTAATCAGCATGCATGGCTTGGTATAATAAACCTTGTGAACTCCCTGAGGGGATATCTCTCAACCTAATACGGACACGGTGTCTCGATATAACTAATTAGACATACTATGTGCCCTCATGTTACCCAAGATGCAAGTCATCAGGGATGCTGCGATAGACCCTTAGCTATGCAAGTCAAAGTAACAGTGAACAACACATATATCTCTAATAGCATATCGAGATTAAGATCATATCTCTAAATCCCGAGATCTCTAGTTCTTCACCTATTGCTAGGGTCAGTATCAGAAGAACCTTATCTCACTCGATCTTGTCAAGGTTCCACCGTACCAACATAACTAGCGACTGAGACCCGCCACTACCGTTATGTTGCAGTCTAAACCGATAGTTTTCCCAAGCTATCTCGACTGTGACACTGTTTATATCTTATAATTATTGTCGAACGCTGCGTGATCTCCCTGACACCCGAGCCGTCCACGTGTTCTAAAACATGAGATATAGGGCTTATTCTTATTAATATATTTATTCAGATAGGTGATTGTTACCAGTGGAATACATGTCATATATACTAAAACACGTTTTTGCTTTAGCTATATACAACAACCCCAACAATCTCCCACTTATACTAAAGTAAAAACTTTTAGTATACCCATGTGTCTATCGGAAACTATATGGCATCACTGTATTTCACATCTTCTCCCACTTATACTGAAAGATTTTACCGTGGGAGGATCACTGAGACAATGCCCACCACGTGCTTCCGAGGTGCCGGCATACTCAATTTAGTGAATAAACCGCCATATAAACATTCCTGCTTAAATGTTCCTTTATACACGCAATATCGCCTTATGGTTACATAAACCAATCGGTACTCCTATGTGTTTTTCCAGGTTGACAAATCCATAGATCTTGCTTCTGCACTTGAAAACTCATGTGAGATTTCTTGCAAGATAGGATTACTACCATTTCACAAAGTAAAGTTTCCAACCATACAGCTGCTTTAGTAGCTCCCACTACATATTTAGCTTGTCATGAAAGAACTCTCATAAACATTTTACTGTTCCGAGATTCTCCAAGGTATGGTTCTCCTTTTCTAAGTGAACACATAGATTTAAGGTCGATTACCTCATTTACCAACACACTCCCCGATTATCCGTGTTCATTAATGAACTATATTTGTTACCTTGCACGCAGCAATAGCAAATATCTGACACTTTTTCGATATAAATTATATCGATAACCTAGTCAGAACAGTAACCTACGTAGAATACTTGAATCATGTATACTATCCTTATGGATGTACCCTACATTATTCAAATTCTGCGTCTTAAACTGTTCGGATAACCATCACCATTATGTCTGATAATACTTTCACAATATTGCCAAAGTTAGTGATATCATCACATAATGTACAAGAAAATCACACCTATCATCTTCATTACCATGAGAACTATAACATTTATTGACACGTTCCATAAAACTTGATTTTATGCATGTCATTCCATAAATGCTCCTATTATTCGAATTTCCGCAAGAGTTATCAAGCATTCAGAATAATGTCCTTAATTGATACACATTTGATCCAACATAACCGTTATATCCAAATATTTTCCTGCCAAAAGCCATTGACTTTAAACAGATATTGGATTATAACTTATGAGGTACAAAAAGTGTTAATATAGAAATATAAAAAACTTTTTCTATATTTTTCATATCAACTTTGTTCTTCCATTGCCATTTGCACTTTTCATCATGGATCTAAATCCAACAATGAACCTTGCAAATTAACATGGATCGTATCAATTACTTTAACCTTCTCAATTAAACTTTCATGTTCACGTGGTCGTTTCTTTCCTCATGTACATTTTCCAAGAAAACTAATTTCTTGATGTATATGAAAAACGATTTAGTGTTCTATTTCTAAAAACACTCCCACTGCAATAAAGATGACCTTGTGCAGAATACTTGTGACTATTCATTCTTGTACTTCTTGACTTATTGAAATTCCTTGAATGATCCTATCATTTTTGAACATTCGTTCAATAACGACCTTTTTCATCACCTTATCCTTTTAATCTTTTATTGAAACTTTTACTAATCCAACTTATCACCAATCTTAATTCAACTAATTTGCAGTATGATACATGCAAATATCCCTTATATCCAACTTGAGTTAAAATCGGTCATAATGCCAATTTATACTCAAATTGTAAGGTAGAATTATAGATACTTGACATAGTTTAGTAATGTTTCAAAACAAGATGAGAAAAGAGGTGAGAAACAAAGAAACAACTACATTTATCTAATCATATTTGAGATATTCCATGTTACTAGATAATTACTTCAACACATGAATGAAAAACATTTAACAACCAGTGTTAAAATCAAATTAACACAAATGTTAAAACCGAAATCATCCATAAACCAATTCAAAACAAATGTACCGCCAAAATTTGGCACCAATGTAATGAAAAACAGTAAAGTAATGTATTATCCCAAACATCTATCTCAAAACCAAAAGATAAAACAAAGAAACAGAAGTCTTCGAGTAATCAGCAACCGCATCAACCATCAATGCTCGCTGACACTAGGACTCGAAGCCGCCTCATCATCCTTTGTGGCATCGCCTACAAAGAAACACATGTAACAAACCATAATTAGTATCCATCAGTTCAATCCGTCCAATAAAGGACTAAACCAATGCTAATATGTTTCATCATGTTACATTTAGAGACATACCTTCATCCATCTTTTGTTTCTTATGTCGCCTCGGAGGTTCCTTTTTGGAATCACGACTCGTTTCACTTTTAGCCCTCACCTTATCGTATATCTTCTTTACCTCTCTCGACCACATGACCACCTTCTTTCTCTCATTGTCGACTTCAAGGAGCTCTTCGAAAAGAGTTTCCAAATCAGTATGGTCGACTTGAGATTTGATGATCTCCATGCGAAGAGCAGTAAAAGAAGCCGATAGAGAAGCCAAGACAATGTCACACTTTACTTGTCCAGAAAGTGTGGCGCCATATGTCTCATAAGTCTGAAACATCTCGCGAAATTCCATGACATAACGTTCCATGTCATAATTATCCTCATATTTCTTAGAGGATATTTCCCCAAAAGTCTGGAACCTCAGAACGCGGTTTCTTACATCCATAGGAACTATCTTAGAGGAGGTAATGGAATTAAAAACTTGATTGCGAAAAGGATCCATGGACATATCTGAAACCAAATAACATAAGTTGACAGTTAACAACTTATTTAATAAAAATAATTTATGTTATCAATGTTATAACCCTTTGACAAAATAACATTGAACCAACAAACGAGTAGCCCAAAAATTTTATACTTGAGTCACGTAGGGCGACCAGGCAAGCATGAAATTTTCGACCATGACTTCTAGAGCCAGTTTATTTCTCTTATCATCACATGGACCCTTGTGAACTAAAGAAATAATAACCCGTACCTTAACCGGACCCTACTATTTTGAGAAGTGACCTCGTAGGGAGGATTCATCAATTAGTAGCTAAGCTTTAACCATATTATTCACCTAACCGAGTTTATCTACAAGATAGCATAGAAAACGAGAACTATGTCGGTATTGTAGATGCCCTCTTAGATTATCTCACTTAAAATTTCCACTAAGGACCAAGTTAGAGCCTGTACGTGCAAGCCACGTAGGGTGGACGTTTACTCGTACAACTCCCACTCTCCTAAGGAATATTCTAAGTTATTGAGAAATTTTACCGACGAATATACGGGCAAGGGGTTCGATATCGTGTAGGCCACGTAGGTGGACGTCTATCCGATTCTAATCCTTGACTTCGTCTAAAACCAAATATGGAGGTCCCCAATTAATTAATTAAAACTAATTGATTTTACCGCTTAGTCTTTTTATTTTCAAAGGATTTTATGCGATATACGAAGCACGTTGACAATTAAGTCCTATCGCATGATTTCTAAACGCAAGTAATAAAACATGCTCGCTTTTGAAATCATAAATCCATGCTATTGACACCTTAGGCATGTTCGTTTCTATTACGCATTTAATAAAAGCAACAATAACATGCAAAATATGCTTTCATCACATTGCGTAATTTAAACCATCCATAGCATGCATAATTAATTAAATAAATAAATAGGCTGCCGACCGGGAAGGATAAAACCTATCTATTACAATTTAATTAATTAAATCCGAAACAAGCTTCGGTCTTGGAAAGTCTTCACTTGGTCTTCAAGTCCACCTTCCATAATTAGCAAGTAGCTCGAAATGGAATTAGGGCGCGGAATTCCCTATTTCCAAAATGAGACTAGACGAATGATTTTTGGAAACGAATTAAGTTACGAAAACCTAACCGTCAACGATCACACTAAAGTTTCGGAAAACCTTAGCCCTCGTTGAACGACAAGGACCATTCGTTGAAAAACAAACATCCCTCGTTCGCTTGCCACGTCACTGACACGTGTCATGTCATCACACGTGTGAATACACGTGGACGACCACGTGTCGAACCGGGGCAAAAAACCGGGTTGAACGACTGAACCAGGATGGATTTGATCGGGCCAGCTGCTACCCTTGCAGCCCGGCCCGAATCCAGCCCATCAGGCCCAACATCGGCTCAATCATCATCATCGTCGTCGTCTTCATCGAGCTGCAGCCGCTGCTGCACATCCGCCGACGAACCACCGCCGCCGCCATGGCTCCCACTGGAATGACCAGCTTCTCAACACCAAGGAGGCCCCGGCTTCGAGCCACGATAGCAGCGACATCCGGAGCAGCCGCAGCAGACAACGGGTCCGCGCGCGGATAATCTTCGCCGCCGCCCGTCGCCATGGCTGCTGCCACATCCAGCTACCACCATCGCCGTGAGCTCCCACTGCTCCGGCAGGACTCCCAGGCAACGCCGAGGAACACAGCAGCAGCAAGCAGTCGCAGCAGATGACGGGCCTGCGCACGGGCAGATTTCGCCGCCGCCCGTCGTCGCCTTTATTGCTGCCGCACCCAGCTCCTCCGTCACCGTCCCGCCATTCCGCCATCATTGTCCAGCACCGGAGGAGATGCTGCCATGATGATTTGCCAAGCAGCGCCTCGACGTCAACGCGATCAAGCTTGCGAAACCCTAACGGGTTCGCTCAGCCACCGATCGTCGTCGTCGCCTCGCCAATCATCCGCCGCTGCTCCGCCCGCCGTCCGCGTCCGCCCAGCTGCACTACAAAAGTGCTGGGCTCGTCTTCCACACGCCCTCCGCCCCAACCGATCACCGCTCCAGCAGTAGAAGCCATGGCCAAAACCCTTAGGGTTTCAGCCCCTGCCACCACCGCCACCTGCAGTCGCCGTTTCTGCCGCCTGTACAGCGCCGCTGCCTCCATTCCGACGTCGCCCCTGCCTAGGGTTTAAACCCTAGGCTCAGCCGTCATGAACGACGGAGGAAAAACGGGCTGAATCCGCAGCCAGCATGGCTGCAGCTATGATCGAGTTCGGCGCGTGTGTGACACGCGCTTGACGCGCGCGTGTTGCCGTCGTTCGTCTCGATTCTCGTGCCCCGTTCTTCAATTTTCCAACTCCGATTTCCAGCAATTACAATACCAAATCGAAAAATACATGGAAAAATTACAGAAAAACGAATCCTATTCTAATCGGTACCTTATTTCTCACCGATTTGAAAACAACACGAAAAACCGAATAAAACGGGATCAAAAACAACACACGTTGTTCCCGGACAGCAGCATGCACAGTTTATAGCATAATTGACTCGAATGCATGAACATACATTTAATCCAATTATCACAGAGCCAATTCTAGAACCGTGGCTCTGATACCAGTTGCTGGAACTGCTGCTTGAAAGCATTCCTTTTTCCCATAGGATCTTCGAATTGGATGTGATAATTTAAATGCAACTAAATCATATAATCGAGTTTAGAATGTTATACCTCAGATCTGTGCCGACGGAGTAATCTACAGGTCTAGATTACTGAGGTGTGATCCCTTTCCTCGAAGTTCTTCGACTGTGTGGGCGTCTAGGAACTTTGGAACCAGGAACTCTCCCTCTGCTGATGATAGGCGCCGATTCTCCTTTCAGAAACTTAGGTTTTTGAGAATCTCCTCCTCCTTATTTATAAGAGGAGGGGGCGCCACTTTCCTTGTCCACTAAGTCACGGGCTTTAATTAATTAAAGCCCGGTTTAGTTAATAATTACTGGAACAAATTCTAATTAAATACAATTAGAATTATCCCTAATTATTATAAGGAAAATAATATATAATTATTAAATTAATTATCTAATTCCTTAATTAAGAATAAATCTTAATTAATTAGATATTAATTTATTCCATAATTATATAATTAACCAGAGTACAATTATTGAGATCAGATGAACACTAAAAGAGGAAACTGGCGTCCCTTACACTACAGTAGGCGCCACATTGATGGGCTCAAACCCATAATGCCTATTTTCAGTCCAAAACTGATATCCCTCAATAATACCATGAATTCCTTTCCTGAAGAGCTCTTGGGCCACCCCAGGGATCTATGTACCAGACAGAGTTTAGCCTTACCTAATGAAATAACCATGATCAACCCAGAACATTTATTTCATTAGAGCTGTGATGCATTCCACTAAAGAATCACAACTGAATCACCGCTCTGTCCCAATTTGTAGATTGAGGCTGATACTTTATTTAGAGCTATCCCCGTGTTTAATGACTCCGATATCCATTAATTAATTAGAGCTCCTCTGACTGCTCATAATTAATTAACATCTTATTTTCCTCAAGTAGTACCCGTTCACCCCTTATTATTATACGTGAACTTAATCAGCATGCATGACTTGGTATAATAAACCTTGTGAACTCCCTGAGGGGATATCTCTCAACCTAATACGGACACGGTGTCTCGATATAACTAATTAGACATACTATGTGCCCTCATGTTACCCAAGATGCAAGTCATCAGGGATGCTGCGATAGACCCTTAGCTATGCAAGTCAAAGTAACAGTGAACAACACATATATCTCTAATAGCATATCGAGATTAAGATCATATCTCTAAATCCCGAGATCTCTAGTTCTTCACCTATTGCTAGGGTCAGTATCAGAAGAACCTTATCTCACTCGATCCTGTCAATACGTTCCACCGTACCAACATAACTAGCGACTGAGACCCGCCACTACCGTTATGTTGCAGTCTAAACCGATAGTTTTCCCAAGCTATCTCGACTGTGACACTGTTTATATCTCATAATTATTGTCGAACGCTGCGTGATCTCCCTGACACCCGAGCCGTCCACGTGTTCTAAAACATGAGATATAGGGCTTATTCTTATTAATATATTTATTCAGATAGGTGATTGTTACCAGTGGAATACATGTCATATATACTAAAACACGTTTTTGCTTTAGCTATATACAACAACCCCAACAGGCGTATCACCAAAGTAATCCGCCATCAGTTGGGCAGCACCGCCCACATGATTTCGCTCTATATAAGACCTCTATGCCGGACGTCGTCGGCACCTCGTCTGGTCATCTTCCGAAGTCTGCTGTCGCTCATCGAGTATAGATTGGATCAGTTGGTGTGATTTTCTCAGTTGTTCGAACGCTCGTGGCACTTCGTCGGAGTCGCTCGACGATGAGAAAGACATTTCTTTTTTTGAAATATTTGGAGAAATTTGTAAAAAATATTGAAGATGAATTTGTGTGCAAAGAAGGAGAATTGTGTGATATGTGAGTGTGTGGTGTGTTGTATTTATAGGAGAAAAATGGGAAATAGCCGTTTGTGGCTCAACGGCTAGCCAACGGCTAGCAATCAATTTTTTTTTTATTTCGGCTGAAATTTGAATTTTTTAAAAAAATGAAAAAATAAAAGCCTTGCTGACATCATTATGACGTCAGCAGGCATGACCGATCCTCGCACGCTCCTCCGCACTCCACCCCTGCGAACTCGACGCCCCCAATGCAGCTATGGGATCGATCCCGGGATTGCTGGCGGCGGCGCGCCGAGCGATCCCGGCGCGTTGGGGGTGGCCTTATATGTTTAGGAGTATATGATAATACATTAAAATTAAAAAATATAAAAAGAAGACGAGGGACGGGAGGATTCCAAATTAGAGTGTGAATTACACAAATTGCATTGTGAAAATGGTATGAAATAGTCATTCTCACTTAGCCAACAAAAAGCGCAGCCCATAAGATAGTTTACAAAAAATATACCCACTTTTTGTTATTTTGGACGAAAATACCCTTATTTATTTCAACTTTCCTTCAGCTTTTCCCCTAGTTTGAGCTCCCGCTTTCATTACATTTATTGTTTCCTTCTCTACTTTCTTTGCTTATTGGTGACGAGAAACGACGAGAAACTCTGAGCTCGACATTGGCTTAGGATTCCGGCAGCCTATCAACGATTTCGGGACCTTGACTGTTTCTGTTAATATCATTCTTCCCATCAGCAGATTTTTTTGTGCGTCGCTCTGCTGTGCAATTTAGGGTAGGAAATTTTCAGGCGGCAGGTCATCGATTCCATCAGCGGAGGTTCCTCGAATCTGTTTGAAAGGCGACGTTCTAGATGGCGGCGGTTGAACCGAAGGTATTTTCTTGATTCAATAGTTTTCTGTTGTGAATGATTTATCTAATTTCATTTAATTATTAGGTAGCTTTGTACAGTTGAATTTGAGTCTGGAATGTGAGTTTATTTTTGTTAAATTGGCGTTTTGTATATCTATTTTAAGATGGGTAAGCTAAGGTTGTGTTTGATTCGAGCCTGAGTTGAAATATAAATTGTAGCAATAAAAACTGTTTGTTTCTTTCACTAAACACCGACCCATTACGCTCTGAATTAAGCCCTTTGATCAAACGATAGGAAACACTGTGCTCCCGTCTGTACTGAATTTGAAGATTGACTCTGCAATGTGATTGCGATAATTTTGAATATCATCCATGGTCATCTTCTTATCAGCCACCCCCTTAAGTCGATTTTCGGCGTATAATAACGCTAGTGGCCCGCAACTTGCGCTGTCACTTTGTTTGATCTTGTTGACTTTAGGAATATGATGCTCCCATTGCGAGTAGATGGGCACGACTTCTTCAAGCCTTCTCTCGTAAAAGTTCATATACTTCAACACTTGTGGGACAATACGCGCTACTGGCTCGAATGCGACTGATCTAATTTGAAGGTGGTGGGCTTCGAATTTGTGCTGGTTCGAGTCCCAAATCTCCAACGTGCACTGCGTCAGGTCTAGAATACACGTAGCCCAATGCTTGTTGAAGCAACACACCATGATAACCTATTCGAACAATATTTCAATGAATGTTAGAACACGTGGAACAGTGTTGGAAAGCAGTTCCAATAGTACCAACTTCAGTACAAAATATTTACCTTATTTGCATCTTCCCAACTTTCCAGGGCCCCCCACTTGGGCAACCGTCCATCCACAAACTTAGATAGCCTCTTAAGGTCTGCCTCCTTCACTTCTTCCTCTTCATCAAACTTGACGGATCCCGTGCGATCTTTCTCGATGTCAGTCCAAACCTCTAATATAGCTTGCTGAAAGTCGACAACAGCTTGTGCATAAATAGAAAAATCTCACGTGAACTTAAGTAAAGTGAACATGAAATTAGTAAAATTTACATAGAAAGTGGATCCCGTGATCCGTATCCCCTTCTTCACTTTATGAATTCCGGCTAGGCTCGGGTCCGTGGCTAGGATAGACAAGTATGGATCCACATGCTCATTCTCCAATTGATATCTTGGGTTCTTGATATCAAGGAAATACTCTTTGCCCACTGGATACGGCAAGCCCACATTTCTCCTGAAATTGAAATGACTAAAGAATTAACAGAACAGAACAATGGAACAACATCTACACATCGGAACTACATGTACACATCATGAAATATGGTTCACTTACTCCTCTCCACCAGTCCCCCTTAAGAAGCGTTGGAAGTCTGTGCCCCTCACATCGTTTGGTAAGAAGGGGCTCCTTAATGATGCTGCAGGTTTTCTTTTTCTCCCTGCTCCTGCTCGACTGTAAGTCACTACCGGCCCTTTGCCTTTTCTCTGCCTTGCCTCCTCTTCCAATTGTGTTTGAAGTGTTCTCACTGATTCTTGTGATGTCGGCTCGGGTCGGGTTATGATGGCAAGGGGAGTTGAGCATGGTTGCTCATCATTCAGAAGCTCGTCATTAAAAACTTCCTTCTGAAATGACCGTATCTCAGCCAGCTCCTTTTCCATTTGGGAAGAGCTGAGGTGCTCTTGAATCGTTTGGCCGGCATCCTATAAAGTTTTAAAGATCAGAGTCATCCAACGGATGAAAAATCTATTAGTTGGAAAACATGGAACAATTGGAACAACTGGAACAATCGGAACAGTTTGAAGAGTTGTTCCAACTGTTCCGCACACTTAAAAAATTGCTCGAAAAAAATAAAGTATTTATACCAATCCAGCAGTTTCACCGTCTCCTTCAGCCTTCTTTTCTCCCTCCCCATCCTTGGCATCTCCTTCAGCCTCCTGTTGTCCCACCCCTTCATCAGCATGGGGTGTACCATGGCCCTCTCCTTCAGCCTCCTCATCGGCTACATAAGTGCCATCATCGAACCCATCTTCATTTTCCTCCCAAATTACCTCATCTTCTTCCTCAGCTTGGTTTTCTCCAACCTCGTGATGGTCATTTTCTTCTTCAATGTTCTCTTCTCCTTCACCTTCATTCTCATTTTGCGTTCTGGTCGACATGCGTGGTGCTCTACAAACATCATTGTGGTAGTTTTGGTCACGGTCGGGAAAAAGGATCGCCGTCATCTTGCTCACAACAAGATCAGCTGCTTTCTCTGCAAAAACACTGCTGCCCTCGAGCTCCTCCCTTGCTTTTTTTGCGGCCTTACTGGCAATCTGGGCAACCAGTTTCCTCTTCCTGCTAAGTGTCAGAGTGTATGGGGCTTCGTCTTCTTCGGCAACACCGGTGCCTGCGCATTGACCTCGCCTTTCACCAGCTGCACTCGACTCCGGAGGCATATCGGCCCTCCGTATCGGTGGTATTTATGGAAGTGCTCTTCCTGCTGCTGCTCTTCTCCTTGCCGTCGAGGCTCTCTCCAATTGAGAAGTGTAGATCAGAGAGAATGACGTCCCTTCAGCCTCTACGGACGTCACATAACTGCGCTGTACCTCCTTGTCATCAGGCTCCAACCGCGAAACAATCTTCAACATAAATTTTGAATGCATCAGTAAAGATTATTTACACGAAAAGGGAAACAACCAAAAAAACAAATAAGTTATAACATAGCCTGGAAGAGTTGTAACTGTATACCAAAAAGATCCAAATGTTCCAGATATTCAGATAGATAAATGATCAACTAATATATTTATTTTCTGGAACAGTTGTAACCATATACCAAAATAGATCCAACTGTTCCAAGTGTTAGCATGAAACAGTTGGATCTATATACAAAAATAGATCCAACCATATATCAAAATAGCCTGGAACAGTTGGATCTATATAAAAAAATAGGTCCAAATGTTCCAAGCAAAGAAGACGCTAATAGGTGAGGGTTCTCACATGTGTGATCTCGATATCCAGATAAGTTAAGCCTCTATTATAGGTATAGCATAGGCCACGGGGACGACAATTCCTTCTCACCCTTGCACCAAAACTTTTTCCCAAATCTGGGAAGGCCTCATATATCCAGCCCTAATTCACAGAAAAATACAAACATTTAAGAATCCATTTATGCAACTAAAAAGGTATTACAATGAAATGATTAATACAAGCCACATACCAGGAAAGCTAGAGTGTTGCCAGTCAAGTGATAAGACTTGGAAGGAATATGCTTTTTCACAGATCGAATTGAATTCACCAAAAGCTGGTAAGAAATGCTGCCCCAAGGGAACTTAGCCCATCCTTTCTTGTCCTCGACCAAGACCCATACCCAGTCGGGTATCTTGGAGGATGCTGCGTCCATTCCCATGATAATGTGTGCCACAATAAGAATCTGAGAGAGCTTCACGCAATCCCCAGCATCAAGACCTTCCCAGTTCTCGCCAACCATGTACCAAAACCACAAATTGTTTGGTGAGATAGGGTTGTTTTGGAAACACCGGGTGTAGAGAGAGTTCTCCGGTATCTCGTGCCGTGCAAACGGATCAAAATTGGTGGGCCCAAATCGGAGACCAGTGACGAGCGCAAACTCCATTCGTCCGAATTTAACTACCTCACCATTTACCCTGAAGAATATCGCAGTAGGGTCAGGGTCTGGGGTCCCTATTGCTTCCCGGCTGACTAGATGGTGGATGCACTTCCCAGACTTCGATATTACAGTTGGGTATCTCATAAAATGTTTGAACACACTTTTGCTCATTGCTGCTTCAGCATCTGCTCCGAATTCCTCCAGCCTGCCCTGAATGACATATATGATATCCTCCTTGCCAGTGAGTAACAATTTGTAATTTTCTTCATCTTGCATGTGCTTTCGGGGTTCATCCCAATTAACCTTCAAAAAATAAGCACCAGATGTTAGTAAAATAGAGTGTACTATACTATAAACATGTCTGATGGAACTATTTCGCTTAATAGATCCTTCTGTTCCAAGTGTGCCAACAGAATGCACATGGACTACTTGGAACAGATAGAACAACTTTCATAAATAGTTCCCATTGTTCCTGACCATCACATGGAACATGTGGAACTGTTTATGAAACAGTTGAAACTGAACCAAAGAATTGAGGTTCCAGCAACCCTAAACCGCCAAAATAAACCAGCGCCATTTGTAATACCACCCAAAAAACCACCAAAAAACAAGAGAATAAAGAAAAACAAAGGATTTGCATTGTTGCAGATGTTCACCACAAAAAGTTGGAATCGAAGCCAGCAATTTAACAAAGAGAGCAACAATGAAGAACTAAAATCTTAAACATATTCCTCCCAATACAACAAAAATTACAGTAGATTAACAAAACTCAGTTGCATGTTGAAATTTTTACAGAAAAAATATAAGAAGAAATCCTAAAATCAAGTAATATACCACCAAGAATCTACAATAAGCTTAAAAATCCATAATAACCATACCAACAATAATATTCGTCAGAAAAATCCACAACATTCATCAAAACTCACAACTTTTAAAGAAATCGAGCATAAAAAACAAGAACCACACAGAAAATACATAAACCCACCAATATTCTTCAAAATCCACCGATTAAAACCGTACCTCGACTTGGTTTTCGGGATTTGAAGTCGACGCAGAGGCCATTGCTGGTAGCGGATGTAAGGGTTGGGCTTCTCGGTGGATCCTTGGCGTCGTCACGGCGGAACGTCGGCGGCTAGGGCTTCAAAATCCGTGCACAGAATGTCGCCGGCTAGGGCTGCAAGTTTCGATCTTCAGAGAATGGGAGTCGGAGAGAGAGAGAGAGAGCGGTTGAGGGTTTGGAATCGAAATGAGGAAGTTGAAGAGTCTTCTTGCAGTTTTGATTACACGAAAAGGCGCGCCGATTGGGCAAAATTCAACCATTTTCGTATTTGAATTATTGAGGGCAATTTCGTCCGAAAATACAAAAAGTGGGTATAACTCATGCAACTTAAGTTGGTGGGTATAATTTTTGTTGGCTAAGTGTAAATGGGTATTTCAAATAATGGCCCAATTGCATTTGGGTTATTTTAAGATAAGTATTTGGAAATTCACGTGGTCATTCTCCTCACCACTCAGATAGAGGAACGTGTAAGTGTGTAACCCGATATCAAATACTCTCGAAATTTAATGACAAAAAGTAGTATCTACTTGGGCTTAGAAAATATCTACCCCATTTTCAGTTCACTCTCTCTCTCTCTCTCTCTCTCTCTCTCTTTCTACTGCACAAAAAGCTTCTATATAACTTGAAAGACTTTCATTGTTTCGTCTGCTCTTTAACCACTCTGGATTAACAAGGTAGTTTTCTCGATTTTGCTCTCTCTTCTTGATCAATCATGTTATGAAATTTCTCTATCAAAAGGTCTGAACATCTGCAACTTTTTTTTTTCTTTTTTTCTATTTGATTTTACACTATGGATGAGCATGAGTTCGAACCTGTGCTAGCTGTTTCGCCTCTTCTTCTCGATTAATTAGTTTTGAGATTATACTTTTAATATTTCTGTTGTATCGATCCTACTTGCTCTATGAAAGCTGCGGTTTGAACTTTGAAGGTCATGGTGTTTGGGGGTTGTTGATTTAATGCTAGCTGGATTTTCCGTTTTAGATCGGTTTCTACTTTGACTTTTTTTCTCAATCGCGCTAGGTCGTGACCGTTGTATGTTGCATAGAGCTCGGACTCATATTTACTAGCCGTTTTTCTGGGGAACAAATGATGACATGGTTCTCTTTTCGCGATGAAAAAATAATGAAATAAGAGGAGTTGATTTTTGAAGTTACTATCTTTCTAACTTTTTGTTGCAGAAGTTATTTTTTTTGCAAATTAAATTTTTTGGAAATTTATACGAGATTTTTAAGATAGTTTAGAGATTTTGTAATTTTTTTTGATAACTTTTCCTTTTCTCTGCGCAGGTGTGTTTGTGATTTTAGGATATGATGTCTCTATGTATATTGAAGCATTTGTTTTTTGTCACGAGTTTTGTTTAGAAATCTTGTTTGTCAGATATGCATATTTTGACCTTGTTACAGTTTACATGTGAGAGGATTGTGTTAAACTTAATTTTTTTTATGTTGATTCTCACTTTTGTTATATTACATGTTTTTTTAGCCTTGATCGAATCATGAATACTCTGTGATTAGTTTTCTCAATCAAATTCTATATTGATGCCTGTGGTTTGCATATTACCTTTTTTGACTTTGTACGATTGCTTTCTCCACATGGATTGATCTCTTCACACTATTAGTAAAGTGAGCACTGCTGTTATTACTATGGTCAGCAACATTTATCTTATAAGAAACTGATAATCCCTCGTCTTTTATTGTATAATTTGCTCGTACAGGCAATCTTGAAGCATGAAGCTCGGCTATTTGCTCACCCTCTTATGTCTCCTGGCTGTTGTGTGCTCCCTCGTTGCTCCTTCTGATGCTCTGAGAAGAATTAGCCTGAAAAAGAGGCCTTTGGACCTGGCTAAAATTGTTGCTGCTGCAGAAGCTAAATTGGAGGGGAAGAAGTATGGGATAGATGTCAAGGACAGACAGATCAAACTAAGTAGTTCGGCTGATGATGTGGTGTATCTGAAGAATTACTTGGATGCCCAATACTATGGAGAGATTGGTATTGGCTCACCACCGCAGAATTTTACTGTCATATTTGACACTGGCAGTTCAAATCTATGGGTTCCATCCTCGAAATGTTATTTCTCTGTGAGTGATTTCAGGGTTGAATGTACTTTTCAGCTGATTTGCTTTCATCTGTTACTAAGTAAACTCTCGTGCAGATTGCTTGCTATTTTCATAGTAGATACAAATCCAGCAAGTCCAGTACATATACAGCAAATGGTATGTCACTATTTAGTTCCTTTCTCAATCATTCTCTGTTTTGAAGTTCTTGATTACATTAATGCATTGATCAATGTCTTAGTTTGTTACTGATGGTCCTTTACATACTTCTGTGATTCAGGAAAATCTTGCTCGATTGCGTATGGCTCTGGGTCTATCTCTGGATTTTTTAGCCAAGACAATGTTCTAGTTGGCGACGTTGTCGTACAAGATCAAGTTGGTTTTCTTCTTCTTGTCATTTCTCGTTTGACATTTTGGAAGAGGTTCTTAACCTACACAATTGTATATTGTAATCTAACAATTACCCTTTACAGGTTTTCATTGAGGCTACAAAAGAAGGAAGTCTTACCTTTGTTATCGCCAAGTTTGATGGTATTCTTGGCCTCGGTTTCCAGGAAATTTCTGTCGGTGATGCAGTGCCGGTCTGGTATATGTCCTCTCCATATCAAAAAATTATATTGTCTTTTGTTTAGTGTTGGTGAAAAACTGATTTGCGTTGCAATATAATTATCAGGTACAATATGGTGAATCAAGGTCTCGTAGAGGAGCAGGTATTTTCTTTCTGGCTTAGTCGTGACCCAGATGCTGAAATTGGAGGTGAGATAGTCTTTGGTGGAGTTGATCCAAAACATTACAAAGGAAATCATAGTTATGTTCCTGTAACAGAAAAAGGGTACTGGCAGGTATACAAAGATATTCACTTTTACTTAGATTATGTTAGCCTCTGTAGTTCCCAGTATAGTAAATTTAACTGATGTTTTCTACTTACCTTATTTTTTAAATATTTCCTTTTAACAGTTTGAAATGGGCGACTTCCTTGTCGGCAACCTGTCAACGGGTGAGTTCTCCAACATTGTTGAATTAGTGCAGAAGGTTAATCCCTGAGTAAGTTTATTTCGGACTATTAAAATCATGTTTCAAATGTTGCTCCAGGTTTATGTGATGGTGGTTGTGCTGCTATTGTGGACTCTGGGACATCCTTGTGCACTGGTCCAACTGTATGTACTTTTTAATTATCACTATATTTTTAGACCATTCTCAGAAAGATAGCTGGAATTTGATTTCGCTTTCTGGTTTTTCTTCAAAAAAAAAAAAAAAACCCATCCCCTCTAATGCTCTACCTACTTCTACTGTATTTGTAGGCTGTAATAACTCAGATCAACCATGCCATTGGTGCAGAAGGAGTTGTGAGCGTTGAATGTAAAACGCTTGTTTCTCAATATGGAGATATGATATGGGATCTCCTAGTCTCTGGAGTACGTCCTCCCTTATTTCCTCTCTCCTCTCCGTCTCTTTTATAGATGAGCAGACACATGAACATATATAATAGATTTGCTGACTACAGTCTATTTGAAGTTTCAGGCTGAAACTAAAATTTAGTGTATATGTGCAGGTACAACCCGATCAAGTTTGTTCCCAGCTTGGTCTCTGCTTTTTAAACGGAGCTCAGTCTGAGAGGTCTGTATACCTGAACTATTAATCTGAGCAGTAGCATTGTTGTGTCATATATAACAAGTTGTCCATTCTCCTCGACTCAACCTTGGTCCTAGTACTTTTAGATACTAATCTCCCGATGTCCTTCATTTTTGTTGTTACAACTGTTTATAAGGTGCATGGATTTGGGTTTTGCAATATTCTATGCTGTTATGTTTTTACTTGATATGATTGGTCAATGGCCTGTTTTTAGCTCGGAGATTTTTCGTTATGGCATCATAAGGAAAATAATTTTGACATCTATATTTTGGAGGGTGAAAATAAATTCGACATCTATAATTAACTGAATTGGCTATTAACTGATTTATTGCAGCTCCAATATTGAAATGGTAACTGGCAAGGAGAGCTCTGATTCAGTTGGTGAGGATGCACTTTGTACTGCTTGTGAGATGGCTGTTGTTTGGATGAAAAGCCAGCTAAATAATGCAGGTGTAAAGGATAAAGTGCTAGATTATGTGACTGAGGTAATCTTAAATGTAATATGCCTACATTTTCTCTATGGAAGTGAGAGCTGCTATTCTGAAACATTATTTTCTCTTATTTGCTAGCTTTGTGATAAGATCCCAAGTCCAGGAGGACAGTCCGTAATTGACTGCAATTCCCTACTTGGCATGCCTAATGTCACCTTTACTATTGGTGGAAAGCCTTACGTTTTAACTCCCGAACAGGTGAATTTGCATACGTAACTCTGTCAAAATTTCCCTTGAGATTCGTTTTTTACAATGATCTTAGAAAAATTTCATGCATAGTTGACAGATTTTCGCTTTACCTAATGTGAAATATATTCACTGTTTTGTTCATTTCGGTGTGTAAAAGAACTCTTAAGAAAATAGAAAGTGGATGTTAGGTGAGAGTTAGGCTCAACTGTGGAGAACATTCAAAAATTCTTCCAACTTTATATTTAGATAGATCTTACCTGCCCTCTTGTTTGTACTCGTTTATGTTCATTCAACCTCTAGATATGCATATCATCTACAGAAGAAACCACTCTTACGCTAGAGTTCTACATTATATTAAGACAAAAATCCTTGAGGGGATTACAAAAATGGCAACTATTCAATTTTCTTTTCTTTTCTCAAATGGTGGATTTTTGTTTGCAGTATATACTGAAAGTTGAGCAAGGCCCTTCTTCTGTTTGCATGAGCGGATTCATGGCTTTGGATGTTGCACCTCCTCGAGGACCCCTTTGGTAACTTGCTAACTTTTTCTCGAATGCAAAAAAGCGAAAATAGTATTAGTAGCAAAGAAACTCTAGTTTGCATTACTAAACTTGTTGCATACATGACATGATGCAGGATTCTCGGGGATGTGTTCATGGGTCCTTACCACACTGTGTTCGACTACGGTAATCTTCGACTGGGGTTTGCTGAAGCTGCATGAACGTTGGGTGTGCAGGATATAACATCGAACGATGCCCGGTAGTCATGTGCTGTTTTTGAAGAAAGGCCGAGGGCTGTGTAATATATATGCAAGGATATATGATGTAGGTTGTACGTGATGTTTCGGTGTTTGTGACGCTCTTACTATGTAGTATTTGCTTATGTATTGTACCGTTTTGATCCTACTGATTTTTAACAGTCGGGTTTATCACTTTCCTCTTTCACGCGGAAAGAATAATTGCGGTAATGAAAAATTCACCACCATATTGATGTGAACGACTCTTTCAGTTTTCCTTCAAGACCTGAATACATTAGAACCTCCTATAGAAATATATTGTATAGGAATAAATTCAATGTAGTAATTGTTAGGATGTGGCGATTGATGTTGATCGATGTTGTCACAACACAACAATAATAATACAGAACACAGATGCAATTGCTAATCCGGATGCATTGCAACACTGCAGCACAAACACAGCACCATACAGTAAATCAAGAACACAAGAATTACGTGGTTTGGCAATATGCTTACGTCCATGGAAGAAACGGCTGAGATGGTTCACTAAACAACGACAACAATTACAAGATTGAGCAAAAACTAACTCTCTATACTCACAAGAAATGAATTGCTCACTCTCTCCCTCTCTCTTGGTTTCTGTTATCTTCCGTCCACATAAAACCAATTACATGTATCACAACCCTCACCAAAACCCTAATCTTTTTAGGATTCTACTTCCTTATAGATTAACATGGTAAGAAAATAAACATGAAAACAAATCAACCAACAAAACCTCATCCTAATCTCTATATTCTAGGCTTTTGATGAAACCCACAAATAAGACATTCATGAAGTCACACACCTTGCAGTAACAAAAAAAATTGTCACCATTTGGACTAGCTATGTTTAGAAATAACTTTATGTTCTAAGAACATTAGATTCTCAAATACAAATTAGCTATTGATGTTTCTTCTTTTGAAGTGCACTTTGAGTTTTAAATATATTGATGTTTGTTCTCAGGCGTAAGGTGCACTTTGAGTTTTTGATATCTTTTACAAGTGAATATGGTGGAAAATGGTAACAGGTCCTTTATTTATTACTCTCTATGTCCCCACCGATAATGAGATAATTATGTGTAAGTATAATAATAAGGGCCTAATTAAGATTTTTTAATTTTCACTAATTGTCCCCTTATTTTTCCTAATTATTTTCATATTAGGAAACAATAGTGATATTCGGCCATAATGTGGCCACCCACATAGTTACATTCTTGTTAATATACATAATTAAAAATAATAATAAATTAATATGGCCACCCAGAATGTTTAAATATTTTTAAGAGATTATTCTTAATTACTTTCAAATTTGTATCTAAAAATACTATCTCGTAATTACATATTTGTTCTCTCTCAATAAAAATGTAACATTTTTTTAATTTTAAAATAGTCACAATGATCAAATAAATTAAAGGGTTAATTTGTTGAAAATACATAAATCATACCATTTTTTAAAATTTCGTATAATTTAAAAAGGTTTAACATAAATACATAAATTATTAAATATTAAAGAATCAAAAGAATTAAAATAATGGCCGACCACATTATGACCGAATAATATCACTCACTAAGAAATGTGGCTCTTTCGGTGGGACGACCCAAAAAGGAAAACGAGACTCGTTCGGTGGGATGGGGAGTAAAAGGAAAATACAACATTCCTCATCAAATTCAATCTCTACTCTACTGAATCTAAATAAAAATATCATCCTCATCATCATCATCCGCACACTCAATCTGTGCAAGATCTAAATTTAGCAAACAAATCCCCTAAAAACATGGATGCTACTGTTGAGGCAGTACTTAGGCATGACTTCGTGATTCAATCCTTGATTTGCTCTTATCTGCCTCTCCTATGTCAGACATCCCACTACTTCTTTTTTCGCCGCACAAATCAAACACAAAAACTCTCTTCCTCCAATTTGTTTTGATAAATCAACAACTTTCTTCATTATGTCTTCAAACTCTTCAAGTAGTGAGGACTTGTGAATGGGACGGTGCCGCCCATAGAATTCAAAGCAAATGGGCAGCTATACAACATAGGCTACTATCCTACTGACGTGATACACCCAAAATTGACTACATTCATCTCAAGCCCACAACACGCAACTGACCCGAATATTGCAAGATTCAAAGTAATGCATGAGTCGGCGCACAAGGATATCGAAAGAGCTTTCTGATAAATACGTATTTTATGTGCATGTTGAGTTCATTCGGAGTGGAATTCATGTTTGAATGTGCGTGATTTTGAGTGATTTTCTTATGGTTTTGCTAGGTTGCTTGCATTCGCGTTTTCCTCATTTTCTTGAGTTTTGTTATGCTTTTTGCAGGAAAAATGAAGAACATATTTGACCAATTAAATTATTCCATGTTGAAGAGGAGTTCGTTAGGAAGCCATAGCAAAAAGCGGATCGGGAATTAGAATTCGGACGAGGGAGAATGAGGCAAAACCGTGAAACTGCGGAACAGAGAAGATGCTGACGCGAACCGGACAACAGCCCATTGGGCCGCGCCATAGTCCGCGCCCGAAGACTGAAAGTGCTGTCCCCTCACGCGGTCTGGGCCGCGCCCTTGCCCGCGTGGATCCCTTCTCTACACCTATTTCGAGTTTTGACCGTTTGACTTCGGAATTTTTATTATTTTTAATGTATAAAACATATTTTTAACCTCTTTTTTAGGTATCTTTTAGCTTGAATACACTCTCTAGAACCCTAATTACATTTTTCTTTTTCTACTTTTGTATTTTTGAAGATTTGTGGAGCTACACTTGGTGGATTTGAAATTCAAGACCATATTCTTCTTCCCTATTGAATTCTCTATCTTTTGATTACGGTTTTATACATTTCTTATGGTTTATTTTCCTTGATCATGTCTAGCTAGTTCTCTTTGTGATTCCAATTATATGTAGATTAGGATTAGGTGATTGGGTTTAGGCTTTAATTGTGAATTTACCTTCTAATTTCATGTTCATTTCTCTTGGGCTATGTTTTATTATGTAATTATGCTTGATCACCATAGTTGCATATCAAGTGTTTGATCTAATGCTTAGGAGACTTAGATTAAATGCTAGAAAACAAGAGATTTGCATGCTAGAGATAGTAGAGCTAAAGAACTCAACGTGCTAATGAGAGTTAATGAATTGCTTGATATCTTAGTAGGAATTAGGCCTTTCATTAAATCTACTTGATTTCATTGCAACAATGAGAGTTGAGCGAATCATACTTAGGAGGTTTCCCACATGAAATTAGATTAAATTGGTTAGTTCAAGTTAGAGTCCTAATCGCCCATCACTTGAAGTATAATTGGAGTCACTTTCATTTCTTATTGAGTTTTCGTTATTTGAATACTTGTTGATTGTTTAGTTGAACTTTAAGCTTTTTATTTACTTTCATTGTCATTAGTTAAGCAAAAACACAAAAACATGATAGTTGGTAGCTTGGATAATGATTAGATAGCTAGATTACTAGTTGAAATTCTCACGCCATAACATTCCTTGTGGATTCGACTCGAATATACTATTCGATTATCATTGCATCCCCTCACCCTCAAAGTAGAGCGATCAATTTTTAGCGCCGTTGCCGGGGAATGTTTAGTTTGAATTTCAATAGTTGATTTGGTTATTAAGTTGCTAATTCAAGCATTTGTTACTTTTAATTTTTGTTTTGTAGGTGTATGCTCACTAGAGCAAAGAAGGGCACACCTCTACCTTTGAATTTAGAAGTTGAAAAGCAACACAAGAGGGATAATCGAGCTAAGAGGCAAGAGATGGCGGCTAACAATCAAGAGTTTGAGGTTCTTAGGAAGCAATTGGAGGATATGCAAGCTTGGAAAGATGAGCAAGAAAGGAGGGCTCAAGAAGCTCAACAACCTTCTATTAATCAAATGTTTGAATCTCCGAGGGACCAATTTCATTGAGGAACATGGGACCTCGTGTCAATGCAAACAATTTTGAGATAAGGACCGGCCTTATCCAAATGGTCCAATCGGAGCAATTTGGTGGGAGGCCAAATGAGGATCTTAATGCACACTTAAGCACATTTTTGGAGATTTGTGATACGGTTAAGCATAATAGAGTACCGGAAGATGCTATAAGGATGAAGGTCTTCAACTTTTCTCTTAGGGATCGAGCCAAAGAGTGGTTTAAGAACCTTGATAAGAGCGAGATCACCACATGAGAGAAATTATGCAAAACATTCCTTGCCAAATACTTTTCACCTTCAAATTCCAAAAGCTTATCTCGGAAATCTCTCATTTTTCCTGATATGGTGATGAATCATTATTTGAGGCTTGGGAAAGGTATAGGGACTTGCTACGCAAGTGTCCTCAACATGGCTTTAGCGAGGCGCAACAAATAGTGAATTTCTATAGTGGACTCTCTCCACACACAATGAGCATAGTTGATGCGACTTCTGGTGGTTGTCTTGTGAGCCGGAATGCAAAAGAAGCTTTGAGGATCATAGAGGAGATGTCGGCCAATAGTTATCAATGGCCAATGGAAAGGGGCCCTACGAAGAATGTGAACTTGATTCTTGAGGATGCGAGATATGATAAGTTGGCTTCACAATACACTATTCTCAAAAGTGAGTTCGAAGAAGAGAGGAGATCAAAGAAAGAAGTTCAAGTGGTTCAAGCTCAAGAGAGTGAAGAATACAATGAGAATGAAGATGTGAGCTATGTGAACCAAAGGTCCTATGGCAATTACGACAACCAAGGTTCTCAAGGACCTCAAGGAGGATTCCAAGGAAGTTATCAATGAGGGTTTCAAGGGAAACCACAAGGAGACAACTCCTATGGTCATTAAGGAGGTTATCAAGCCTACAATTCCAACAATCGAACTCATCCCAACCTCTCCTATGGAAATCCTAACAACGCTCAATTTCTACCTCCCGAATTCTCCGTCCCTCAAGGGGCGATTGAAGAGCCCAAGAAAAATCTCTCTTCAACGGATCAATTGCTTCAACAATTGTTGGCTAACCAAGGTCAAATGGTGAATCAACAACAATAAATGGTGAATCAACAACAACAAATGGCCAATCAACAACAAATGGCCAATCAACAAAGCTCTTTCATCAATCAAACCAGGCAAAAGGTGAGTGCATTGGAGAATACGGTATCTTCCTTATCCAAACAAGTGAAGATGATGAAAGGCCAAATTAGCCAAATAGCTAACCAAATGGCATCTCAACATAAAGCCGGAGAATTTCCTAGCAACGTTCAATTACACCCGAAGCAACAATGCAATACAATCCATGTGGTGAGTAAGGTACTTTCCAAACCCTCATAAGAGATACAAGAGGAGAAAAAGTCATATGTGCCATATTATATGAGGAAAAAGTGGGGTGGTCAAAGTGTTCCTCCTTGAGATCTTTCTCACGATCATAGCCTTTATGAGAAAGAATTAACACCAATGAACTTCGCTAATGATATATACTTCTTGACCATTCCGGATCATTGGCCTCATTTGGAAGACATTAAAAGCAAGTCGAAAGAAGAGATGAATATCATAAAAGAATAAAGCCCAACAATGGAATTCTGGGGTCGGAGGATGAGAATTTGATGCGTAGAAGAAGATGTGCTTATTATGCTTCCGAGCTAAAGAAGTTGATTGGAGAAGATGAGTTTAATGAGAAGGCAAAGTTTTACAAGAAACCACAAGGTACTACTCCTACTCCTACTCCAACTCCTAAAGTTTCTCATGAGCATGTGGAATCGAATTGCTTGGATAGTTTAGCATTGCCCCTTACGTCGAATGATGAGAATTTGCATGAGAGGAAGGTGAGTAATGCCATTATATTGAGGAGTGAGAGAGCTTATGAGAATCAAGCTACATTCGGAAGTAAAGAGGAGGAAGTACTTGTTGAAGACATTCCATATGAAGAGCCCTCAACTCATGATGATGAACCAAGGAATGAAGTCCTTCAAAAGGAATTGCTAGTAGAGGCCCATATTCCCACAAAGGATGTGATCACAGAGGCTCAATTTCCTCATCATCTAGCAAAGCCGAAGATGGATGAAAAGATAAAGAGATTCTTGGATATTTTCAACAAGGTACAAATCAATCTACCCTTGCTTGATGCACTTAGTGATATGCCGGGTTATATGAAATTTCTTAGGGATGCTGTAGCTAATAAGAGGAAAATTGGTTCTTTTGAGACCATAAGTCTTACGGAGGAGGTTAGTGCGGTTATCCAAAGAAAATTACCCTTGAAGCAAAAGGACCCGGGAAGTTTTACTATTGCATGTGAAGTAGGGGGCAAAAATTTGGTAGATCGTTGTGTGATCTTGGTGCTAGCATCAACTTGATGCCTTTGTCTATTTTTCAGAGGTTGAATATTGGTGAAATTAAGCCTACTACTATTTGTCTTTAAATGGCCGATCGTTCAATTTCTTATGCTAGAAGAATAGTGGAAGATGTCTTGGTAAAAGTTGATAAGTTTATCTTCCCGGTCGACTTTGTGATTTTGGATATGCCGGAGGAGGAAATCTCACTTTTAGAGTGAATGACGAGAGTCTCACCATCTCAATCTTTGATGCAATGAAAGGAATGGATAAACCGGAGTTTGAAGAGCTTGGTGATGAGTCGGTGCTTGATCGAGGAGGGACGTCAAGTCCCTTGAAAGGGCAAAGAGGTATCGTCGAGCTAACAACGTTAAACTAAGCGCTAGTTGGGAGACACCCCAACAACTATCCTTTTCTTTTCATTTTAGTTAGTTTCTTTAGTTTGAATTTGGTTTTTGTTTCTTATTTTTGATTTAGTTGTTTTCCTAATTTTTCTCTATTTCTATGCTGATACTTCCTATTTGTAAGTTCATTTCTACTTCACAAGTTCCATGTGTTTCATTGTCATTGCATGAGGTCGAATCGTGATTGGAACGAGTGAAGGAAGAGAGTCAAACCGATCAAGCAAGCAATGGATTGAATGACTTTCAAAACCATCTTCAACATAGTTATGGACCTTTATGAGTGTAATTTAAATTTCTTATTATTCTTCCCTCCAAACTCATTCTAGACTTTATGATCTAAAATAAGTTTGGGGGAGGGGGTAGGATAAGAAATTTAAATTACTTTACTTTAAATTACTTTACTCTTGGTTTTTCAAGTTTCTATTGGATGTGGTATCATTATGATTTCATTGATTACATGCTTAGGCTTGCTTGATGATTGTGGTTGATTGAGGTTAAATGGATAATTTTTGCTTGTTTAAGTTGGTTTGATGATGAGTTTGGGTTGGTTGTTTGTTTTGTTTGTTTGAAGTTTTATTGGAGCTTGCATGGAGAATCTTTGGTGTGGATGATTTTGTTGTTGATTTGAGCTTGAATGCAAAATTTTGGAAAATTTAAAAGTTTTTGAGTTAAATAGTGAATGAATGCTTGCATGTTTGAGTGCGAAAGTATGTGTTTGTCATTCTATTGTGCATAAGAGGGAGATGCCTATGATGAAATATCGAAAACGTAAAAGTCTTTTGAATTTGAGAAGCATTATTGAGCATATCTCTTTATCAAGTTGCATGAGTTGTTGGTAAAGAATTAAACTTGATTGTTGAGCATTGAACATTAACTAGTGAGGACTTGAGCTATGACTATGCATTGCATATAGTTAAATGTTCCTTGTTGAGAGTTATCATGCATGCTTCTTCATTTCTAGAACTTGCCTCGGTTCTTATTCGAGATTGCTCTATTTGTGCATGGAATTAGGGGATGATCTTATGCCATCTTTTCATAAACTCTTTCCCTAAACACTTACCTATCTTTCATTACCCTTGTGGTCCCCGTTTGAGCCTTAATAAGCCTTTTATTCAAAAAACCGGAGGATAGGGGGGTAAATGATGGTTAAGGGAATCTTTGGGAAAGTTAAAAATTTGTTGAAAATGATGGGTGAAATGGAAAGTTGTTGGGATTGATTTGTCTTGAAAAGAATACTCCTATAAGCTCTTGTTTAAAAAAAGAAAAGAAAAGTTAAGAACAAAGTTCTTATATAAAAAAGAAAAGAAAAAGAGAGTTGATGAATAAAGAGCATAAATGAGTAGGTCTTATCTTATGAAGAGTGTTAGTAAAGCTTGAGGTCTCATTGGAAAAATGGGGTTGGATAAGGTAGAAGATGAAGGAATTCATGTTTAGAAAAGAGAAGTTATAAGGTGAAAGTACTTAGATGAGAATTTGAGTCACTTAACCTAAAAAATTCTCTACCTTAACCAATGTCCCTACATTACAAGCTTAATAAAGTCATTTTTGATCTTAATTCTATGCATATGCTTAAGCGATGAAGATGGTAGATAAGAGGCAAGCTTATGGTAAATGAGTTGCATTGCATTGATTTGTTGAGTGATAACCCTTATACACTCGAGTGTTGAGCGATACACTTCCCGTGAGGTTCATTTGCTTGATGATTGAGGGAAGTTGTTTGCTAATGATTCATGTGAGGAGGTAGAGAGTGTGTTTGATTTGCTTCGAAAAATTTGGAAAATATTTTTGGTTAGAAATTCTGAGGCATCGTTGATCTCAAATGCACACTTCATACATGTTAAGTGTTTTGGCTTAAGTTTGAGGGAGTTAATAAACACGTATTTTATAAGCATGTTGAGTTCATTCGGAGTGTAATTCATGTTTGAATGTGTGATTTTGAGTGATTTTCTTATGGTTTTGCTAGGTTGCTTGCATTTGCGTTTTCCTCATTTTCTTGAGTTTTGTTATGCTTTTTTCAGGAAAAATGAAGAACATATTTGGCCAATTAAATTATTCCATGTCGAAGAGGAGTAAGTTAGGAAGCCATAACAAAAAGCGGATCGAGAATCGGAGTTCGGATGAGGGAGAACGAGGTAAAACCGTGAAATTGCGCAACGGAGAAGATGCTGACGCGGACCGGGCCGCGGCCCATTGGGCCGCGCCGTAGTCCGCGCCCGAAGACTGAAAGTGATGTCCCGTCACGCGGTCTGAGCTGCGCCCTTGCCCGCGTGGATCCCTTCTCTACACCTATTTCGAGCTTTGACCATTTGACTTCGGAATTTTTATTATTTTCAATGTATAAAACATATTTTTGACCCCTTTTGGGTATCTTTTAGATTGAATACACTCTCTAGAACCCTATTTACATTTCCCTCTTTCTACTTTTATATTTTTGAAGATTTGTGGAGCTACACTTGGTGGATTTGAAATTCAAGACCATATTCTTCTTCCCTATTGAATTCTCTATCTTTTGATTACGGTTTTATGCATTTCTTATGGTTTATTTTCCTTGATCATGTCTAGCTAGTTCTCTTTGTGATTCCAATTATATGTAGATTATGATTAGGTGATTGGGCTTAGGCTTTAATTGTGAATTTACTTTCTAATTTCATGTTCATTTCTCTTGGGGCTATATTTTATTATGTAATTATGCTTGATCACCATAGTTGCATATCAAGTGTTTGATCTAATGCTTAGGAGGCTTAGATTAGATGCTAGGAAACAAGAGATTCGCATCCTAGAGATAGTAGGGCTAAAGAACTCAATGTGCTAATGAGAGTTAATGAATTGTTTGATATCTTAGTAGGAATTAGGCATTTTATTAATCTACTTGATTTCATTGCAATGAGAGTTGAGTGAATCATACTTAGGAGGTTTCCCACATGAAATTAGATTAAATTGGTTAGTTCAAGTTAGAGTCCTAATCGCTCATCACTTAAGCCTAATTGAAGTATAATTGAAGTCACTTTCATTTCTTATTGAGTTTTCGTTATTTGAATACTTGTAGATTGTTTAGTTGAACTTTAAGCTTGTTATTTACTTTCATCTCAATATATGCTTAATTACCCCTTTTAAAAAGGATATGTAAAAATTACCCTTTTAAAGAAAGAAATGTAAAAACTACCCTTTCAATTATTTTAATGTGTAATGGGTCCCACTTTTTATATTTAAATACTAACTCAATTATTTTTCAATGATGAAGTCAAGAAGTGACCAGCCTCTCTTAATTTTTTCTTATATATAATTTTTATTATCAACAGTATTACTAATAAATTTTCCCTGTATGCATGCATGCGTGAAGCTTCAGTATATAATTTTGACTGCTTTTTTGGTGCAAATAATTCAATTTTCATCTGTTATATCACAGACGAAACAGTAATAATTTTTGGTATCCTATGCCAACCACACCTCACGAAACTCAATATATACAACACTGAAATTTCAATCGAATTCCAAAAAAAAAAACCAACTCCGCATAAAAATTGTTCTGAGAAGAAATTTTGAGCTGAGGAAGAGGAAGACGAGCGATTAACTGTGGAGGATATCGAGCTATATTGCTTCATTGTGTTTCCGGATTATCAAATAATATAGGTAATCGCTTAATATCGAATTTTTATGCTTAGTAAGTAGTTTATGTATTTATTTTAGAAATTAATTTGTTATGATTATTATTTAGTTTAAATTAATTCTCTTAATTGATTTAATTCAAAATAATTATAAATATGTAATTTTTTAATGTTAAAAATTATATTTAGGTTAATAAAAAAAGAAAATTTTTGGGTATAGCCGGCTGGTCAATCGGAGGCCGGGAAAGGGCCGACCGGTCGTATATTCCGGTCGCCGGAAAAATCACTTTTCCAGCGACGGGATGGACCGGCCGGCTATGCCCAAATTTTTCTCTTATTTTTCTTAGTATGCATAAATTTTCATATGTAATTTATGTGTTACGTAATTCGTTTATAGAATTTTGTTTAAATTAATTGATTATTATTTAGTTTAAAGTAATTCTTTTAATTCATTTAATTCGAAATAATTATAAATATGTAATGTTTGTAATGTTAAAATTTATATTTAGGTTAAGAAAATAAAAGAAAAATTTGGGTATAGCCGGCCGGTTAATCGGAGACCGGAAAATGGCCTTCCGGTCGTATATTCCGGTCGCCGGAAAAATCACTTTTCCGGCGACGGGATGGACCTGTCGGCTATGCCCAAATTTTTTTCTTATTTTTCTTAGTATGCATAAATTTTCATATGTAATTTATGTGTTATGTAATTCGTTTATAGAATTTTGTTTAAATTAATTGATTATTATTTAGTTTAAATAAATTTTCTTAATTGATTTAATTCGAAATAATTATAAGTATATAATGTTTGTAATGTTAAAATTTATATTTAGGTTAAGAAAATAAAAATAAAAATTTGGGTATGGCCAGCCGGTCAATCGGACGCCAGAAAATGGTCATCCAGTCGTATATTCCGGTCGCCGGAAAAAACACTGTTCCGGCGACGGGATGGACCGGACGGCTATGCCAGAATTTTTCTCTTATTTTTCTTAGTATGCATAAATTTTCATATGTAATTTATGTGTTACGTAATTCGTTTATAGAATTTTGTTTAAATTAATTGATTATTATTTAGTTTAAATTAATTTTCTTAATTGATTTAATTCGAAATAATTATAAATATGTAATGTTTGTAATGTTAAAATTTATATTTAGGTTAAGAAAATAAAAAGAAAAATTTGGGTATAGCCGGCCGGTCAATCGGACGCCGGAAAATGGCCGTCCGGTCATATATTCCTGTCGCCGGAAAAATCACTGTTCCGGCGACGGGATGGACCGGCCGGCTATGCCCGTATTTTTCTCTTATTTTTCTTAGTATGCATAAATTTTCATATGTAATTTATGTGTTACGTAATTCGTTTATAGAATTTTATTTAAATTAATTGATTATTATTTAGTTTAAATTAATTTTCTTAATTGATTTAATTCGAAATAATTATAAATATGTAATGTTTGTAATGTTAAAATTTATATTTAGGTTAAGAAAATAAAAATAAAAATTTGGGTATAGCCGGCCGGTCAATCGGACGCCGGAAAATGGCCATCCGGTCGTATATTCCGGTCGCCGGAAAAATCACTGTTCCGGCGACGGGATGGACCTGTCGGCTATGCCCAAATTTTTCTCTTATTTTTCTTAGTATGCATAAATTTTCATATGTAATTTATGTGTTACGTAATTCGTTTATAGAATTTTTTTTAAATTAATTGATTATTATTTAGTTTAAATTAATTTTCTTAATTGATTTAATTCGAAATAATTATAAATATATAATGTTTGTAATGTTAAAATTTATATTTAGGTTAAGAAAAAAAAAGAAAAATTTGGGTATACCCGGCCGGTCAATTGGACGCCGGAAAATGGCCGTCCGGTCGTATATGTGTTTAATTTATTAATTTTATATTTATTTGTAATTTTTATTAATTACCAAATAATTCAGATTACAACTACATGCGGTGACTGAAAATTCTGCACGCAATAATCTTTCTATACAGGTCTAACATATCATCCACATTAGTTACATCGGGGCATCCACTAATCCAGCGCTCGATATTCATTATGGCGATTGCCGACGAATTTCGGCACATAGATGTACCTTCCTCAGCTAGATTCCTGACAAATTTTGTTGACCGGGAACTCTGTCTACGTTGAGGTCCCTCATAGGAATCTGTAGTGGCATGTTGGGACCCGGGATCAGCTCGATGTACACGGGGGCGTTTATCGACAATGTACGGAGTCTTCGGCATGTGAAACTTCACAAGTAAGGCCCCCGGTTCATGTACCGATTGGTAATAACTTTCTACCATCTCTTGATCGTCCGGCTCGATCCTCGTAATACCTCCCTCAACATTATCAAATGGCGCGTAGAAATCATGCTCGGACATGCCTCTGAAAGTATTGCGGAATGTCCATCTGAGACACCTCGGCACGTCCGTCGTCGGAGCACGAATCGCAAATTCATCACCGAACCCTGGCATCACCTCGTAAGCCCAGATCATGAGTGCCCATGCCGGCCCATAAATGTGATACTTTTTCGACCTCGCCTGAAAGGTCCTCATGTAGTACTGAAGGGTCTTGTAGGAGTACGCACCCCAAGGAAAGGAATTGAACTGATCAGTGTCGTCGATCAACTCCCACAACCACTGGTGGGGTGGAGACTGCCCGTCATGACCGAGGATAAAACAATTGGCCATTAACAAGTTGGACAGCTTCAAACGAATTTGCCCGTCTGGATCATTGTCGGACTTCAGTGTCAACAAATGGGAGTGCAACAAAGCCGCCTTCTGAACATGGCCGCCACAGACATCTTGAAATAAACGCGATACCCTTAGCTCCCTCTGAATCCTGGGATCAAAATCTGTAGGGCCAAATCTCAACCCTGTGATGAGAGCGTGGTCCTGAACGGTATACTCTACGTACTGGCCCCTAATGTGGAACCAAATTCCCACCTCCGTCACGACAGCTCGAGATAACACGGAGTGGAGCAAGGGTTTACTATTTTGACCAGGCTCCCAATCGAGCAAATGTCCAAAAGGTCCTTGCTGAAACTGATCGACCAATTCGCCCCCTTCATAGTTGTCGGTCAATGCAAACTTTATATCTTCCAACAGTTGAAGCCTGTAATAGTTGCCGACATCATATTTACGGTTGATCAAATTGCTTCGACAGTACCGTGGCGCCAGAGAATCCTGTAAAACAAGATCAATTAAAATTAACAAACTCATTAATTACATAATTCATTATTTAAAATAAAATCACTTAAATTAATTAATTTAAACAAAATAATAATCATTTAATTACAAATAAAATTTAATAATAATATTACGTAACATATAAAATACATGTAAATTTATATTCCTAGTTAGAAAAAAATTTGGAATTTTTGGACATAGCTGGCCGGTCGGTTGGGTTGTCGGAAAATCAAGATTTCCGGCGACCGGATTTGGTGGCCAGACGGCTATTTTCCGGCAACGGAAGGACCGGCCGCCTATGCCAAAAAATTTCACTTATTTTTCTAAACCTAGATATGAATTTTTCGTGCCAAAACATTACATATTTTGAATTATTATACAATTTAATCACATAAAATAATTATAGTAAATAAATAATAATAAACTTATAATAGAAAAAATAAATATAGGAATTATTTGACATATAAAATACATGTAAATTTATATTCCTACTTAGAAAAAAATGTGGAATTTTCGGACATAGCCGGCCGGTCGGTCGGGTTGCCGGAAAATCGAAGTTTCCGGCGACCGGAATTGGTGGCCGGACGGCTATTTTCCGGCAAAGTAAGGACCGGCCGCCTATGCCAAAAAATTCCACTTATTTTCCTAAACCTAAATATGAATTTTTCATGCCAAATCATTACATATTTTGAATTATTATAAAATTTAATCATATAAAATAATTATACTAAATAAATAATAATCAACTAATAATAGAAAAAACAAATAGAGGAATTATGTAACATATAAAATACATGTAAGTTTATATTCCTAGTTAGAAAAAATTTGGAATTTTCGGACATAGCCGGCCGGTCCGTCGGGTGGCCGGAAAAGCGATATTTCTGGCGACCGGAATTGGTGGCCGGACGGCTATTTTCCGGCAACGGAAGGACCGGCCGCCTATGCCAAAAAATTCCACTTATTTTTCTAAACCTAAATGTGAATTTTTTGTGCCAAAACATTACATATTTTGAATTATTATACAATTTAATCACATAAAATAATTATACTAAATAAATAATAATCAACTAATAATAGAAAAAATAAATAAAGGAATTATGTGACATATAAAATACATGTAAATTTATATTCCTAGTTAGAAAAATATGTAGAATTTTTGGACATAGCCGGCCGGTCCGTCGGGTTGCCGGAAAAACGATTTTTCCGGTGACCGGAATAGGCGACCGGATGGCCGTTTTCCGGCACTGGAAGGACCGGCCGCCTATGCCAAAAAATTCCACTTATTTTTCTGAACCTAAATATGAATTTTAAAAGGACAACAACTACAAATGACTAATAATTTCGAATTTTATCATAACAATTAATACAATTTAAATAAAATAAAAATCATTTAATTATATAAAAATCAATTAGCGAATACAATAAAATCCTAACAAATAATAAAATTTCAATTCATATAATACTACATTCATCGGAAAACATACCGATATTCGTCATGGTATTACTTCGACGGAGATCCCCGATTCGTTTTCCAGTAAGACAAAGTGGTCGTCGTTGATTATGTATTGTGACCCCATTACTCCATCGAGTTGTTAGGTGCTCGTTTCTCGGTTGGGAGATGAGGGTTTGAGAGTATTGGAGTTGAGGGAGGATGAGTGAGTTTGTGTGTTTTCTTCAATTATGTTATATATATTTCTACCCTAAGGACCCTTATATATTGATGCATGAAGAATCATCATTAATATTCCAAAGGTTCCAAACATATACTACACGACACACACATCTCAGAGGGCCGAGCTTCACGGGCTTTCCCTTCCCTAATTTCTAAATCAAAAAAAATATTCTCATAAATTATTTAACAAAACAACAAAAAATAAAAAAATCAAACAACAAAAATACAAAAATAATCGGCATAATTTTTGGGGGTGGGGGATACGAGATTTGTCGAGAGTAAAAAAAAAGTGGGGTCCATACAATACACTATTTTATTATGTAAGGGTAGTTTTTACATTAGTGTTATTTTTGGGGTAGTTTTTACATTAAGTGTTTTAAAAGGGTAGAAAACCCTAAGCCCCCTACTGTCATTGTCCTTAGTTAAGCAAAAACACAAAAACATGCTAGTTGGTAGCTTGGATAGTGATTAGATAGCTAGATTACTAGTTGAAATTCTCACGCCGTAACATTCCTTGTGGATTCGACTTGAATATACTATTCGATTATCATTGCATCCTCTCACCCTCAAAAGTAGAGCGATCACTTTCGGAGTACCCCAAATGTGTTGGACAATTATACGAGGTCCATCACGACTCTGGTACTGTGATAATATGCGAGATATTATGTATGTTTGCATTATTATGCATAACATGATAATCGAATATGAAGGGGCGACTGCCACAAATTGAAGTCCTGATGATGACGAGCCTTCAAGTAGTATCTGAAGGAATCTACTAGTTGCTCGAGATCCGACCCAATTTTTTCAGGAGTACATTAAGCGCATTGTTGATTTACACGACCTAAGAGCGTACACTCATCTCACAAATAATTTGGTCGAAGAATTGTGGACATGTGTTTGCTCATATGTAGTAGTTTTTTTTTATTTCTATTTTTAATTATTAACTTATATTGTTTTTTATTTTATGTAATATTGTTTTTAAGTTCAATATATTTTTTAATTAAATATAATGCATTAAAAATTTAAATAACTGAAAAATGAAAAACAAAAATCGAAAAGAGCTCCAAAGAGAGCCTGTGTACTAAGAATGATTTTAAAGAGGGTTAATGGTTATGGGAGAGAGCCTCTCCCATTGCCCGGCTATGAGCCAGCCTAAAATGTCTTTAAAACTATGAAGGAAGATAAAGAAGAAAGGTTTAATAAAGAGAAGGAATGGTTGAAGCATGGAAGAAGTCGCATTCTTATTTTACGCTTTTAATGTAATTGATAGTTGCCCTTAGTATAAATAGATTTGTCTTTCCTATTCTCTGGTACAATTCTCCATAATGTAGACAATTAATGAAATTTTATTTTTTCCCAATTTCTCTCTTCTTCTTCTTCTTCCCGTATTTCCTCTCTACACTTCTCGATCTCTATCTCTGCAAATTTCATGGTTAATCTTCTATTTTCAACAAAAACAGCCACCCCCAAAAGAAATGCCCCCCCCCCCCAAATTATATGGGTGAAAAATTAAAATACCCTTTTCTTAAACATGAATGTAAAATATACCCCATTTTTAATTTGAATGTGCAAAATGCCCCTTTTCTTTACCGCCCACCGCCCGCTCCTCCTCACCGCCCACCGCCCACCTCTTGTGACGTTTTTTATTTTTCTTTACTTAATATTAATGTTATAACGGAATAGAGTAATTGTGAAATCGAAACATACATAAAGCGTAAAAGTGACACAGAGTTACGTGGTTCACCAACGTTGTGTTGGCTACGTCCACGGGCAAGAACGGAGAACAGCGAGACCCCCGTTTGCGTGGCGGCAAACATTACGGATTCAAGGCATACTAACAATTAATTTAATAATTTTTTGGCTAAAAGTAACTTAATTAATTATAATTAACTTAGGTTACTTTTATAATTAATTAGGTTACTTTTAGTTAATTATTTCATAATTGCATAGTTAATTTTTTGGTTTAGTTTGTATCATGCGCAATATTCCTTGCTAATTAAATTAGTACTAAACATGATGCATTGGTAAACAAACTCAAATTTATATATTAAAATAATATAAGGGGCATAAATCACATGATTTGTTAAAAGGGGTATAATCAACATGTCGGTTTTCAAAAATGACAATTTAATTTATTAAGACAAATTATATCAAGCTCAACTTTAAAAAAAATAACCGAAGTCCAACCATTTTTTTTAATCTTCCTTTTCAGTTTCACTCTCTCTCTCTTTAATATTTCGTTCCTCATCTGCACTCTCTCTCTTTCTTCTTCGAGTTCCATGTCTTCTTCTTCTTCCCGTTTTCTTCTTTCGTCTTTTTCTCATTATTTATTTCCTCAAAAAATTTGAAGCTTCATCTTTTAATAAAATTTCAATTCTAATTTTTAAATTTGCAACACTCAACAACGTCTTTTACATTAATTCCATTTAAATTAATGGGATGTCCCTTTTTTAAATAAAATATCAAAACTCTTTGAATATTTTAATACTATTTTGTAAGATATTATCGTAATATAATAATTATTTTTAAATTATATTTTAGTAAAATTTAAAGGGACACACTTGGGTCAGCAAGAGGTACCGTGCGGACGGCTAAAACACTGACACTTTTATTCGTATAGATTAACACTTTTCTATATAAAGATTGACACTTTTAAAAATTGACATTTTATTTGTAAAATAATTATATTAAAGATTGACACTTTTATTCGTATAGATTAACATTTTTCTGTATAAAGATTGACATTTTGACCCGACCACACTATGTGGCCGACCTCATCCAAGTTTTTGTCAAATTTAAAAGCTTAATTTTATAATTAGCGCGGATGCTCTTAGCGTTAAAAATCAATCAAAAACTATAGATATATACGTGAGGAAAAAAATATCTGCATCTAGTGTTCGGCCATCGTGGATTTCCAACATCCAAAAAGCAAAATTAAAGACAAAAACAGAATCAGTATTCCTAAATAAAAAAACATAATTTCCAATATTCGTCCCTCTTCTAAAGAATGTCTGATCCAGAGAGTGCATCCCACTTCAAAAAGTTCTGTTAAGTACAACGCTAAGCAACTTGTCGTACAAATACAATCTTTCCATCTTCTAATTCTAACTATACTATACACAGCCTTCTTCCATGATTAACTTTAATAAAACTGAGTTCATGTGTACTAAAGAGAGAAAACCTTCTGCTTATTGATAAAAAAAAAAATAATAATAAAAAAAAAATCAAGCTTTGGAATTCTTGGATATTAGAAACTGAAGGAAAAATAAAGAAGAAACATCAAGTTTATTACACTGATTTGCGATCGCTGCATGCTTAACTGGGATAACTTAGAATAGCAAAAACACATACAATAAAAGTTTAAAAAAAAAAAAAAAAAAGAACAGCAGCGAGAGGGAATTAATCTGATATGGGTGTTATTAAATGATTGTTTTATTTGAATTTAGACATGCACTAACCACTAACAACAATGGAATGGAACAAATTACATTTTTGGAAGAATGTGAAGCTAGAGAAATAAATGATAGTAGAATAGATTAATTAGCGAGGTCGAGCTGTTCCCATTTGTTGGTAGTGAGAGTAATATAAGCAGAAGCTTTCTTGTCGATGCCTGGCTCCGCCACCCACCGCCCTCTGTCCTCGTCGCTCGGGTACACTTTGTAGGCCTTCACGTACTCCTCCGCCTTATATTCGTCCCCTCTTTTCGACCTCTTGCTCTTGAACATCCCGAACAAAGAGAACGACGACTGCTTCTTCTGCCTGTTGTTCCCTCCCATGTTTTTTACTAGCTAGTAGCTACTATACCTCTTCTTCTTCTTTTTTTTTTACTGCTTCCTTTTTTCTTTTCTTAGGAGAAGAAACAGAAACAGATGTGGAGAGAGGAGGGAGAAAGTGAGGTTGTGTTGTGGTGGTGATTGTTGAAGGGTGTGGAGTTGTGTGGTATTTATAGTACATCTGTGGAAGGTGGGGAATCTTGAGATCTCGAGAGCCGCTGATTTGATCCATGGTTGTGATTTTACTCATTTTGAAATCACAGTTGTGCTTCTTTTTCTTTCTTTCTTCTTATTATTTGATCACTTGAGATTCTTTCTTCCTACCTTTTTTTGGTCTTTTACTTGTGTCTTGTTATAGTTAATTTTCTTCCCGATATTCTTCAATTTTGGTTTCTTCTTTCTTAATCTAATTCTATTAAAGTGTATTTACTTTTTCTACCTCTATTCAGATAGATAGATGGAGATAAAAACAACATTAATTTATAATATAAATATAGAATTCATATACTACCCACATCTCACTCATTTAGTCCAATTTCTAAATGGCACAAGAACCAAGGAAAAGAGAGATATGTGGATATAATTAATTATGAGGAGATAGAGTTAATTGTAGTCAAGTATTCTTTGTCATTTTAAGAAATGAGACTAATAAGTGAGACGGACCGAAACGGCAAATGAGACTAAGTCAATGAAATGGTACTTTCCTTATTTCAGTGTCCACAATAAGCAAACACTTTTCATTTCAATAAATAGACCTCACATAAAAAATTACTCCCTCCATTTCGTCGAATATGACTCATTTCAATATGGTCTATTCTGGCACGCTTTTTCACGCTTCTTGATGATGAGTTTTAAAATGAATTTTTGAAGATTTTTTTCTTTTACGGGATACTCTGACAGTCTGAAGCGTGCCAGAATAGACCATATTGAAATGACTCATATTCGACGAAATGGAGGTAGTATTTTATAACAAATGGGTCCATACTTATTCACTTTATAACACCTATCTTGTACAACAAATGTGACCCAAAAATTTATTTTATAACACATCATCATAATATATTAAAACCCATGCCCCACCATTTATGTTTAAAGATGGTGCACGGAGGTAGTATAATTTTTGCGGAAGGAGGAAGTAGGACGTATTAGGGATGTTCAAAGTTTGGTTTACATCGTAAACCAAATCAGACCAATTGTATTATATAGTTTGGTTTGATTTACGGTTTGAAAAAATATGATTTGGTTAATTATTTTCAAAATTTATGGTTTACGATTTTTTGTTTGTAAAAATATATTAACCAAACAGAGCCGTAAAACCTTATTGTAATTATGATAAATATTAGAACCAATTATTATTTTTGAGGGTTGAGAAATATTAACTAAAGAAAAAAAAAAGCTAATACACTTCAAACTTTTTTTTTTTTTGTATAAAATAGTTATTTCAACTATTTATAGGGTCTATTTTTTTGTGTTATTATGTATATTTTCTAAATTTTATTTGAATTTCAAAATATTTACTTTTGAATATAAATGTTAGATTGTAGTACAAGATTTTCGTTGTGTTGGGAACTCTTTTTTACTGTCAATTTTTAATTCATAAGAGAGTATATATTTTTTTTCTATTTGAAATTTAAGTGCAAACATGTTTTATATAAAAGAGAAGCAAATGAAAAATATTTAAAGACCGCAAACCGAACCACATTAAACCGTATTTTGGTTTGTGTTCGTTTTAGTGCTAGTATGGTTTGATTTGAGTTCAAAAATTTACCACACCATGTTTTACAGTTTGATTTGATTTTGACATCAAACTGCACACCCCTAGGATGTATATATATGCTAGAAAAGAACTCCAATGGTCTCAACCATTATAGTCCCTTTTATTATTACAAATTAACTCACTTAAATATAAAATAAGTAAAGATAGTTGGGATGAAGTGAGATGAGTGTTTTATTATTATTATTATTATTATTATTATTATTATTATTATTTATAAATATCGTGAAAATTCGCAACTGCTACCTGTGGTGTGCACTGGGTAAACTCATGCCCTGGATAAACTACAATTGAAACGACAAGTGTGATAGACTCAAACTCATTAAAATATTGATAAAATTTGAACCCGTGATCATTTAAGCTACACACGTACCACACTATCATTGGAACACTCGTAGGAGGCAGAAGAGTGGAGTTCCTTAGACTAGATTTATCAACGACTTGAAACGTAGGTCGTAAGCATACGACAAAGAAGTTGATTTAAAAAAAAGAAAAAGAAAAATCGTCTAAGTCGCTGCAACCGAAACTCTCTACAACCCAACCCATGACTTTGGTTATTCAAGGGGGAGTTGCCATTTGTCACAATGGTATTGGACTATTAGATTTTTAAAAGATAATTCTTATTATCCTAATATTATCTAAAAATATATGTTAAAAAATTAAAAAAATATACCATAATTTAAGATTTTCGATTCTCTATAAATAGAGACCCACATTGATATAGTTTCATACACAAAAAAAAAACCCTCTTCATTCCAATTTCATATTATCTTTCTGAATAAATTTCTCCCTTTTTTTGATAAAAAATGGATCCAAATGATCCAAATAATTTATCAAACTCTCAAAATTATTCATACCCGAATGATCAAAATTATTTATAAAATTAGCATAATACATTATATAATTTTATAATTTTAAATATAAAAATAATAAATAATATAAAACTCATTGTAGCTAAAAATAATATGTAAAATAAATTATATTGTATATTAGGTTGGGTCATTGATAAATGATAGTATATGTTGTGAAATTGAGTTGAGTTGTAGATTGTGTAGGTGGAGGAGTGAAAAATTAATATTTTACGTATAGGTTGAGTTGTGGTGGGTTGTTGATAAATGTAGTTTTAGGAGGCGTGAAAGTTAGTAAAGACATACCCCCTCCGTCCCATTTAAATAGTCATGTTTCTTTTCGGCACGTGATTTTAGTAGAATATATTTTATTAGAGGGAGAAGGGGTCCACTAATGTTTAATGCTTTCTGATTGGTCCAATTCTTTCCTTTTCTGAAAGCAAGACTATTGGTATGAGACGGTCCGATTAGGAAAACATGACAGTTTAAATGGGATGAAGAGAGTATTATTTACGACCAAAAGAATATAAAATTTGAACCACCGGTTCCCATTAAAGTTACCTAGAAACATACACGAGACGAGGGAATAGGGATAATTTTTGTAATTTTCGTAGCTAGCACGTTGGGCTAGAACTATGAATGATTGACCATCCTATTCCCTTCCTTTTTCTTCGAATTTTCTCAAAATTCGCAGAAAATGATTCGGTGTGATGAGATGTATGTAATTAGAAACGGGTATTCCACTCCATATTTTGGGAAAATTCCCTACTTAATTCACCCTCTAATGTCTTCTCAACCTAAAGGAAAAGCGCATCACACTATTTTAATTCATTCCAACTACAAAGTATCATTTCTTTACCTCCAATGTTACTTCCACTTCTAATTCTTCCCAACTCCCATTAATCGACTCCAACAAAATTCTTAATCTTTTCGAATTACTCAATATCGATACACGTGTCATATCCACGCTAATTGACAAACCTTCATTAAACTATGAACGACTTTTAAAATGTTGCAATTACAACACCCTTCATTTTTCGTCGAACTTTCTCCGATGTTCTATTGCTAAAAGAGCGTCGTTTTATTCACTGATGAAATTGGGATGTGCAATTATAAAATCTAAAGTGGTTTCGTATTTGACGTGTATTATAAATTGTGTTATAACTAAAAATCATATAGAATGTTATGTTTTTTTGCGGAAATTAATCATTACCATTATGCAACATTTATTATTATTATTATTATTATTATTATTATTATTATTATTATTATTATTATTATTATTATTATTATTATTATTATTATTATTATTATTATTATTATTATTATTATTATTATTCACACAAAAATAGTCACATTTTAGATAAAGTACGAGAGTATTATACTGCTATTGATTAGGAATCGTATACCAGTTGTGGAATTCTTATTTGCATTATTCTTTGTAGAAAGAAAGACTAGGAGGGTAAGGCATAATCTACCTAATTTTGCAAGAAAGCAGTGTTACCATGTTTAATTAATAATAATTATCAATCTACACCCAATGCAAGATTTAGAGTTCCTGATTTGCGCAGTTTATTTTATTTAATTTGTTATTAGGGAACTGATATGGCATAGCTATCAGTGTGAGAACTAAGTTTATCTGGAAGCTGTAAAGAATTAATTTTCTAATTAAGTATCTTGACTGATACATTGAACACTAATTTAATATTAGTTGTCCTAATACAACTGTTGTAGCACTACTTTTTTTATAAATAATTAACGTAGCAGCATTTGTTGAGCATTCTCATCGAGTCATCGATCCCCTATTCATTGTTTATATATATACAATTAATATCAAAATTAAAGATTGTACAACAGAGAATTCGAATTCAAGACCTTTGATTATAAGTATCAACCTCCTATCACTAGTCAAAAATTGACATATAAAATAAAAATTTAGTTAGAATTCAAGATCTTTGATTATAAGTAAGTATCAACCGCTAGATGAAAATTGACATACAAAATATAAAATTTAGTTACTACGAAAGATTGAAACAAAGACCTTACAATTGATAGGCAAGCTCCTTTGCAAACTCTACCAATTACTTTAATTTGTCACACACATAATTTATTTATTATATGTAATAATGTCACATATAATAGAATATCACTTTGAGTAGGAAACTCAATAAGTACACACTTTTAATATGGGTGAAGTCGCTTTCAATGAACAAATATCTCAGCGTTAGTCAAAAGCTCTGATACTATAATAAAATTTTACTTACTTTATCTAAAAGCTCAAACTTATTGGGAAATATAAAATCTATTCTTTTATATTATGATTCCCAAATAACATATGTATATATTTTAAAAACTAAATTTTATTAGAAAAATCTAAGCACTATATAGCACTACTATATGAGGGGTGAATGCATCGAGTGTGTTCAAGATAAAATAAGGGAGCTAGCATTTCTATTCTCAAGATAATTATAATAACCAATTATCACAAACTTATTAATTTTCTAATTAAAAATTCGAAATACTATTTATCAATTAGATGGCCTCCAAAAACTTAACCTTATATATTGTCACGGCTCGATAATATTCGGTCGGAGCAACTAAAAATCCTTGCAAGAATCAAGCAATTATTTAAAAAAATGCCGTGGAAAAGAAAAAGGGTCAAAAGAGACTTTAGATGATCTTTATTTGAATGATTGAGTTGATGTACTACCAATTATTATTTTTAGAAAGCTATGGGCTAACTTCATTTCAGCTTCCAACATTGCCTTCAAGCTGTCGACCTTTTGGGATTCTTACAAAAAAATCCTAAAACAAAATTAAAGCAAGATATTTACAATTATTTTCTTTCATCAACTTGTACTTGGCAACTACGGAATTTCACATTTATACTTCCGTTTTGCTTTTGACAAAAATATATGTATATTATTGCTATTTTTGCATAGGTTAGGTAGTGAGCATTTGCTGTCTTTACTCTTTACCCTTTAATTTAATTAATCTACTATTTTTAGATGATTATTTAATCAAATGTTTAATTAATTAAGCTTATATTGCTAGGCTGTCAAAGATGATTTCGCGTGATCGACTTAATTTCTTTTGTACGAATTCTTGACGGCTCTAAACGAAAAAGAATAGTTAATTATTAGCTAGAGCTAGTTTTTGTTGGTGTAGTTTTGTCACGACCGCACTTTACTAATTAATAGCCAAGCTCGGTGATTCGTGACTATGGTGGAATTAACGAATAATAAAGAAAAAGAAGTGAAATTTTGAGATTTGACGCTAACAAATTATAAAGCAACATTGATAAGTGGGCATAATAGTTGAAAGTAGTACGACGCGATTTGTCGTGATTCTGACTTAGATTACAACCAAATTGAAAATGATTCAGAATATTAGAGTGTACGCAGCGGAAATGTGTGGGAATATGTGTATGGAGACACGTATTACCAAGAGTGTTCATCAACTACACTAATCGCTAACTTCGACAAAACATCGCTGGCCACTCTTCCGTCATCCAGCTCAACCTGCACATTGGAAATAATGTACAGGACGTGAGTACGGAGTACTCAGTGGACACAATGCCCAAAACATTTTTATTGTCAAGCCATTCATAGTGAAGCATAGGGTTTTATTGAAAGGTCTATGTTCACGAAAAACTAAGTTATCTTAAAAGTGTCTGCGCAGACTAAGTCCTGTAGTAATCTACCATATCTGAGTTTGTTATGCCCGAGGAGTTGGCCACCTCACTCGGTCACCTGATCGGTCACTATCTGAATGACACGATCAATGCGTACACTAGTCCAAGGATAATAACTGATCATTCAAGGACCCGAATTCGATTTATGAATTGGCATTTCGCCATTTAACAGATAGGCATCATACAAAAACTGAAAACATTTATAGCATGACAATGCTTTAGAAGAACTACTGAATATAATAAAACATGCTTGGTTTTATAGAAAGCCCACCTCGTTGTTTTCTTCTCTACTGCAGCGAGGCTTGATCTCTGCTTTCGCTACTGTCCCTCCCTTGCGTACCCTTCGATTAAAGAGATCGAGGTAAGTTTCGTATTCTAACGAATAAAATCTTATCTAAGATTTTAGCTTTAATTCTGATCGGAGGTTATTCTAAATCCAGTAACGTGGTTACTGTTATCTAGGCTCGATTTATAAATTCCGTCATGTGAACGGTTCATAAGATTTTTATCAATAAATCAATCTTTGATTTATTGTGAAACTGGGCTAATTAGTTTTAATTGCATACTCAGTTATTTAAAGATTCTTGGTTGATTAACTTATCTAAGGTTAATTATCTAAATCGCGAATAATTCATTTAGAAGAATCGGAATTAAATATGGAGAATTAATCGCATCTCGTTTCAGAATTAATTAGGGCATTGGGCTCGTATTTGGGTAAATGGGCTCAGGCTCGAATAATTTCGGCCCACCTACTCTTCAGTCCGGCCCGGACCCGTTTCTAACCCGGACCGAACCGACCCGGCTGAACAAACACACCCTAACCCAAAATTCCCCTTTTCCCATTCATTTCCGCTGAACCCGTTTCTCTCTCAATCGCGATCCTTCTCTCTGCATTTCTTCTTCTCTATTCTTCTTCTCCGGTTGTCTTCTCCGGTAATGACTTCGGTGGCACCTCAATCAAGGGGTCGTCGTCCGTCATCTGTTTCTCTCACGATTTTCAATCGTCCCTTCTACTTCTCGATCCAGCGACCGGCGATTTCAACCATCGCCATTGCTCTTGGCCGTCGTCGTCTCGACAATGGCCCTGTCCTTCGTCCGTCTCTCTCTCCTTCTCTCTAGGCTTATTTTGCCCAATTTAAGAACCCTAGCTTCCGAATCAGGGAACATCCACTAGACTACTACCAATCCAACTTCCGAACGAGATTCATCTCTTTGGCTGGTCTTGCTGCGTGGGAGGTGGTCGCCGTAGTGATGGAGGAGACGCTGTGGTTTTGGAAGCCTCGCCTCAACCCGATGGATTCCGCCTTCTCCTTTGCCGGCGTTGAAGTCGGATACCTCCGACTCGTCATCTCACCTCTCCCTTTCCAGTTCTCCTTTCTTCCAACTAATTTAATTACTAACTCGTTTCTCATTCTTGCAGATTTTTGGCACCGCGAGGACGCCGTCGGGTTATTACTGCTATTGCCGGTCTGCTCCCGTCAGGGCCGCGGCCTTGACGGAGGTTCGACTCTCTTCCTCGCTCTCTCCCTATGCTAAGTTCTCTTCCTTTATTCCTTAACTAGAACTTTTAGAAATTACAAGTATGTGTGTTATTGTCTTGGATTCTGGATTTTTAGTTAGATACATGCTTCATTGGTATAGTTAATAAGCATCGTATTCTAGTTGCTCTTGAGAAGGGTTTGTTTCTGTTTCAACTTGTGTGCTTCTAAAGTTTTGTCATTATGAGTATGCTTTATGAATTCGAGCTAAAACGGTGGTGTCATGCTAGTATGTTTGTTTGTCTAGAGGATAGAATTGTGGACATGCTTGTTCTTAGGCTGTTGGTGTGAACTAAAGGTATGCTTGGTTGATGGAATCTGAATTGATGTGCCTATCATGCTTGTTGGTTTTGAATCGTGGTTGAGAATTTGAAACTGAAAACTGTGGCATGCTTCTCTAGTTCTAGAAGATTTGGGATTTGCTATTACCTTAGGTGAGTGAAGGGCTGTAGTTGCTAGCTCTTCCCCTTCTCTTTTCCTTCTTGCCTCCTCTTGATTCTATCCTTTCTCGGTTCTCTCTTGGTGTTTGAAAACTTTGGTGAATGTTTGAAGAAGTGTGGCTGATTTGGTGAGGTTGAGGGTATGTATAAAGGGTTTAGTCTCTTGATGACCTAAAGGGAGGTTGGTTGACTCAACAGAGTCAGATTTTAGAGCCTCAATGTTTCTATTTCCATGTCTAATTTGTTTCTCTTGAAGATTCCTGCAGATTTTATTTGGTTTCTAGTGTGTAGCCTTGGTTCTCTTCCCTTATTGTTTCATTGACTGCTCTTCCTTTCTTTTGCAGGTATCAAAATCGCATGAAGCTACTGCCTCTAAAGTTGTGCTTGGCTTCTCCCAATAGCTGATTTATTTCTCTAATTAGCTATGGTATTTGTCTTATTTTCAGGTTTTGAATCTCTATTTTATTATTGAGAGCTGACCTTCTTCCTTTCTCTTTTGCAGGTTGCTAAATGGATGTTATCTCTGCTTGCTAGGATCGAGTGTCCTCAATGGGCAGATTCCCTTTCCATTTTTGGAGGCTAAGAGCTTAGGAGGTTGTCTTATTTGTTGACTTCAAAAGTATTGTGTAGATATCTGCCTCCTTTGTAGCTCACGTGACTAAGTGCTAGAAGGATTTGGAAGAAGTTAATTGTCTTGTTGTTAGAGTTAGCAAGGTTTCATTTTAGTGCTATTTTCGATTATATAAAAAAAAAATGTATAAATGTGGAGAAAGTCTATGCGTATGTATATTATCTTAGGGCACTATTTGTGGTTTGGCCCATTAATATTAATTAAATGGGCTAAGCTCGATTACGTTAGTCGATTGGGCCTCGGCCCAATTAAAAATCGAGAGGTCGACGACCATCTATTACTCGAGCTAATTCGATCATCACTTGGCTAATGCGATTGAGAATAAAAATGATTCCTTTATTCGAGTTCTAATTATTTATTGAAATTAAATAATATGGAAATCAATTTGCTACTTGGTTCTATCACTACTTCCCAATCGATTACTCGAAGAATAAAATTTTAAAAGTCGAGTCGCTACTTGATTTAATTATTGCTCTCTAAGCAATTGTTTTAGAAATTCTGAATACTAGAAGTTGATAATATAACTCGATCAATCAAAATTAATTAACTTAAATCGAGATAAATTCGCTAACTAGTTAAGTAAAATGCAGGGCGTTACATCCTACCCCTCTTAAAAGAAATTTCGTCCCAAAATTTACGTACCTTCGTTAAATAACTCCGGATATCTCTCTTTCATCTTATCCTCGAGTTCCCACGTAGCTTCTTCCTGACCGTGGTGCTTCCACAAAACTTTCACCGAAGTGATAGATTTATGCCTGAGCTGTTGTACCTTTCGGTCTAGGATTGCCTCTGGCCTATTCTCGTAACTCAAATCTGCATTAAGTTCAACTTCCTCTTGATGGATTACGTGCTTTGGGTCGTGCACGTACTTCCGAAGTTGCGAAACGTGGAAAACGTTGTGCACGTTTCCAAGGCTTGGCGGTAACGCCAGCCTATAGGCTACTGGTCCGATTCTCTCTAAAATTTCGTAAGGTCCGATGAAACGTGGCCTCAGTTTTCCTTTAACTCCAAATCTCATTATCCCCTTGGAAGGAGATACTTTTAGAAACACCTTGTCTCCTACTTCAAACTGAATCTCGGTTCGACGATTGTCGGCATAAGATTTCTGTCTATCCTGAGCTTCCTTAATTCTTTCTCTAATTTGGCGCACGATCTCGATCATGTCGCTGATCGCGTCAGGGCCTAACATTTTTCTCTCACCGACCTCATCCCAATAAAGCGGTGATCTACACTTTCTTCCATACATCGCTTCGTATGGTGCCATATCTATGGTCGCCTGATAGCTATTGTTGTAGGCAAACTCGATCAGGGGTAATACTGGCTCCCAATGACCACCTCGGTCAAGTACTACCGTTCTCAACATGTCCTCTAAGGTTTGTATGGTCCTTTCTGACTGCCCATCGGTCTGAGGGTGAAAAGCAGTACTAAAATTCAATCTGGTTCCAAGTTCTTTTTGTAAGCTCATCCAAAATCTAGAGGTGAATTTTGAATCTCGGTCTGACGTGATCGAGATTGGTATTCCATGGAGGCGTACTATCTCGCGAACATACAACTGAGCTAGTTTCTCTGACCCGCACGTTATTGGGATCGGGAGAAAGTGTGCGCTCTTTGTAAGTCAATCTATGATCACCCAGATGGCTGTATTTCCTCTTCTTGATTTCGGCAATCCTGTAACAAAATCCATGGCGATATGCTCCCATTTCCACTGTGGAATTTCTAGGGGTTGCAATTTGCCATAAGGTCGCTGATGTAGAGCTTTCACTTGCTGGCAGGCTAGGCATCTTACCACAAACGATGCTATGTCCTTCTTCATGCCATCCCACCAGAATTTCTTCTTGAGGTCTTGATACATCTTTGTACTACCAGGGTGCGCGGTATACGGTGTATCGTGTGCTTCACTCAAAATTTCATTTTTGAGTTCCTCGTTAGGTGGGATGCACAGTCTTCCTTCGACCGTTATTGCATTATCTGGTTCTTCGCGGTACTCTCCGGGCTCTCCCATTCTGATTTTCAAGAGTATCTTCTCGAGTGTTTCGTCCTTCCTCTGAGCCTGAAGAATTCGACTTCTCAAGTCGGGTTCTACGGTTAGGGTGGCAATTATCCCTTCTACCGTTGCTGGTGGCAGTACCACTTCTAAGTTCATCCTTTCGAATTCTAGGATAAGTTTCTCTTCTTCAGTTAAAAGAAATGCTACCTTTGACTGTGCCTTGCGACTTAGCGCGTCTGCTACTACGTTAGCTTTGCCCGGATGGTAGTTGATTCCACAATCATAGTCCTTCACTAATTCGAGCCATCTTCTCTGCCTCATGTTAAGGTCTCTTTGCTCGAAAAAGTATTTGAGACTCTTGTGATCTGTGAAAATCTCACACCGTACTCCGTAGAGATGGTGTCTCCAGATCTTCAGGGCGTGTACCACTGCTGCCAATTCTAAGTCATGGGTTGGGTAGTGGAGCTCGTGTGGTCTAAGCTGTCGTGAAGCATAAGCTATCACCTTCCCTTCTTGCATTAGAACACATCCTAGCCCATTCTTGGAAGCATCTGTGTAAACGATATATTCCTTGTCCGGGTCTGGGACTGCCAGAATTGGGGCGGTAGTCAGTTTCTCCTTCAACTGTTGAAAGTTTGATTCTCATTCCGGTGTCCATATGTACTTGATCCCTTTCCTTAGGAGCTGTGTCATTGGCCTGGCTATCTTAGAAAATCCTTCTATGAATCTTCGATAGTAGCCAGCTAATCCTAAGAAACTTTGGATTTCGTTTGGTGTTGATGGGGATTTCCAGTTCTGAACTGCTTCGACTTTTGCGGGGTCCACTTTAATTCCTTCAGCTGACACAATATGACCCAAAAATGTTATTTCTTCTAGCCAAAATTCACACTTGCTGAACTTGGCGTAAAGCTTCTCTATTCTCAGAGTTCCTAATACTGTCTTCAGGTGGTCCTCATGTTCTTGTTTGCTCTTTGAGTAAATCAGGACGTCATCTATGAAAACTAAGACAAATTTGTCTAAGTACGGGTGAAAAACCCGATTCATGAGATCCATGAATACCGCTGGCGCATTCGTTAACCCAAATGGTACAACTACGAACTCGTAATGTCCATATCTGGTTCGGAATGCCGTCTTGGGTATATCCTCCGGTCGGATCTTCAATTGATGGTATCCTGATCTAAGATCTATCTTTGAGAAGACACTCGCTCCCTTGAGTTGGTCAAACAGATCATCGATCCTTGGTAATGGATACTTATTCTTAAGGGTTAGCTTGTTCAGTCCTCGATAATCTATACACATCCTCATGGAGCCGTCCTTCTTCTTTACAAACAGTACTGGTGCTCCCCATGGTGACACACTAGGTCTGATGAAACCTAGGTCCAGAAGCTCTTGGAGTTGTACTTTTAGTTCCTCCAGTTCTTTTGGTGCCATTCGGTATGGTGCCTTGGATATCGGGGCTGATCCAGGTTCCAAATCGATGGTAAACTCTATCTTCCTATCAGGTGGTAGTCCTGGTAGTACGTCCGGAAAAACATCGGGAAATTCACGAGCGATTTCAACATCTTCGATCTTCTTCTCCTTCTCGTCCTTGGGTTCCTCATTCAGGTAAACGAGGTACGCTGGGTTCCCTTTTCTTATCAAGGTTGCTGCTTGGATGGCGGAAATCACCGATTTTCGCTTATTTAAAGCAATTCCGTGGAAAGTTGTCGGTTCCTTACCCGGCATTCTAAAGGAAATCTTTCTCTCCTTGCAGAGGATGGTGGCGTAGTTTTCGGCTAGCCAATCCATTCCTAAGATTATGTCTACGTCCTTCATCGGTAAGACGCTCAGATTATTTGCTAGGAGTTTGTGTGATCCTAGGTTCAGTTCTAAATTTGAGCAACGGTGCGTAAGAGTGATGTTCCCTCCTACAGGCGATGTAATTCGCATATCCGTCCCTATTGGTTCCGTTCTCAGACTTAGATATTCTACGCATGCTTTTGCGATGAATGAATGCGAAGCACCCGTATCAAATAAAATAATTACAGGTATCTCACGGAGTATGCCCATACCTGCCAAGTTTCCCTGATTTCCTTGATTCCTAGCGGGTTGCTTCTGCTTCATTGCATGAACCTTTGCGTTCTGTTGTTGCATATGTTGCCGGAACTGTTGGTGTTGCGGTGGAAGCGGGGGAGGCGGTGGGAGTTGTTGCCGCTGCGGTCCTTGCTGGGCTTGCATTGCTCAAAGTTGTTGGTTCTGGCTAGGTTGACCTGACTTCGAGGTCGTTCCCTCCTGCTTCTTGGGGCAGTTGTTCGCAAAATGCCCTTTCTGTCCACATGAATAGCAACTGTCGCTCCCCGCCCTACAGACTCCCTCATGTCTTCTGTTGCACTTGGGGCATTGGGCGTATCTGGTTGGGAAGTTCCCGGTCAGAGCCGGCGCAGTTTGCTTTTCAGAGTTTTGAGGGCGTGGTTGTCCTTGCCACGGTTTCTTCCCACCTCGATTTCCGTGATTATTATCCCACTTCCGTTTTCCCTTGTCGTGCTGTGGCTGAGCGTGAGTGGGGGTTGGCGTCGGGGTAGACGCAGGCTTGTCGCCAGGCATCGCTGCCTCGATGTCCAGTGCTCTTCCAAGAGACTCAGTGTATGATAGTCCGCCATGGCTTGCAAGCGCCATTCTGATCTCGTGCCTCAGACCGGCACAGAATTTCTCAGCCATCTTTTCGTCGGTGTCTACCTGATCCGGCGCGAAGCGGGACATGTCACAGAACACTCTGTCGTACTCAGTCACAGACATTTTTCCTTGTTTCAGACTGTAGAACTCATTCTCCTTCTTCTTTCGGTAACTTTTTGGAATGTATTTGTCGTAAATTCCAGTCTTAAACTGGTCCCATGTGAGGTTCTCAAGTTGTTCGGGGGTCATGGTCTTCCTTCGTGCCTCCCACCAGAAGTCAGCTGATCCCGACAACTGGAAGGATACACAGGTTAAGCGTTCCTGGTCAGTGCAGTGTAGGAAGTTGAATATCCGTTCCATGGCTCGTACCCAGATTTCTGCCTCGGTTGGGTCTCCAATGCCATTGAACACGGGTGGATTCTGTCTAAGGAATAGCTCTTCGATTCTCCTCTCAGGTGGAGGTGGAGGTGGGTTGTTATTTCCCTGGTTAACTTGTTCATGGTTTACTGATTCAGCTACGGGTGCCCTTCTAGGACGTCCGGGTGCTCTCCTTGGTGGCATTCTGCTGAATCAACAACGGTTAAATTCTAACCTCTTTGAGGCTTGCCTCAACCCAAGGTACGCATACACAGATATACTTGTATATAGACATATAGCATTTGTCCTCTTGTATTCTACACGGTTATAATATAGTTATTCATAATTGTCGTTTGATAAGGTGGGAAAAATATTTCTGAATTATTTCTACATACGAAGGAATAAACTATAATAGGCATCATATATATATAAGAGAAAATTGCCCAAAAGGGGTCTTAACCACATCAACAGAAGGTGCACTGTCTAAGTACACAACATGATGTTACCAGCTATGTGACATCACCTCAGGTACTTAGTCACGGAGTATCTAACATCCGTACTAACTGATCATAGCTACGATACTACGAAACGATCTAATCGTTTTCGTCTAGATACATAATACTGGAACATAAGAAAATAGGGTGAGTACGGTCTACTAGGCGCCGTTCTCAACCACTACAAAAGGGTACAAGGGTCGGTCACTCGGAATCTATGGTGTTGTGGTCCGAGCTGTAATCCACCTCGTCCTCGAGGTCGTCCTCGTCATCGTGGAGGCCGAAGTCCTGAGGGTCCTCATCATCTCCCAAGTGGAACTGAAGACCTATCTCATCATCCTCATCATCCTCGATGCCTGCTCCGAACTCAAATACCCCCGCCATAGGGGCGACCTGATCGTCCTCCTCATCAACATCCTCCTCGGGGCCCTCCTCGGGATCCTCCTCATCATCACTAGAATCCAGCTCATCGGGATCCTCTGCCCCTACTCCCGCTCCAGCTCCTGGCACAGGCTCGGGCTCGGGTAGCCTTAGTCTCTCAACCTCGTCAACACGTCGGACGTGCTCCCCGTCCGCTCGGGCTAGATCGGCCTGCTGTCGGACTAGGGTTGTCCAACTACTCCCTGGTTGTCGGAGGCTCTCCTGTACTGACGCGAACGCTCGTACCTAGCACGGTACTCCGCCATGCGTCTCTGAATCTCCTCAGTCTCCTGATGGAAGGCCTCCATCCTCCGATCCAACTCCGAGTCTCGAGATCTCACCAGATCGATCTCCCTAAGGATGCCTCTCGCCATATCGAACTGTCGGTGTCGTTCCTCTGCCCGTCCTACCCCTGGTAGTGGACGGTCTAACTCCTCAATCAGCCTCATACGACGCTCATGGTCCCCGTCTATCTGCTCCAAACGGTGCTCATGCTCCTGCTGACTCACGAAGCGCTCGAAATCCTCGGACACTCGCCTAAGGTGCTCGTCGTCCCTGCCAAAGCTGTGCCTCACATCCGAGATCACGCGGCTCAGCTCCTCGTGGCATCGACGCCACTCCTCCTCTCGGTCCCCTCGCTCCTCCCCCGGGCTGTCACTAATCACAATCGGGGCCTTCCCGCGATCGCCATCTCTGAGGGGCAGTGCTCGTAGGAGCCCAACTGAATGATCCATGGCAGCTGAATCGATGGAGCTACTACCTCCAGATGAGGTAGCCCAGTCCCGCTGCTCCGGGGTGACCCTCGCTCGAGTACGAGAAGGCTCCATCTCCTTGTCAGACTCATCTCTCTCTCGTCGTCCCAAGACGGGTGACGCAGGTAAAACAGCTAGGGGTAGAGGCGACGTCGGCTGCGGTGGGAGCTCGGGTGGCGGTGAGCTCGGTAGTGGGGGAACCTCGGGCAATGGTGCCTCAAGTGGCGATGCGGGCGCCCCACCAACCGCAGGTAACTCTCTCAGTGGCGCACCGTGGCGAGTGAAAGTCGTCTGTAGTGTCGTCATGAAGCCGTAGTAGTCACCTACATCCTCTAGACGATCCGGGTGCCTCGGGGTGTGTGCCTGGGCTAAGTGCTCAGCCCATCCCTGCCAGTTGGCAGGCAGTAGTGGCACCAGTCGACGGATGCCCTCGATCTCTCCAACCCCGTGTGTGTGGGCGCGGGCCCAAAGTCGGTGATAGGTGGCCAAGAACTGGCCCACGTTGTCACCGTGGCACATCTGGTAGGAGCGGTAGTAACGAATCACCTCATCTGGTGTGGCTCCCAGGCGAAGCGGCCTCCTATGCGTAAACATCCGTCCCGCCATCCTACACGCAACATGATCCTAATCAGTTCTGAAAATGAAAGAAATATGAAGGCGATAGTGATAACTTCTACATCTACGTGCTTAGCGTATATCTATCCTTTAGTTCCATAGTACTTCGTTCGTTAGTTCTTCTTTTATCGAACATGCGGTAACATGTTCAAATGAGGTGGACTTATTTTATGTTGCCACAAAGTTCGTGTTTCTAATTTCTACTTGTATGCTAAATTTTAAAGGCATTAGCAGCCTAGTGTAACGGTTTTTTTTTTCTTGGGAAACTATAACGTTTGACGAAAGCGTCTCGATTCTCATGTTGCTTCTTGTATCTAGTCGTCTGCTATCTTGCCTTGCTGTTCATCTTCTTCCTTGCTTGCTTGGAGAAGAGAGGAACTTCGTTCCAATCTTAGTTTAGACTTACTTTCTCGAAGTACGTGTCTAAAGCACTATGTTCTCTAAGAAGTTCACTTTTCTTTCTAAGTGATCTAAGAACTAGTTTCGGCTAAGTTCTTGCGAAAGAAATTCAATTTTTAATTAATTGAAGAAAGCATTTTCCTCACTTCCTCGTTGAGCGTGATGAGTTGGAGTGCTGAGCTTTTATTCGAAGGACTCTATTTAGTCTAGCGATTCAAGTCTAGACTATACTTTGAAGAAGACTCTTGGGTTTCAGAGCAGAACCTGAGGCTCTGATACCACTCTGTCACGACCGCACTTTACTAATTAATAGCCAAGCTCGGTGATTCGTGACTATGGTGGAATTAACGAATAATAAAGAAAAGGAAGTGAAATTTCGAGATTTGACGCTAACAAATTATAAAGGAACATCGATAAGTGGGCATAATAGTTGAAAGTAGTACGACGCGATTTGTCGTGATTCTGACTTAGATTACAACCAAATTGAAAATGATTCAGAATATTAGAGTGTACGCAGCGGAAATGTGTGGAAATACGTGTATGGAGACACGTATTACCAAGAGTGTTCATCAACTACACTAATCGCTAACTTTGACAAAACATCGCTGGCCACTCTTCCGTCATCCAGCTCAACCTGCACATTGGAAATAATGTACAAGGCGTGAGTACGGAGTACTCAGTGGACACAATGCCCAAAACATTTTTATTGTCAAGCCATTCATAGTGAAGCATAGGGTTTTATTGAAAGGTCTATGTTCACGAAAAACTAAGTTATCTTAAAAGTGTCTGCGCAGACTAAGTCCTGCAGTAATCTACCATATCTGAGTTTGTTATGCCCGAGGAGTTGGCCACCTCACTCGGTCACCTGATCGGTCACTATCTGAATGACACGATCAATGCGTACACTAGTCCAAGAATAATAACTGATCATTCAAGGACCCGAATTCGATTTATGAATTGGCATTTCGCCATTTAACAGATAGGCATCATACAAAAACTGAAAACATTTATAGCATGACAATGCTTTAGAAGAACTACTGAATATAATAAAACATGTTTAGTTTTATAGAAAGCCCACCTCGTTGTTTTCTTCTCTACTGCAGCGAGGCTTGATCTCTGCTTTCGCTACTGTCCCTCCCTTGCGTACCCTTCGATTAAAGAGATCGAGGTATGTTTCGTATTCTAACGAATAAAATCTTATCTAAGATTTTAGCTTTAATTCTGATCGGAGGTTATTCTAAATCCAGTAACGTGGTTACTGTTATCTAGGCTCGATTTATAAATTCCGTCATGTGAACGGTTCATAAGATTTTTATCAATAAATCAATCTTTGATTTATTGTGAAACTGGGCTAATTAGTTTTAATTGCATACTCAGTTATTTAAGGATTCTTGGTTGATTAACTTATCTAAGGTTAATTATCTAAATCGCGAATAATTCATTTAGAAGAATCGGAATTAAATCTGGAGAATTAATCGCGTCTCGTTTCAGAATTAATTAGGGCATTGGGCTCGTATTTGGGTAAATGGGCTCAGGCTCGAATAATTTCGGCCCACCTACTCTTCAGTCCGGCCCGGACCCGTTTCTAACCCGGACCGAACCGACCCGGCTGAACAAACACACCCTAACCCAAAATTCCCCTTTTCCCATTCATTTCCGCTGAACCCGTTTCTCTCTCAATCGCGATCCTTCTCTCTGCATTTCTTCTTCTCTATTCTTCTTCTCCGGTTGTCTTCTCCGGTAATGACTTCGGTGGCACCTCAATCAAGGGGTCGTCATCCGTCATCTGTTTCTCTCACAATTTTCAATCGTCCCTTCTACTTCTCGATCCAGCGACCGGCGATTTCAACCATCGCCATTGCTCTTGGCCGTCGTCGTCTCGACAATGGCCCTGTCCTTCGTCCGTCTCTCTCTCCTTCTCTCTAGGCTTATTTTTCCCAATTTAAGAACCCTAGCTTCCGAATCAGGGAACATCCACTAGACTACTACCAATCCAACTTCCGAACGAGATTCATCTCTTCGGCTGGTCTTGCTGCGTGGGAGGTGGTCGCCGTAGTGATGGAGGAGACGCTGTGGTTTTGGAAGCCTCGCCTCAACCCGATGGATTCCGCCTTCTCCTTTGCCGGCGTTGAAGTCGGATACCTCCGACTCGTCATCTCACCTCTCCCTTTCCAGTTCTCCTTTCTTCCAACTAATTTAATTACTAACTCGTTTCTCATTCTTGCAGATTTTTGGCACCGCGAGGACGCCGTCGGGTTATTAGTGCTATTGCCGGTCTGCTCCCGTCAGGGCCGCGGCCTTGACGGAGGTTCGACTCTCTTCCTCGCTCTCTCCCTATGCTAAGTTCTCTTCCTTTATTCCTTAACTAGAACTTTTAGAAATTACAAGTATGTGTGTTATTGTCTTGGATTCTGGATTTTTAGTTAGATACATGCTTCATTGGTATAGTTAATAAGCATCGTATTCTAGTTGCTCTTGAGAAGGGTTTGTTTCTGTTTCAACTTGTGTGCTTCTAAAGTTTTGTCATTATGAGTATGCTTTATGAATTCGAGCTAAAACGGTGGTGTCATGCTAGTATGTTTGTTTGTCTAGAGGATAGAATTGTGGACATGCTTGTTCTTAGGCTGTTGGTGTGAACTAAAGGTATGCTTGGTTGATGGAATCTGAATTGATGTGCCTATCATGCTTGTTGGTTTTGAATCGTGGTTGAGAATTTGAAACTGAAAACTGTGGCATGCTTCTCTAGTTCTAGAAGATTTGGGATTTGCTATTACCTTAGGTGAGTGAAGGGCTGTAGTTGCTAGCTCTTCCCCTTCTCTTTTCCTTCTTGCCTCCTCTTGATTCTATCCTTTCTCGGTTCTCTCTTGGTGTTTGAAAACTTTGGTGAATGTTTGAAGAAGTGTGGCTGATTTGGTGAGGTTGAGGGTATGTATAAAGGGTTTAGTCTCTTGATGACCTAAAGGGAGGTTGGTTGACTCAACAGAGTCAGATTTTAGAGCCTCAATGTTTCTATTTCCATGTCTAATTTGTTTCTCTTGAAGATTCCTGCAGATTTTATTTGGTTTCTAGTGTGTAGCCTTGGTTCTCTTCCCTTATTGTTTCATTGACTGCTCTTCCTCTCTTTTGCAGGTATCAAAATCGCATGAAGCTACTGCCTCTAAAGTTGTGCTTGGCTTCTCCCAATAGCTGATTTATTTCTCTAATTAGCTATGGTATTTGTCTTATTTTCAGGTTTTGAATCTCTATTTTATTATTGAGAGCTGACCTTCTTCCTTTCTCTTTTGCAGGTTGCTAAATGGATGTTATCTCTGCTTGCTAGGATCGAGTGTCCTCAATGGGCAGATTCCCTTTCCATTTTTGGAGGCTAAGAGCTTAGGAGGTTGTCTTATTTGTTGACTTCAAAAGTATTGTGTAGATATCTGCCTCCTTTGTAGCTCACGTGACTAAGTGCTAGAAGGATTTGGAAGAAGTTAATTGTCTTGTTGTTAGAGTTAGCAAGGTTTCATTTTAGTGCTATTTTCGATTATATAAAAAAAAAAGTATAAATGTGGAGAAAGTCTATGCGTATGTATATTATCTTAGGGCACTATTTGTGGTTTGGCCCATTAATATTAATTAAATGGGCTAAGCTCGATTACGTTAGTCGATTGGGCCTCGGCCCAATTAAAAATCGAGAGGTCGACGACCATCTCTTACTCGAGCTAATTCGATCATCACTTGGCTAATGCGATTGAGAATAAAAATGATTCCTTTATTCGAGTTCTAATTATTTATTGAAATTAAATAATATGGAAATCAATTTGCTACTTGGTTCTATCACTACTTCCCAATCGATTACTCGAAGAATAAAATTTTAAAAGTCGAGTCGCTACTTGATTTAATTATTGCTCTCTAAGCAATTGTTTTAGAAATTCTGAATACTAGAAGTTGATAATATAACTCGATCAATCAAAATTAATTAACTTAAATCGAGATAAATTAGCTAACTAGTTAAGTAAAATGCGGGGCGTTACAAGTTTAGATATAAACAGATGGTTCACACTCATTTTGTTGATACCACTTCGACTTGCTTGAGAATTTTCTATTTTTTTATAAATTACGATGCTCCGAAATATTCTAAAATTTTGGTAGTGAGATAAAAATAAATTGAAACCACTGGTTTTTAGAATGTGGTGTGTGACTCATTTTGTAATGTAATGAAGTGTTTTGGTTCCGAAATGAGTTAAATACGTGTAGATGAGTGAATACAACGTATTATATTTTTTTTGCAATTTTTTTGATTTTTACATGATCAGTGTTATCTGATTTACTTAGAGATGTGCTTAACTGATGAAGTCAACAAATATTGATGACGAGTGATATAGCTAACTGACTGGGGTCCTTCTAACAACATAATTAGTAGCTTGTCAGATGTACCAAAGTCAATGCATTATTTACGTTCGAAAATGTAGGCCCTAAATTATACTCGTTTTACTGAACTATATTCTTCCCTAACTCAAGTCGATGAAAATACTTGTGCAGTTAGTTAAACGCAAAGTCAATGACATAACATAGATGATGTGATTTTCAAAATAAACGATGAATTAATAACTGTTAGACATCAATTTAAAGTGGTTCGAGATCAACTTATTTACATCCACTTTATCTCACTTGGAGATAAATATCTTTCACTCAGGTATATTTTATTTTATACTTTTAAAGGGAAGTGATTATCTTCCTCACAACGTGAGAACTCAAATCTTAAGTTTTACATCGAGCAACTTCCTCAATTCAAATTCTTGAGAGATATGAAAATTCCACAACAACCAAATAACACTCAAACTCTAACTAACACTAGGCTAGATTCAGGTTATGAATGATTTCCAACTAAGAGTATTCCTTTACAAGAGAGAGGGGAAATATACTCGACTAGGCTTCGAATATGGATGTGAGCCTCAACTTGGAATGATGGAGTGAATCTGTAGTGTGAAGAATACTAGAAAGAATTTTCGAGGATTTGGTGTTTTTGCGTAGAAAGCTTGAGATCTTGATGATACGAATGCTTTGAATGATAAGAGGTCTGAAATGGATTCTGATTTTCGATTATTAGCACCCATGATCTTTATGTTTGTTGAATTCTACGTTATTTATAGTGTAGACTTAATATATATATATATATATATAGAGAGAGAGAGAGAGAAGGGAGAAGGGTTCATATGAGAACCCTAACTTTCGTGAGAATTAGGAACTAATCTCAACCCTTAGATTAAGTATATCAATGGTTGAGATTTATTTTTAATAACAACTAATTTCGGCAGCCATCACAAAATGAAGGGTAGTAAAGTAAACTTGTTTATATTCGATCTCCTTAAATAGTGGGATTGCGTAGATAATTAATTATTCTCTCTCCTCTCTATGTAACGGTAATTCTCTCTCTAATAACTTCTATTTTTTTTTTGTTTTTGTTTTCAACTATCGTTTCTACTATTATACTATAAGGTTTGTGATCATTTAAATAATATAAATATTGCATATACATAGGACCGTAAATATAATTAAGCATTACACTATAGAATTTAAGCATTAACCTAATAATATTTAAGCATAACATATTCAATACTAAATAATGTTATTATACTTGGTGATTATTATTTTTTTCGATTTCATACTTTTTTAGTTTTAATTTCATGCTTAAATAGTTATTATACGATGCATAAATATTTATTGATAAAATTTTATTTATATTAAAATTATGCCCTTTACGAATATTAAACCCTAAACCCCAAAATCCTAAACCCACCAAAAAAAGGACACTAAATATAAAATCCATAAGGGTTTTTCCAAGGCCAGGGTCTAGTTTTCGAAAAATTACTAATAGCACCCAAAACCATTAATAATAGTTTTGGGTGATATTTTATTAAATATCGAGGAACCCATAATTAATTGATAATTAATATCTCCATGAGAATGCGAATAGAAGCTTTTATTTTGGGTATGTTAGGATCCTCTGTTTTATTTTTTATGTTATAGTATCTTTTATCGTACCGTCGGATGCTCGTTATATGTTAAAAGTATTATCAAAATTAGCATTTTTGTTTATAGAGAATTCTTTAATTATCACTGTTTTTGGAAATATTTTTAACACATAACGAACATCTGATAGAACAATGATAGATGCAATGCGAGAACACAATAGAAAATCCGAATCGAGACACTTTTGTATCATGTCTCGTATTTGAATATCCTAATGCATGTTATATGTATCGAATATCATGACAGTATATTGAATTTCGATATCATTATTGTGCATGACATGTATTGATAAAATGAATACCATACGAAAGTTAATACCGAAGAAATGAATTAGAAAAAGAAAAAAAAAAACGCACACACATTTAATATAAGTAATATTGTACACACAAATTGTTTACTCAATTTATTATAAGTAAATTTTCACTAATATAATTTTTGAATGAAATTACAAGAGACGAAATAACTTTAAGGATTCCTTTTCTGTGTGTACTACGATTCCTTTTCGAGCCGTCTCATTCAGATATTCACTTTCCCCGTTTTTTTTTGAAATAATTAACTTTTAAAAAAAATGTGTAAAAAAGAAAATGGACGTTTTAAACGGGACGGAATAATAAAATAAAATCCGAACCATGATAATGGATGATATTAGCATGTTTGGCATGATTTGCGTGAATCCATTAATTTTAATTTCTAGATTGGCACCCCACCAACTTTCTTATTTTAATTGGGGGATTGTAATTAACTATGGTTATTGTATTCTTTATCAAACTTTATGAAATATTCTCACGCGCAAGGTTGTATCTATTTCATTCGTTGGTCATTGAATTAGTTAGTTGCAATCGCATTAATAAAGAGTGATCGTGAGTAAAAAATTGAAATATTCATTCAGACTTTGTCAAAATAAATCATACCCACCAACATAGAACTACGGAGTATAAATTATACTCACTTTTTGGTCTTTTAGATAAAATTTCCTTTCTAACTTTGATTTTTAGGGTTGGAACATTAACTCTTTCTCTCTTTCATTCTTTTACGTATTTTTTCTTTTTCTTTCACAATTTGTTATTTTAATTTTCTTTCACAACTTGTAATTTTCTTTCTCTTTCCCTCCATTTCCCTTCTGATTTTTTTTATTCATCAAATTACCCGGAATTTAAACTTTTTTCACCGAATTTATGTACTTTTGGTACCTCTTGGAACTATTTAATCTAACCATCTAATAGTTCCAACTAAAATGCTAAATTATTCTAATAGTTATAATGAAAAGTTAGAACTATTGGAACAATTTAGTATTTTCGTTCCAATATAGAGTCAAGACATCACCAACGATGAGAAGACTAAGGGAGAGAATCTGAAAAAAAAGGCATAAGAGAGATAGAAAAAAAATTAGTATTCATGTTCGAGAAGAAGCTGGATTCATGGCCGGACTTGGCTAAAGGCTCACAAGGCACAAGCCTAGGGCCCCAAAATTTTGAGGGCCCATTTTTTTAGTATTATTATTTTTTAATTTTTAGTTTTATGTATATATAATTTTTATTTTTATGTTTATCTTTTATTTTTCTTTCTTTATTGTCTTTAGTTTAATTATAATACTCCGTAGCATTTAGGGTTTGATTGTTTGTATGGAAATTGAAAATTAAAATTGAGTTGCTCATGATCGATCTAATTTAATGATTTTTTAAAAAAAAAACAATTTTCTGGTTTATTTATTTGTGTTACCTTTGATTCTATTTAGCTGAATTTTATTTGTATTTTAATTTTTGCAATTTTCTAGATATTACCATTGTTCCTTTTTCTTCTTTGAGACATAATGTTGCTTATTATAAACTGTTAAAACTCATGTAAGTCTATTAGTATTATAAAATAGTCAATTCTTACAAATTTTGTTTTGCCTAATATACCCCTATTCTAAATCTATTTTAAGGGTAACAAAGTAATTATGACCGTAATTTTATTATTGAGTCAAATTTATATAAACTTCTCCTATTTCAACAACAATTCTACTTCTCCACTCTTATTTATCTTCTCAATTTTCCAGGAACATTATTCATCTCCTCAAGAATTTATTGCTTCCTATGTGCTATCATATAATTCACAATAATAAATAGTATAAGTATTATATAAATAGTAAAATATAGTAAAAATTATATTATTTTTAACATATTTTTCAAAATTAATAAAAAAATATATCTACGTGCAACGCACGTAATCTCTGCTAGTTATATAAAAATTAGTTATAGAGATTTTTTTTTTTCCGTTCTCGAAGGGCTCTTTTTTGATTTTCGCCTAGGGCCAGATGAACCACAGGACCGGCCCTGGCTAGATTACACAGAAATCTACTCTTAATAAATATTCTATAGTATAAATATCAAATACGCACAAAGAAGTAAAAAAAAAAAACATGTATAGCTAACCACAAATCCCATAAAAATCAAATTCCATCACAAATTCAACACCAAATGGAACAAATCTGCATAAACTCCTTCAAAACTTCACATCTTGACTGCAAATTTGCGATACTACGGCGAGGACACAACCAACAACAAACGACAGCATCGCCACTCCGGCTAAGAAGGCAGGAGCTGGCGCCGGCGCCTCCTACGCCACCGTGGTTTCCAACGAGAGCGAAGATCGCCGGAGCGGCAGCGGAGGAGAAGAGGAGACGGTAGGAGGAGGAGAAGGAGGAAGAGACGACAGGCGGAAGATCAAGAGAGAGTGAGAGAGGGGAGAGATGGCAGGAGAGAGCTGTAATAGAGAGGAGCAACAGAGAAGAGAGAGAAAATAGATCTGAGATCTAAAAAGATGGATGGAGGATAAATGAGTATTTTCAATTAAAAAATAAGGTACTTTTGTTCGAAAAATGAAAAATTGGCTATAATTTATATATTTTTTATCTTATGAGTCACGATTTATTTTCAGAAAAGTTCAAATTAAATGGGTATTTGGACCCATTTTCCAGTAAAAAATATTAAGGCCTCGTCATCTTCAATATGGAATAAGAGAATAAAAGAAAATTATGGATTTTAATTATATTTTTTATTTTGAATAGGCTGGACGTGTGTGTTCAAGTCATGATTATTTATTCATCTATGGGCATCTATGTTAATGAGTCAATAATTAATAATATACGAAACTGCCGTAAGTTTAATTGTTATACTTTTTTTTTTTTTTTGAAATAATTGTTACATATTTATGATATATGTGAATGGATATATATGAGTAAAAAGTGTATAGACATTTCCTCCTCAGGTAAAAAGGTTCGAAAAAGAATATGAAACTCTTTTAATTTATATCTAAATCTAATTTATTTACGACTTTGATTTTTGAAGCAACAAATTTATTTATATCTAAGGTGTTGCAAGCATCAATCCTCACATCCCTAGCAAATATACCATAATTGTTACATATAAGAACTTTATCAAAATTGGATAAACCTCAGGATCTTTCTTTTTAAAGAGAATTTTTGACTTCGTTACTGAGTCTAATATTCAATGCTCGCAACACAATAATAAAACGTAAAAAATGAAATATAATAATAAATATAATCACATATATCGAAATCAATTACAAAATTTAAATAAATGCCCAAAATTGTAGATTTTTAAAATGAAGTTCAAATTATAAATCAAAAGTAGTGAAAATTCGGGTAGTAATAAACTATAAATAACCCAAAATTATACTAATTCCATCCATCCAAACCAATCCGCAACGCTTTTGTTGTTGGTAAGGACGTCTCGTTTTGCATCAATGCTAGTGCTTTAAAAATCAAAATATTCTAAATCAATACTAAATTATTAGCATAATATCTTCTTTTCCTTTCTATAATATTAACTTTAGGCTTTCTTCTACAATAAGACGCGAACATGATTTGAATTTGACCGTCCGATGCTCTGAGAGATGATATAAATATCTAAAATAGTAGTACTAATTATTTACTTAAAAGGCTATGAGAAATTCTGTCTTATCTACAAATAATACTAGTAATAATAAGCTAATAACGTATTGGGCAATGCAAACTCCCATACCTTTTTGCACGTGACTTATGTGTTTTCATGCCCAGCTAGCTGACTGGGCATTCGTACGATAAATAATTTTGTAAATACCGGTTTCAATTATAGGACCGACAACAATTATTAATTTTATATTATATATTCTTTCCTTGTGTAACTTAAATTGTGCAACTTAAATGTGTGCATATAAAATTACATATCATGTACCTTGTCAAAAAGATATGATTCTTTTTTAGGGTATACTTAGCAATGTTAATTTAGCCCGAGATTAACGGGCCGACATAAATAGCCCGATAAAAAAGTGGGTTAGGGTAAAAAAAATTATTACACGAAAATAAAAAAGCTAGATAAGGGCTGAACCGAAAACCCCCCAAGCCCAATAGAGCTAGACCGAAAAGCCCGCGAGTTGGTGACCAAAGAGCCCGCACGTTGGCCCGGTGGGTTGGCCATGTATCAAAATTCATGTGATAAGTGATATTTCATTACATAACTTATAAATTTGATAATTAGGCTTTGCCTTCAATTATTATTATTGAGTATGTTTTAGTTTTTTCTTCATGAAAATGTAATCATCATTTTAAATTCTATGGAGTATATGTTATTCCTTCAACACTTGATGAATATTAAAATAAAATTTAATAATGCTTGTTAAATTCTCAATATTTACGAAATTATTTATTGAGTTTATACAAATGTTATGCTACAATGCTTATTTTTGTATTAATAATACGAGGTCAATTTTATTTTGTAAAATCTTTGGGCCCATTAGCTTAGGGTTAGGGCCAAAAAAATTTAGCCCGAAAGAAAAAAAAACTCGATTGATCCAAACAGAATGGCCCGCAACTGATAGTGTTGGCCTGATTGTCATCGCTAGGTATATCTCCAAAACTCAACTCAATTGGTTAGAGACTATCGTGTACCTTTATAATTGACCATTGGTTTGCCAATAAGCTCCTTCAAAAACCACTTGATGGATTAGAGACCCGTATTGATAACGCGTTGTAAAATAAATACTAGTTTAGTGCCCGTCGAAATTCGACGGGACTCACTTCTTATGGAAAATAATAATTTTATTTTTTAAAGTATAGTATTGTTCGGTTCCATTGGAAAAGAATGACATTAAATTGAATTAGAAAAATATATAAAAAAAATCAATGAAGTGTGACATTTCTCGATTAGTTTTAATCATTTTGAATGTTAAGTAGCCCGTTGGTCATTGTAATAGAAAGATAGATTAGGTGAAGTCTCGTTTCTCGTATAGTTATACCCATTTTGAATGTTAAGCCGCCAATTATATGTTGGAGTACAGAAATAAATTGAAGATTGGGTAACATTTTTCATATCAATTATTCTGTTGGTTGAAAAAAATAATAGGTAAATGAGAGGTTAGATTTTTTCGCATGGTTATATTCATTTAAAGTAAAGTCACTCGTCGTTCAATTTAATGGAAGGATAGAGTGTCAAGCAGCTCAACAACCCGTTATTTAAATATTGATTAAGGATAACTCCATCATATTTAGTTTTCCGATGAAATCACATTCTCAAAAATACATTTGTACATACAAACTTCTTCATCTGCCCGCCCCTGCTCTACTAACAAACTATAAGCCTTAATGGTATAATTTTCTTGTTAATCATTAGTCTTTTAAATGTTTATCTGGGACAAAAAAATTAATTAGGTCGGAAATATATGTCATTTATAGAGTAGCTTAATTCAATTTAAATGTCAAACCACCCGTTGTTCGATGTAATTGAAAATAGGTCAATGAGATTTTTCGGGCAGTTTACTCATTTAGATTGCCAATTTGCCCGTTGTTTGGGTGTCTGTTGTAGGAGACAGTGAAAGTTCATTAGTTTAAGGAGGGTTGCCATTTCTTAAGTACCAGTATTCGTTTGTGTGAAGATATATGTTGTTCATTGCAATATAAATAGGTAAAAGAGGCATTACATTTATTGAAAATATTCGTGTTTATTTCAAATGTTAATCCACTCATTGTTCAATGTAATAAAAGATAGCTCAAGAGACAATATTTTTCGGATAATTGAATATAACCATACGAAAAAATATCTTACCTCTCATTTTGAATGTCAAGGTTATTTATTTATTTATTTATTTTAAACTCCCTTTACATGGATTACCCTATGGATTCTCTAAAAAAAATCAATATGTTTAATTTGCATAAAACACCTATAAATCAATTGGGGAAGTTATAAGTCCAAACAATCGGATTAAAACAATGTACACGAATCTTCAGCATCGAAAAACTATAGAATTAATGAATTTAAATGTCAAGTTGTCCATTGATTGTCGAAATGCAAAGTAGGAGAGATAATATTTTTGAAGTGACTTATTTTTTATATTAACAAAAAAAGTAGGTCTGGAAAATATATCATTTCTCGAGTAGTTTAATTTAATTGCATTTAAATGTCATGCCGCCCGTTGACAAAAATAGGCCAAGAGAGATGATATTTCTAAAGTCACTCGTTGTTTACATAAACAAAAAAATTAGGTCAAGAAAATATGTCATTTCTCAAGTAATTTAATTCAATTTATATGTTATGTCGACAATGAAAAACTTATATAAGAAAAGACATCACACTACAACGAAAATCAAATGATATTTTATTAGTTAAATTTTTTTGTGATAAATTTTAGGCAAATATATCACAATTCATATTTTCATCATTGAAATGTTATCTTTATGTCTTATTGACTAAAAATAAACATAAACATATGGAAACATGTTATCGTATGCAGGAGATGATGATATTACTATTCAAATTTTGACCAACTTAAAAAAATGAGTATAATATTTATTTTTCAAACTTTGAAGAAATGTACTCCCTCCGTTCCAGACCACTTGGCATGTATACTATATCGGACCGTACCATACCAATTGGTCTATTTCCTAATATGGAAAGAATTAGTCATCAAAATGAATCACTAATAATCTCATCATCCACTTGTTCCTACTCAACTGACAAACTATAAGCCATAATGATATAATTTTCTCATTAATGTGAAATATTTTAAATATTTATCTGGGATAAAATTGAGATGATTCTATCATATTTGAGTTTCATCAAATAGAAATGATCCTCTACCCACGGTGGACACACTTAATGTGCCCACCGGTGATGTGGCAGTGCCACGTCTGCAATTTTTCCTTTTAGGGTTTAACTTTTTATGTTAGGGTTTAGTTTTTTATAGTAGGATTTAATTATTTTTGGTAGAGTTTTTATTAATTTTCTTATATATTCCAATGGCACGTCATCCGTGGGCACGTTAAGCATGCCCACGGTGGGAATTGGAGCATTACTCTCACATCAAACAACAGACCACTTACATTAAAAATGAATATAATTATGCGAAAAATGTTATCTTTTATTGACCTATTTTTCTATTTTATCAAACAACGGACAACTTGATATTTAAAAATGTGGTATTTATAAAAAATACTCAAATTTGATAGTTTATTATATAAAAGGAGGCATGATATTTAGTAGTATTTATTATTCATCTCCAATTTTAGTTTAAAGTATAACCGTCGTGCATCTAATTGATCAATTTTTTTTGCTACACCAAACAACGAGTATTTAACATTCTAAATGAATACAAGTATTTGAGAACTGATATCCGTACTTGCTCACGAGCTTTCAGAGCCTCTCACAATAACGTCCCAATAAATAGGCGGTCTGACATTCTATACGCCTACCGTTGATGCGGCAGTGCCACGTCGATAATTTTTCCACTTAGGGTTTAGTTTTTTAAGGTAGAGTTTAGTTTTTTTTAGTAGGATTTCATCAATTTTGGTATGATTTTTATTAATTATTTATTTAAACAATTATCATTCTGGGCATATTAAGCATGTTGAACCAAACAACCTGAGAAATATTATATCTCCGATAGATAATCCGATCAACGGATAGCTTCATATATGTAAAATGAATATAACTACTCAAACACATGTTATCCTTAAATATTTGAACCAAACGGTCAGCTTGCATATTTAAAATGAATATAACTACATGAGAATATTATATCTCTCTTGGATAATCTAAACAACGGGCGACTTCATATTCAAAATGAATATAGTCAGTCGACTTGAGAAATACAACACGACAAATGTTATCCCTCAAAATAGTTGACCCAAATAATGGGAGACCGGAGACGTATTTTTTGAAATAAATATAACTATTAAAAAAGTACTTATTACATAAAAAAATGCATACAGCTGCCAATAAATGTTACCTTTTAATGGTTGAACCAAATAACGGGCAGCTAGACATCAAAATGAAACTGCCTGAAAAATAATACCATCACTTCTAAATCTATTTTATCACATGTATGAAGTCAAATCACCACCAAGATTCTCAACTACCATATACACAAAGATCGAGAGCATAAATCAATTATAATAAAATCAAAGGATAAACAAAAGCCAAATAAATTGAATGTATATTTCTCAATTCTAAAATTTGTAATATGTGGAACAAGCTCCAAAGAACTTAAAATTTATAGTCAAGTCCGTCCAAATTATTGGGAATTTAGATTCACAATCGGGGCGGATCTATAAAAAGAGTCATGTCAGTTTCAATTTTGATACAACTTTGAGGATCGAAAACCTATCTTGATTTGGGTTTATTAATTTATTATTTTGTATAAAATTATTAGTATTTAGAAATATTTAAAGTTTTGAAAATTCTAATTCTATATTTTGTCTTATTAATCAATTGTTTTTTATTTAATTTATTAATGTCATATCGATTTTTGAGAGAGACGACTTCATCAGGAAACTCAAATATAATAGAATTATTCAACTTTATTCCACATCAACATTTAAAAGACTTCATATTAACGAGAAAATTATACCATTACGGTTTATAGTTTGTTAGTAGAGTAGGGACGGACAGATGAATAAGCTTATATGTATGATGTACAACTACCCGAGAAACGTAACCTCTCCTAATTTATTTTTCTAATACCATGATCAACGGGCTACTTGACATTCAAAATGAGTAAAATGTAATGAACCGAGAAATGACACACCTTATTGATTTTTTTTTAAATTTTTTTTTTTCTAATTTAGTTTAATGCTCTTTTTTTTTCGAATATATCCTAACAATACTATAATCTTAAAATAAATATTTATATTACTATTTTTTTATTATTTTTGAGAAAATAATTTCATTGATAAGAAAACTCAAATATGATGGAGTTATCCTTAATCAATATTTAAACAACAGGCTGCTTGTCATTCCATCCTTTAATTATATCGAAGAACGCCTTTACTTTAAATGAATATAACCATGCGAAAAAATCTTATCTCTTATTGACCTATTTTTTTTTCGACCAATAGATATACTTGGTATGAAAAAAGTTACCAATCGTCAATTTATTTCTATATTACAACGTATACTTGACGGCTTAACATTCAAAATGAGTACAACTAATCTATTTTTTTGTTACAATGATCAACTGGCTACTTGACATTCAAAACGAGTAAAACTAATCGAGAAATGTCACACCTCATTGATCTTTTTTTTCCTTCATTTTTTACTAATTCAGTTCAATTTTATTTTTTTCGAATGGATCCTAACAAACTATACTCTAAAAATAAATAATTCTATTATTAGTTTAAATTATCATAACTTGCTCGTTTGTTCTTCAATTTTTATGATTTTTATACCAAATTAAAGGTCTTGATACGATCTTTCATTTAAGATCAGATATCAATATGTTTTTATGCATCTATGATGGTCTAGTTTTAAAATAATAAAATTTGCATTAAAATATTAATCATTACATTTTATCTCTACACACACTCTCATAAAATCTCGTACCGAAAAGAAACAGGCCAAGTGGTTTGGGATGGAGGGACTATATAAATTAAACAATTTGAATCTTGATATATATATATATATATATGTATGTATGTATATTTGATTTAAATTATGAAAATTATATTCAAATTGAAATTCTATGAAAATAATATCTATAATCGAGTATATTAATCAAAGTAAGAAAATCTGAATCATGTGTTGAATGTTGATTAGTTGATGATTTATAAAAAAGATACGTAATAAAACATTTAAGATATTAACACTTTACGTGACTTATGTTTTTAACAAATTAAATATTTATTATTGGTAGTGTGTATATATGTATATTAACGTTATTTTATATATTAATATATAAAATAATACTACGTATATGTTGAAGGTCCTTATTGTGATGAGACACATTCTGTTATATATATAAGCGTTATTAAGAGTGTCAGAATTGCCAAAAAAAAATGAAGCTGTTGGGAACCCTTTAAAATCGAGTTTTGATAATGTTATTAGAAACTACACTTAGATATAAGTTTTTAAGTGGAACAGGCTAGTCTCCGTGTTTGGATCAGTCAAACTTTACTCGGACAGGTTGCTCATGTAAAGGTTAAGGTTGGAAGTGCAACCTGTACCTAATCTACTCAAACCTGTCATACTGTTCCATTATATAATCTGTCTATATAACCTGCTCTTACCATGCCAGAAGATCTCACACGAAGGTTACAGGGAGACTGAAGACAGTTCGAGGTATAGGAAGCTCAACCTGTGAAGGCCAACCTGAGCTATGGTTATGAAACCTGCTCTCACTCAACGACAAGAATTGTGTCAGTGTACGGAACCTGCAAATCCTGACACACTTCCAACGGCTCTATTTCAAATGCTTCTCTATAAATACCTCAACTCATTCCAGATTGAAGAACGGGAAAATCAATACACAAGCTAAAACGCTGCAAAAATCTCAAGCTGAAAATTGCTCAAATCAACACTCGAAATTACTAGAGTTTTCCCAAGTGTTGATCTTTGTAGATTTCTGATCTATCTGGAAACTGTCTTACTAGAACACATCACACACACTCTCACTACCATCAAAGTTGAAAAACTAGTGTAGTTGATTGAGTTGTATTCCTTATGACGATAGCTATTCACAGCTTTCTAGTTTGGATAGTAGCACGTCATTTAGTGTTAGTAAGTTTGCATGAAAAGTTTGTATGTAAGTAAGAAGAGACACGACTCAAGAATCGTGATTCAGTCTAAGAGAAAGACTTGAATTTGGACTGGACCTCCACCAGTGTTAAAAGGAGTGAAAAATCTCAACTTAAGGGATTACAGATTCGACGGAATCTGGCGTGGACGTAGGAGCTGTTTACTCCGAACCACGATAAAAACTTCTCGTGTCTCTCTCTGTTATTATTTATCTTTACATCTTTATTTACATAGTTTGCATGCTCACAACCTGCACTATCGTAACCTGTCTTGCATGAGCACTGTCTTTAAAAACTGTCTTTGAAAACTGTTAGCCACTTACACAGTTTGCATGAACATTTGTCTGAACTAAAGTTTCCTTTGAAAATTGTTAGCCAACCTTTCCACCAAACTTCCGCACGCAGGTTAGTTTTGCAAGCTCAGCAGTTACTGTCTGAGCTGGAAAAACTAAACTGCTCTGATAAACTGAGTGACGACTCAGTAAGATCAAATCGTTTTGAAAAGTCAAAACTGTTGTCTAATTGGTGTATTTCCCCCCCCCCCCATACACCAATAAATACTTATCGGGACCTACAGAAGCTTATTCGACGAATTGGAGGGACTAGTATATTAGACACAAAATGAACTTTCATGAAAAGTTTATTATTATTATTATTATTATTTTTGAATAAGTTATTACAGTAAGAATTTAATATAAAATTGTTATTATTAGTGAATGATTGATCATATTAAAATAATTATATGAACGCTTATTATGTTATCCAACGAAATCTAATGCTTAGTTATGAAGTTTCGATACAAAGTATGGAAGAAAGTGCCACGTTACGACGTTACAAATAATTCTTTAATTATATTGATGCAATTTGTATGATATAAATATCAACTTAATTAAAGATAGATATTACTATGAAATAATTAAAGATAGATATCAAATTGTAGGTCCTGATAAGTAGTTATTGGTGTATGGGGGGGATACACCAATTCGCCAACAGTTTTGACTTTAAAAACAAAATCGATCTTACTGAGTCGTCAGCTCAGCTTATCAGTGCAGCTCGGTTTATCCAGCTCAGTCAGTAAACTGGTGAGCTTGCTAAACCGAACAGTGTGCGGAAGTTTGGTGGACAGGTTGGCTACCTCTTAGAAAATTCTTTCTTTGATCTGAATATTTGTGCAGGTTGATTATATCAATGAAGTGCAATGTAATGAAGGTTAGTTGAACAATGTAAGGTCGACTGTTAATAAAAGATAGATAGAGAGATCGAGACAGTCGATTTAGCGTGGTTCGGGAAACGTCCCTACATCCACGTCAGATACCGTCGTATCTGAAATTCCTTACTTCTCTCTTATTTATACTGGCTGAGTACCAGCCTCAACCTTCGTCAATCTTTAGACTTGAGCCGAGCACGAGTTCTGGGTCGTGACCCTTACAACCTTTCATACATTCTTACATACAACCTTGCAAATAAACTAACAGATTCTTCTTTACTTAGACGAATATGTAGTAAACTTGTGGAGAGTATTCTGTGAGGTTCCAGAATCTGAAATCTTGAAGGTCTCAACACTTGGGAAATGGCTTGGATTCGAGTGTTGAGTTTGGCTTTGAAGCGTAAAGATTTCTGGATAGATTTGGCTTTGAAACTCTGGTTTCCTCTCTCTATTTTTCTCTCTTCCCCGTCTATTTTTCCCTCATTTCTCCACACTCCGATTTTGGGATGACTTGAAGTATTTATATGACTCCAATTTGAATTAGAGCCATTGGAGTTGCAGAGGTGTCAGAACCGTACTGCTGACTGGACTTCTAGCCGTTGAGGTTTGCTGTACAGCTTGAACCATCGAGGTTGGCAAGGCACAGCTTAGGTCGGACTGGGAAGGTCGACCTTTTGTACCTCAAGCTGTCTTTATTTTCTGTGGTCTTCAAGCTTGATCTTTGTATTAGAATCTTCACCTTGAGAAGCTGTTGACTAATAGCAGCTTGACTCACAGCAGCTTGACTAAGCATATTGGCTTCAGCAGGTTGGCCTATGCAGGTTCCTCAGCATACAGGTTCCTCAGCATGCAGGTTGGCCTCAACATACAGGTTCCTCAGCATGCAGGTTGCACAGCATGCAGGTTGGCCTCAGCATGCAGGTTCCTCATATGAGGTTGTCCTCAGCATGTTGCCTCAACATGCAGGTTGGCCTATGCAGGTTACACAAGCAGGTTGACTAAGGAACAGGTCGACAGATTGATCTAACTAGGTACAAGGTTGCACTACCAACCTTGATCTTTATATGGAGCAACCTGTCTGAGTTTAAGCTTGACTGATCCAAACACAGAGATCAGTCTGTTCCTATCAATCCTATAACTAAGTCATATAACTAAGTGTGGTTTCTGATAACATCATCAAAACTAAACTAAACAGGGTTCCCAACACAAATTAAATATTAAATATATATATTAATTAGAATAAAATATTGATTAATTAGCCAAAATTATGAGAATTTAGGAAAATAATCAAGAAAAATCGTGGTTGATCGACCTTTATTTTACTATTATATATATATAGATAGATTGTAGAATAGAGAACATAAGAAAAGAAAAGTGAGATGAAAAAAAAAGGAGAAGCATGAAAATGTCGGTATTCTCATTAATCTCATGTATGCGTAACTTACAATTATAATAACTAAGAGATATATACAAGAAAAAAAAAAAAACCCTATCTAAGAAGTAATGTCCATATATAATATATTTATAATAATTTCGTCCCTCATCTGCATTTATCTATATTTCATTTTTAGAAATAAAACAAATATAATAATATTTTTTATATTTTTACTACACTACATATTTATCAACTTTTCACAAATGTCCCATTATTTAATTTATTTATAGTACATTAAATGTTGGACTCAATCTTCAATTATAATGCACGGATTCTTCTAAAAATACAACATTGCAGTATCAGATACGTGGGGGATACAGGTGCGGGTGTGATTCACGTGGGATACACACTGGATTCGCCACTTGACGAATCCTATAAAATAAAATAAAAATTAGGATACACATATCCGGTCAGTAGGATACACGTATCTGGTAAGAATCCGGTGCGTTTAGGATATTTTTGGGTTTTTTTAAAAAAAATAGTTTTATATTCTGGGTTTTTTTTATAATTTTTTTTATATGTATTGTCCTAAAATTTAAATTCACTACAAAATCAATATAGTATTTAAATTATGGGGTTTAATAGATATCTTCATTTTAATTGAGTAGTACTACCTCCGTCTCGTTTGAAGTGACATGTTTTATTATTTGGCAAAAACTTGGGTGAGGCCGGCCACATAGTGTGGCCGGGTCAAAGTGTCAATCTTTATACAGAAAAATGCTAATCTATATGAATAAAAGTGTCAATCTTTAATATAATTATTTAACGAATAAAAATGTCAATTTTTAAAAGTGTCAATTTTTATACAGAAAAATACTAATCTACACAAATAAAAGTGCAAATCTTTTGAACGGACACATAGTACACCAGTGCTCACCCAAGTGTGCCCCTTATTATTTTATACCACTCATTTGAATAAACAACAAGCCACTTCGAGCGGAACGGAGGTAGCATTTAATTTATGAATTTTATTTTTATAAAATGAATGATATATATAATAAAATATAAATATATAGACATATCCTCGACAAATCGCACCCTAAAATTTTTAATAATCCATATCTCCGTATCCGAATCGTATCGCCCCCGCCAGGGCCGGTCAGAGTGCGAGGCAAGAGAGGCGATCGCCCCAGGCCCCCAAAAATTGAAGGCCTCTCATCATCAATGTATTCAATTTTTGTACATATATTTAATTAATGTGTGTCAGTTAAATAATTTTCTCTTAAATAAATGTTTAGGGCTCTATTTCTTTTTCATAAAATTCATTTTTTTCTTCTTACTCTACATTAGATTAGGCCTACTTATTATTATTATTATTATTATTATTATTATTATTATTATTATTATTTTCTATTAATTGTTTTAGGCCTGTTTTGTCTTCTTCTTTTTTTCTATTTCTTTTTACCAGAATTAGGCCTATTTTTTTTTTATACTACACTAATCTAAGTATTTTTTTTTAATAATTCACACCCAGATTAAATCTGCTTTTTTTTTTTCCTTCTTCTTATCATATTTAAATTTTCATCTTACACCACATTCCTTTGAGATTGTGTAACTTTTTTTTCCCCCAATATATACTAACACTAAAATTAGGCATACTTCCTTTTACACAACATTTAACTTATAAAAAGCATAAAGTACTACATACACTAAGATTAGGACCTCATTTAGTTTAAAATAAAAAATAAAAAATTAGGGCCTCATTTTTTCTTTCTTTGTTGTATACAAAATTTAATAAAATCAGTAATTTTTTATTTTGACAATAAATATGAAATAAATCTTAATAGTAAACATTTTATTTTTTTCCTGCTTTCCGCCTCAGGCCTCATTTTATCTTGGACCGGCCTTGCCCCCGCACCTGCACTCCCACACCCATGCTCCACTTACAATAACAAAAAAATACACTACAACTTTTTCTGAAAACCACTCAAAGTGATGCACATATTTAGGGGCAAATGGAGTAAGCATAATGTTGAAGGGTTCTAATGGATTTGAAAAGTAAGCATTAATAAAGATTCCTTCGTCGAGCTCATGACTAGTGTTAACAAATACGGAGTATATGCAAGTTGCAGGCTGGAGAACATAATTTACATGATTTTCAGTTTCTTTATTATGGCCAGACAATAAGTAGTGAGTGGAGGAAAAAACATCAGATTCTTCCACACGTAGAAATATGTATACTACATTTAATACTCTCAAATAGAGAAGCTGACCAAAATAGCTATTTTAATAAGTAAAAGGATTAAAATAGCTACTGATAAATAAAATGTATAATAATAGCCATATTTTACATTTAGTACCAAATTTGCCTTATATTAGTGTATTCTATAATTAATAAAAAATAATATGAACGGATTAATTTGATTTCTACAGACTATTAGTTTTAATTATATCACAATTATTTATAAAGCTAAAAAAATATACTTTTATATTATATAACTAACAAAAGTTCAATTAAATGCTAAAAAAATAATTATAAAAACCCTAACTAATTGGATAAGTGAACCATAGAAAATAATTATTAAATTAAATTAAATTATTATAAATTAAAATTATTGAAATATATTTATAAATATACTTTCAATTTCTGATTTGAATTCTAATTATATATCAATTCTAATTAGTTAATAGAATATAAGGGCAAATTTGGTACAAAATGCAAAAAAAGGCTATTATTATACCTTTTATTTATCAGTGACTATTTTAATCCTTTTACTTATTAAAATGGCTATTTTGGGGGATTAACACCTCTGGAATAAGCTAGGTGACATATATAGTATAAGTACTCTACCGTCCCACCTAATTACTTTTATTATTTTATATCTCACATATACTCCTAAAGGTGGACTAATCAGGTGAGACGGATGAAGTATTATATAAGAAACACAAGAGGCGTTAGAACTTTGTTTAGAAGATACGATGCCAAAAGCCCAATGCCTCGATAATCATTTGGATAGAATTCAACAAGTTGAACTAATATACTCCCTTTGTCCCGTTCAAGACATTATGCTTTACTATTTTAAACCTCACATTTATTAAAAAATTGTAACGTCTCGAACTGGATGGAGGGGAGTACATAGATAACAGTCTTATTAAAATTATAATTTGATTTAATATTTTTTATATATTATTAAAAAAAATCTTAATTGCTCAATACAAAAATTGAGAAGCTATGAAACTATCCACACAAAATCAATGGACAATTACGTCAAGAACAGTATTGAAGTTCGAACTATACTAACAAGTAGGAGTAATAAAAATATCCTCAAAAAAGAAAAAGAAAAAAAGAAAGGTAATCAAAATAAATTGTAGAAATATTCACAAAAAAATTTAAATAATATCAGGACAATTACGTCAAGAACAGTTTTGAAGTTCGAAGTTCGAAACTGGTACTAACAAGTAATGAAAATATCCTTAAAAAAAGTAATCAAAATAAATTCTAGACATATCCGCGAAAAAGTATAAATTATAGAATTATGCTAAACATGCTAAAAAATCATAAAAAGAATATCAAAGCCAGGTTTCGATCCTGGGACCTGTGGGTTATGGGCCCACCACGCTTCCGCTGCGCCACTTTGATTACTTGTTAAATTATAAATAGTTTATTTATATATTAGTTTACGTGAATTGAAGATCTTGGAATTTGCAAAAATAAATTAATAAATTATCGTGCGGTGTGGAAATTTAAAAACGAGTTAATTTACAAGTTAAAATATGATCCCGTTTATGATATTATTTGGCATCAAAACTTTGATACACCCAAAATAAAATTAGTTTATCAGATGGATTAAGAGTACAGCAAAAAGTTGTCCAACCAGTAGTACCAGTTCACTGCAATAGTGTTTAGATAACCAAAATATATAAATCCTTCAAAATAATTTAAAAAAACTTGTATATATATACCGTCAAAATTCCATGCGCACTTAATTTATGTTGTATTTTATAAGTGAAAACATAAAAGATGATATAACAACTTAAAATAGCCAATATGAATGAGTAATAGTTTAAAATAGCCACTAATGACTAAAAAATATAATAATAGCCATGTTTTGCATTTAGTATCAAATTGCCCTTATATTCTACTCCGTATTAACTAATTAGAATTGATATATAATTAGAATTCAAATAAGAAATTAGAAGTGTATTTATATATATATTTCAATAATTTTAATTTATAATAATTTAATTTAATAATTATTTTCAAGGGTTCACTCATCCAACTAGGGTTTATAATTATTTTTTAGCATTTAATTGAACTATTGTTAGTCATATAAGATAAAAAAAATCAAAATTTTAGTTTATAAATATCTATTATGATTTATAGTATAATATTCTTTTAACTTTATAAATAACAATATAATTAAAACTAATAGTCTGTAGAAATCAAATTAATCCATTCCTATTTTTTTTTATCAATTACTGAATACACTAATATAATGGCAACTAAGATACTAAATGCAAAATAGGACTATTATTATACCTTTTAGCTATTGCTGGTTATTTTAAACTTTTACTTATTCATAATGGCTATTTTGGTCGCTCTCTCTAACAACTTATTTCGAAATGAAAAAAAAGGACTTATTTCGAAATGATAATAGTACTACTGCAATAATTTATTGGAAAAAAATGAGTAAATTACATAAGCTAGAAACTAGGTTGATAACGGGCATTCAATTGGATAATTGTATTTGTTTAGTATCTCAAATAATCCGTTGTTTCAGTCGAAGTAATTAGAAAATAACCTAAGAAAAGGTATGATTGCTCATATATTATTCTTGTTTTAAATGTCAAGTTATCATTTTTCCATCAAGCGCATCATCCATTACTTGTACTTGTTTTGAATATAAAGTAGCACGTTGTTCACGTAATTAACGTTGCGAGAGGTTTAAAAGTTTATCAAGAGTTTAATCCAAATGTATATCATGTTTGTGGCATACTTAGTTGAACCGATGTGGTGCTCCTCTCTATAGATTATCCTATGATGACATTGATATGAGACAATTTGAATTAAATAAGTTTAATTAATTACTAATTTAATTCTTGTCAATATTTTATATCTGTAGCTGTAGGCGTACACATTTTGAAAAAGGAAAAAATATTTAATTGGTTATTTATATTTATTTGATTAGGAATCTCATGAAATTCAAATTAAATGATATAGTGATAGAGAAAAATATCATGTCACGTTGTGATATAACAAATATATCGCTATCCATTGAAATGGATAAGTCTACAATGACAAATGATCACAAGGTCTAGCAGGTATGGGGATGTAGGGTTAGTGCAGATCTCCACTTTCGATTTGGCCGCGTTATGAAGGCAGTTGGAGTGGAAGGACTGAGGAGGCCTCAAGTGTAGCTTCACCGTTCGTCTACAACATACATTTTATAGATGCACTTAGCATCTAGTTCTAATCATCTGCGGAACATTTCTATAATCAACTTTTAGGGGCCACTCCACATGGCACCTCCTAAGCATATTAGTAGTATAATTATCCCTTCAGAGCAATCATAACTAAGAGATGTCCAAGATATTGTCCCCCCTCCCCCCCCCCCCCCCGTCTAAGGTGGTTAAACAGAAATACCCTCACTCAATGTAGTCCTATGGATACGTGGATGCCTGTTATGGCTACCGGAGTGGAGATGATCAAAGGAGTGTCGGCAGTGAAGGTGAAGAAGAAGGAATTAGGGTTCGATAAGAAATTGGGAATGGAATGAGGGAAAGATTGTGGTTCAAGTGGAGAAGTCAAGAAATAATCTGAGCCGTCCAGGTGGCAAGGATCGGGAGCTGGAATAAAAGAAAGAAAAGAAAGAAAAGTTGTTTCTGCTTTTTAATTATGCAAACACGTTTTTAGTACTTTGCTGTTTCTTTTAGGGTAAGTTTTGGAACCTTGAGGTATTTTAAGGAGCCGTCTTTGGTAAGGGGAGGATTATGAAATGAGACCTGTTTTCTCTCTCTCTCTCTCCATGTTTCTCTCGTGCATAATTCTGTTTACTGTTCCATTGATATTTACATAAACTCCATATATTACTAGAAAATTATATTTTACACTATTACATACATTATAATTCTATAAGGGACCATTACAATTGGTATCAGAGCCACTGATTTCAAGTGGATTGTGCAGGGCCATGAATTTCAATACTCCCCTCGATTGCTCAAACATGAAGGCTGTGATATGATTTGGGGGGGGGGGGGTGATTGGTTCAGATTCTGCACGCCTATTGAATTGAATTACACTAACATGAGTGTTACTGTGACATTGAAGAGGGATAGGGTCACACTTCATGCTTTGACTAATGTTGAGGATTGCACTTTGGTTACTGGTCCTATGTTGAATAGTCTCATACATGAAGAGATTGGTACTATTGAAGAAATTTTTGTTTTGGACAGTGGGGTGACTACACAAGAGTTATCTATTAATTTGGAACCTTTATTAGTTGAGTATTCTGATGTGTTTGAAGAACCAGATGGACTACCTCCAATGAGAGGAATAGAGCAACAAATCCAGCTGAAATAGAGGAGTGCTCCTAAACATCAGTATCCTTACAGGACCTCCCACAGCCATAAAGATGAGATTGAAAGAATAGTGATGAAGATGTTACAGGCTGGTATCATTCAACACAGTAGAAGCCCTTTTGCTTCTCGAGTTATATTGGTCAAGAAAAAAGACAACACTTGGAGGATGTGTCTTGATTATAGATACCTTAGGGCCTGTTTGGTATCCATATACTAGTATATCAGATATCAGATATGGGTATGAGGGGCTATGGGTATGAGATATCAGGTAAGGGTATGAGATTGATATCTAATATCTTCCGATATGAGATATCAAATCCTGTTTTTTTTTAAATAATAAAAGTTAACTAATAATAATAATAATAATATAATAATAATAATAATAATAATAATAATTATTATTATTATTATCATTATTATTATTATTATTATAAGTTAATTTTGTATTTATTTCTTCTTTCTTTTTTCTTCTTTTTTTCTTCATATTTTCTTCTTCTTTGTTCCAAACTTACAATTCTTAACTAAAAACAATCCAAGACATTAACAAATCCATAAAAATAATAGTAAGTTATGCAAAAGCTACAAAAAATTTACACCATTAAAATGACTTGCAATCACAAGCAAAAAACTATTTTCATCACATTTGGAAAAAACATGTCAAATCAATTTTTTCTTTTAGCTACCCTTTCCCATTTACAACAATAATAATTACGCAGAAAAAAAAAAAAAAAACCAATTAATGTAGCACCATCCCAATAAGAAATCTCAAAACACCTATTTGCTTGAAAATAAAATTCCAGCCTCATTACGTTAAACAATTTGCAAAACGAAGGGAAATATGATTCGCAAATTTAAATGTACAGTTTCAAATTGAGGGAAAATAAAATTGAAACAAGGGAAGAAGAAAAACCTCAAATTTCACTTTGAATTTTTTTTTTTTATTTTTTTTATGATGAGCGACAAATCATGAAGTTTTTGAAAAAATTGGAGCAATGTCGAAGAAATTGGGAGAGGAGAAGCAAAAAAGAAATATAAAGTTTTTGTGAAGAAAAGAGTGATACCGGTGGTGAAAATAGTATATCCAGGAATATTAAAAGTGGAAAATTGGTATATCAAAGATATCAATTGAATTTTCATATACTGGATATACCAAACACATGGTATGAGTATGAGCTATTTTGATACCCATACCTGATATACGTATATGAATACCAAACAGACCTTAATTCTCTCACAATTAAACATGATTATCCTATCTCTGTTATTGATGAACTTCTGGATGAATTGTTTGGAGCTAAGTATTTTTCTAAGATTGATCTTAGGTCAGGGTATTTTCAGATTCTCATGAAACCTAGTGACAGATATCTCATTGCATTTAGTACTCACCATGGACACTTTGAATTTTTGGTAATGTCTTTTGGGCTATGTAATGTCCTGCTACTTTTTAGTCTCTTATGAATCAAGTTTTTCATGATTACCTCAAAAAAACTATTTTGGTCTTCTTTGATGATATTTTGGTCTATAGCAAAAGTTGGGCATATCATAAACTACATTTACACAGGGTATTGGAGTTGTTGAGGAAGCACACCTTATTTGCTAAAAGGAGTAAGTGTAGTTTTGGTCAATTACACGTTGAATATCTTGGCCATATTATTACTGCTGATGGTGTTTCTACTGATCCTGATAAAATTGCTTGTATGGTTGCTTGGCCTACTCTAAAGAATGCTAAACAACTTAGAGGTTTTCTAGGACTCACTGGTTACTACAGGAAATTCATCAGGAATTATGGAGTATTGAGTAGTCCTCTTACTGCCTTTTTGAAGAAGGATAATTTTGTTTGGACCCCAGATTCAGAATTAACTTTTACACAGTCAAAACAAGCTATGACTACTGCCCATGTGTTGGCTTTGCTTGTCTTCTCTATTCCTTTCATTCTGGAAATAGATGCTAGTGGTAAGGGTATTGGAGCAGTTCTTATGCAAAATCAAAGACCTATTGCATTTCTTAGTAAAGCTTTGGGTGTGAGGAATCAGGCTCTGTCTATTTATGAGAGAGAATTTTTGGCTGTGGTTGTAGTTGTTTAGAAGTGGAAGACATATTTACAGGGTCATAAATTCATAATAAAGACTAATCAACAAGCTCTTGGGCATTTGCTTGATCAAAAATCTATGAACCCTACTCAGCAAAGGTGGCTAACTAAGTTGCTAGGTCTTCACTATGAAATTCAGTTTAAGAATGGTGTGGAGAATAAGGTGGCTGATGCTTTGTCCAGATACCTTACGTTTCAGGCTGATTGTGTTGCAATTTCTATAGTTCTTCCTTTGTGGGTACAAAGGGTTCTTCAGAGTTATAAGGGAGATGCTTTTGTTACTAAAATTTTTGCAGCCAAGGCAATAGACTCAAGTGCTTATGAAAACTTTTCTATTAATGAAGGCATTCTCAGATATAAAGGGAGAGTAGTGGTGAATCTGACCAACAACTTAGAGATTCTATCTTACAAGAGGTTCATGATTCTACTTTTGGAGGTCATTCTGGGATTCAAGGTACTTATATGAGGTTAAAGAATTCTTTTTATTGGACAGGGATGACAAATGCAGTCATTAAGCTAGTCAACCAATGTGATGCTTGCCAGAAAAATAAACCTCAGTCAGGATTCATACCTTGGTTACTTCAGCCTCTTCCAATTCCACATACTGCCTGGTCCCACATCTCCATGGACTTCATTGAAGGTCTTCCAAAATCTGTAGGGAAGAATGTTATATTACTAGTGGTGGACAGATTCACAAAATATGCTCATTTTCTAGCATTATCTCATCCTTTTACAGCTGAAGAAGTGGCTAAATTATTTTTGGATGCTATTTACAAGTTACATGGGGCTCCTATCCGTATTATTTCTAATAGGGATAAGGTTTTTACTAGCCATTTTTGGAGGGAACTGTTTAAATTGATGAGTACTACACTGAATCTGTCTTCAGCCTATCATCCCCAAACTGATGGTCAGACTGAAAGGTTGAATCGGTGTCTAGAAAACTACTTGAGATGCATGGTGAGTGTCAATCCTAGGCAGTGGTTCAAGTGGTTATCTCTAGCTGAATTTTGGAATAACACCAAATATCACACCGGCCTTAAAACTACCCTATTTCAAGCACTCTATAGTTATCCACCTCCTCACTTTTCTCTGGATCCTTACTTGGATTCTTCTACTGGGGATGCTGCTACACTAATGGCGCAAAGACAAGGATTCATGCAGCAACTAAGAGAGAATTTAGTTCAAGCACAACAACAAATGAAGTTTTGTGCAGATAAGAAGAGAGAAGAACGAGAGTTTCAAGTTGGTGAAATGGTGTACTTAAAGCTATAGCCTTTCCGCCAAAATTCAGTATCTTTGAGGAAAAATCTTAAACTATCTTCCCGATTTTACGGCCCTTTTAAGATATTGGAGAAATTTGGTAAAGTCGCCTACAAATTGGAATTACCAGAATTTTCAAGAATTCATCCTGTGTTTCATGTTTCTTTATTGAAGAAATATTTAGGAAAAGAGGTTGTACCTATTCGCGATTTAATTATGCAAACACGTTTTTAGTACTTTGCTGTTTCTTTTAGGGTATGTTTTGGGACCTTGAGGTATTTTAAGGAGCCGTCTTTTGTAAAGGGAGGATTATGAAATGAGATCTATTTTCTCTCTATATATTTCTTTCTCTCTCTCTCCTTGTTTCTCTCGTGCATAACACTGTTTACTGTTCCATTGATATTTACATAAACTCCATATATTACCAGAAAATTATATCTACACTATTACATACTATAAGGGCCCATTACAATGCCTTCATCCTCAAGGTATGTTATTCTCTTCTTCACGAGTACTTCCACGAATTCTACGAGTAAATTCTGCTGAGCTCTCACACATATACACACACTCATCCTTAGAGGGCCTCTTCACAAGAGAACTTTGAATTCTTTGATATATGTGTCGGAGTATTCTTCTCCCGAAAGATTTCCCCCTCCGGTCATTTTTTTTTTTTTGCATATTCCGATAGAAGTCTTTGGACGGAATCTCATTACCATTACCAAGCATATCATTTGTCACACATTCCAAACTTGTAGGGAAAGATATAATAATTGTTTTATTACACTTTCCATCCTTGACCCAGAAAAAACATATATTTATTAATAAAGATATGAAAGATAAATATCAGTTTCTTTGGTACCAGTCAAATCTTTTATTGATAATTATCAATATTTCAAAAAAAAAAAAATTGTAACAGCTCAGCCTAAATGCCCATCTTGGAGTACAAGCCCATCAAATCTACTCTTTTTACACCTATAAATATGACTCTCTATACCACTTGAAAATCACACTATAAAATCATAATCTCTAACTCAAGTATTAGAGTCAAAATTCTCTATGAATTCTCTCTAACAACGATAAAAAACCAATCAAGAATCACTGGTGTCAAATGCTAAAAGTCAATGCGCGGCATTTACCTGCGGACCACCAACAGACTTTAATTGTGGAGCAATTTTGTTGGTGTTCCGTAGTAGAATTGCCAATGGGCGGGCATGAATTTCGTCATTGTTTTGGTCATTTGTTCCGCAGCTGTTCGGACATATTTTGGTCTTTTTTTCCTTCTATTTTTGAACATGTTTCAATAAACCGACAATCCAACAACATACATTTTTTAGTGCACACTAAATCATACGAATAGAGAAATTCCATAGTTTTTAAATGCTAAGGCCGTCCCATAACATACTAACATAATACACGAAATGGAAAATTAAAAAACTTTTAATCTTTGGTATTTACCCCTTACCACTAGCTTACCAATCGGCCAACACACATTAATATTACATTCTTCTTAGATGCATTAAATTTTCATCAACATGTGTAAATTAAGTTAGTGAAATTAGGACAAGTTAGTTCATAATTTAATATTGCATGGTATAATTGTGACTTGTAGTAATTAGATATCTCACGAATTAGTAAAATAGTTACCAAGATCTTGTAAACTTAATTAGTGAACAGAATCTTGAAATCAATAATTCTCATATACCTTTCTCCATGGTAAAATCAATGAACGAGATACAACTAGCGTTTCTCTCCCTTGACGGTTTTGTTCCATTCTCTCTACGTACGTGATGGCTAGGGTTAGAGATTACAATTTATGTCAGGGAGATGACTTAGTTATATATGACTTTAGTGAGTCTTAATTTGCTATTTCCATCAAATAGTAGTTACCTATTAATTTGCTCCAATAAGCCCAATTATAATTTAATCTCAATTATATATATTTTTTATTAATCCATTAAGTCACTTGAGACATAATTTCTTACATTCTCCCACTTGGATCATGTGACTTAACCTCATGGACATAATAAATAAATAATCGAACATAAAATTGCACAAAAGACTAAATAATTTACATTCATTGGGTTTCATCATAATTTCTTGATTAAGAATAGAAACTAATTCGAGTCATGACGGTTGTACATCACATGATTAACATAGTTCCTTCCATGTACTACAAATTAGACTTCTTCTTAATATGACCGTAACTAGGAGCACATTATGGTCCAACATAATATTTCAATATAGATACTTGTTTCATATACTCCAAAATAATAATGCATGCTAATAGAAACAAGTAATCAGAAACGTATCATAATTGAGCTCAGAGTGTCAAAACATTAATCTCAATAAACATCATTAACAACAACGCCCATACTCTCAACATGTTTCGTAAATGTCTTGGGCGGCAATCTTTAGTTAAAGGATCGGCTATCATAAGGTTTGTGCTAATATGTTCTTTTGACACTTTTTGTTTATGAACATTATCCTTCACGGCAAAGTACTTAAACTCTATATGTTTAGCACATTTAGAGTACTTGTCGTTTTTAGAGAAAAATATTGTTTCGGAGTTATCACAATACATTTTCAATGACTTAGCGATACTGTCGACAATTCTAAGCCCTGAAATAAAATTCCGCAACCAATTAGCCTGAACTGTAGCCTCAAAACATGCTACAAGTCCAGCTTCCAAAATAGATGCAACAATAATTGATTGTTCAGTACTCTTACATAATATTGCCAAAAGTGGATTTTTTTGTATCCACACATACAACAAAATCAGAATCCGAGCATTCAATCTCTTCAAGTTGATTGGATATCTTATATGTAAGCATGTGATCTTTCCAGTATTCTATTCTTGGATTACATTGGTATCTACCTAACATTCCAACTGCAAAGCTTATGTCTGGTCGAGTACATATTTGAGCATACATAAATACTCCAAACAACATATGCATATGGAATTGCTTCCATCTGTTTCGTTCCAAATCATTTTTAGGACATTGAGCGAGACTAAACTTGTCTCCTTTCTAAATTGGAACAGGTTATGATGAGAACATTTCATTCTGAATTTCTCTAGTATTTTATTAATATATGCTTTCTGAGATAGACTCAAAAGTCTTTGTGATATATTCCAGAATATCTCTATTCCTATCACATAACTTGCCTCACCCATATCTTTTATTTCAAAATTACTAGAGAGAAACTTCTTTGTCTCATGAAGGAGACCAAGATCATTTCTTGCAAGCAAAATATCAACATACAAAACCAAAAATATGATCTTACTCCCACTAACCTTCAAATATATACACCTGATCAATAGTGTTTTCCTTAAATCCGAAGGACAATGGTATTATTAAACTTCAAATACCATTGACGAGAAGCTTGTTTAAGACCATATAATGATTTTTTTTAATATGCATACCATGTGTTCCTTTCTTTCAACTAAGAAACTACTGGTTGATCATTATACACATCATCCTCTAAATCTCTATTAAGAAAGGCAGTTTTCATATCCATTTGATGTAGCTCCAAGTCATAATGAGCTACTAGTGCCATGATAACTCTAAAGAAATCCTTTCGAGACACTGATGAGAAAGTCTCTTTATAATCGATTACATCATTTTGAGTAAACCTTTAGCAACAAGTCTGGCCTTGTAGCATTAATGATTGCCATGAGAGTCATGTTTAGTCTTAAAACCCATTTACAACCGACTCTTTTGCAACCTTCAGGTAATTCCACAAGATCCCAAACATCATTATGTTCTAAAGATTTTAACTCTTCTTTTATGGCTTCAAGCCATTTCTCAGAATTATCACAACTAATGGCTTGTAAAAATGAGACTGGATCATCATCTTTCATGCATGTTTCATTTTCCACTTCATGTAGATATACCACATAATCATCTGAAATAGCTGGTCTTCTTTCTATTTCAGACCTCCTTAATGCTATGTCTTGTGGTACTTCTACAATAGGTTCATTTTGAATTGTAGATTCATTATTGTGTTCATCAGCTCCGTTGTTGTTTGACATAACTACTGAGGGAACACTCACCTTATTGTTAGAAGAACAAGTTACGGGAACTTGAACTCTAACTTCTTTAATTTCCACATCTCGTGAATCATTACTCCCACTAATTTCACCATTCTCAATGAACCTTGCATTTTCAGACTCAACAATCTCATGCTATGATTAGGACAGTAAAATATATACCCCTTTGATTTTTCTGGATAACCAATAAAGTAACAACTTATGGTTCTTGCATCCAGTTTCTTTTCTGTGGATTATTATCCTTATTTCTGCCTGGCAACCCCAAACATGCAGGTGCCTTAAACTAGGTTTCCTATTCGTCCACAGTTCAAAAGGTGTCTTCGGAACTACCTTACTAGGAATCCAGTTTAACAAGTACATGACAATTTTCAAGGTATACATCCACAAATAAATGAGTAAAGAACAATTACTTAACATACTCCTAACCATATCCATTAAAATTATATTACGCCTTTCTAATACACCATTTTGTTGTGGTGTACCTAGCATTGTGTATTGAGCATAAATACCACGATTTTGGAGGAGTTTAGCAAATGGACCCGGGTGTTGCCCAGTTTCATCATATCTTCCGTAATACTCACCAGCTTTATTAGACCTTACAACTTTCACCTTTTTGTCCAATTGCCTTTCTACTTCATTCAAATAGATTTCCAAGGCGTCCTCTGCTTGAGATTTCTCATGTAGTAGATAGACATAACCATAACGTGAATAGTCATCGATAAAGATAATGAAGTATCTCTCATTTCCGAAAGAATTGACATCAAAAGGTCCACATATGTCGGTATGCACAATTTTAAGAAGCTGAGTGCTTCTTGTGGCTCATTTCTTTGTGTGTTTTGTTTGTTTCCCTTTAATACAATCCTCACAAATATTCAGGTCTGTAAAATCTAGATTTGGAAGAACTTTATTCTTTACAAGTCTTTCCATTCTTTCTTTAAAAATGTGACCCAAATGTACACAAGAAAGCCGAACTTTTATCCACTAAACTACGTTTAGTGCCAACATTATGATGCAAAGTAAGGGCAATTTCAGAATACAATCCATTCAACTTCAATTTATATAAACCGTTTCAAAGAATACCAGTACCAATGAGATGATTATACTTAACTAAATTGAAACATCCATTGCCAAAAGTAAAGGCAAATCTAGCAACGTCAAGTTTAGATAAAGAAACTAAATTCCTAGATAAACTAGGTACATAAAAGGTTTCCAGTAAATCTAAATGACGTATGGTGTCAAGGATTAATTAAACGACAAGTCCCGACTGCTTCCACTGGAACTTTCATCCGATTGCCCATGAAGACAAACTTCTTATTTGGACTTATGGTTTGGATTGTAAGGAATCCCTGCATCGTGTTAGAAACATGAGTCGTACATCCAGAATCAATCCACCATATATCATGGGGAACTTCAGTTAAGTTTGATTTGAAACATACATAAACATTTAGCTTACCTATCTTTTCGAACCAAGCCTTACGTTTCAGACAATCCTTACGTTACATACATAAACATTTAGCTTAATCTTTAATGGCTCTTTGCCCTTACCATGTTTCTTCACAAACTTCTTTCCATCTCCTTGATTCCTCGGTGGCTTACATAATGAATTAATTGACTTCCTAAGTTCTTAAGCCGCGTTTCCTCCTGAACTGACATACTGTGCAGTTCATGCACATTTTATTTATCTTTCATGGTGCTATAGCTCATTTGGAACGAGCCATACTCAGTCGGTTAATGAGTTAAGAATGAACTATACTAGGAAGTTATCATTCACATCCATGCCTAGGGACTTAAGTTTTGCTGCAATACGTCATCTCAATGACATGCTCACGCATAGTACGTGTCCATGGTGGTCAGCGTACTCATTAATGTCCCGGCAAGAGACTTATCAGCTGTTGGGGAGCGCTCTCCCACAAAATCCATAAACTCTTTAGCACTTTTAGTTTTGGGGAGAGCTGTCTTAATACTGTCAGCGACAGTCATTCTGAGAAACATCAGACTTAGTCTGTTTGACTTTTTCCAGGCTTTATAATGAGCCTTTTCATCCTCACTGCTAGCATCAGCAATAGCAGCATGCTTCTCTTTCGTAATGGCAAGATCAAGATCCATAACTTCAAGATGGAATTGGACTTGCTCTTCCCAATCAGAGAAATTTAGCCCATTAAAAACTGGAACAGACGACACATGAGAACTTACATTGGGAACATGTACTACACAATTACGTAAGTGTTTTGAGACATAAAACACATGTTATTCATATAAAACATTAATATATAATAATGTTCTCGTTGGGGTGATACACTAATATACATAACATAATGATGCTATTAAATTTTAACATTATTCGACAATAAAATATGTACTAATTAAACTTAGTTACTACCTTTGGGTATATAAATAAATTAACAATATATGTCAATTACCTACAATTATATTCATCAATTATAAGAACATGCAATCCACCTTTGGGTGATTCAAAATGTCTTATAACCATGAATTTCAATATACCCATAATTCATCAATCATAAAATTAGCATTCATTAGTTATGGGTAATTGAATAAATTCTCATTAGTTTAGAATCAAATCAACATACAAGTTTGACCACTTTAATGATTAACAAACTTTCATAATATTTGATTCCAAAATATTAACATAATGAATATATATTTCATATATTTCATAATTATTAATTCATACGAATTAATCATAAACCAATAAACTCATACGAAAGCGATTATGTAAATAAACAGGTGAACAAGCTTTCTCCATAAATCAACTTGATAATAGCCGGCATCATTATCAAACAATTAATCACTGAAACAATCATTACAATCAAATTTCAATTGATTGAATTTGACAAAAGTTACGAAGTATACAAATTTATAAAAGGATTAATCTATAGAGCCATATTATGGTTAGCCATAATTAATACCCTTTTATTTATCCACAAATAGATTGATTTTTATAAGGCATGTTGCTTAAATTTTGTAGACTGTTATGACCTTAATGTAAATATAGTAAAATCATTAAGGAATGCCGAATGGATGTGTTACGTATGTATTGCTGAACTTTAGTTTCTATTTATTTATTTATTTTTTTTAGAATGAACTTTGGGGCTTTTCACAAATTCCGATTTAGATCTTCAACAATTTTCAATTTTCTTTCCTTTTGGGTACAAATGATTACACTTAGCTGAAGTGATATAACTATTCCAAAACATGTAAAATTTATTTGAGTTGAATGAAATACAAATTTGACTATCAATCACTAAGAAAAATTACTGTTGGCATTTTTTTTTTTTAATAATTCCTTATGCAAAATAAGTTTCTACTAAAAGAAATTATGCACTTTTGAAATTTCGTTTATCTATTTATATGCAAAATATTCTTAAAAGAAATACTCATTCCGTCTACAAAAAATTGCATAGTTTGTCATTTTAGTCCATCCACAAAAAGTTTGCACTTTTATTTTTTTTTAGCATATACCTCACACTTTCGAATCACACTTTTTTGTGGGACCCCTATTTAACTAACACAATAACTAATCAATACATTAAAACTTGTGTCAATACTTCCTACGCACACTTTTCATGGACGGAAGAGTAGAAAAGTTTTGAACATATTTGTAGTTTTTGGACGTATAGACTTTGTTGTAGATATTTGAAATTGTGAGCTATTTAAGTCTTTCTTTTTCTTCTAAAAAATTTCTATTCGAAAGCTTATCATTAATGGTTAGAGTTTCTAAATGGAATTTTCACATTAAAAGGTTTGGACCAAATAAAATAATAATATATCTAAAATTAGTTACATAAAATGGTAATTACAATGTAAATATATTTACGGAAATTACAAACTCAAATTAATGTGGAAAGATATGGTTTGCAGTAAAAAAACACTTTAGATACTCCTCTTTCTATATATATTCAAGGATAGTATTTATGTAAATTTGTAACTTAAGAATTATAAAATGACCATCAAGCCCTTTTATGGCCAACCATATTGTGGTGTAATCTATATGCTACCCTCAAGGTATTGCTTTTACACTCACATGGGGTATACCCATATGAGTGTTGAGGGCAATGCCTCAAAGGGTAGCATATACTTTACCCATATTGTGGCCATTTAGCAAAACCCTTTATAAAATACATCATACCAATACATATGCCGACGATAGACTTTCAGAAACGTGCGCGTAATAAGATAAATTTTCAAGCAATCATAAATGAGAGTAGATCGATACTTTCTGAATTTGCCAAATTAACCAAGCATTCGTATTAAACAATATACAAGCCAAGGCATACAATTATCACATACGATTCGTAAACACACGATTTTGGCAATTCAAATAATTCGTTACGGCAGCGGAAAAACATAATACCAAATTCATAATTAGGGTTCATGAAAACAGGAGTTCATACAAATCGAGAGATACAATTATTGGAGAATCATATGATTTCAGAACATATGGCTCTGATACCACATGTAAACTTACTTAATGAATAAGATCTTGAAATCAATAATTCTCATATACTGGTAAAATCAATGAACCGATACAACTAGCATTTCTCTCCCTTTGACGATTCTGTTATGTTCTCTCTACGTACATGATGGCTAGGGTTAGAGATTACACTTTATGTTAGAGAGATGACTTAGTTATATATGACTTTAGTGAGCCTTAATCAGTTACCCATTAATTTGCTCCGATAAGCCCAATTATAATTTAATCTCAATTATATTTATTTATTATACATTAAGTCACGGGAGACATAATTTCTTACAGATCTTACTACATCTATAGCCTTATATACTAATTAAATTTGCAGTATAAGTACATACCATGCAAGCTCTAATATATAGAGCCTCATATATTCTTATTTTTTTTAGTTTGTATATTCTTATTTTATTATTTGTGTGATAGGTTTTATTTATAAAATTAACCTCCTAACAAACGATGGAACAAATAATAATGTTAATAAATGTAGTATCAAATAACACAAACTCCAAGAATCATTCACTGATGCACGTAGGGAAATTCTCGGTCCAAACCGTAGGTTAATTAATGCACAGATGAAAAGCTTCCATGATTGATGATAACCTTTTTTTTTTTTTTTTCAAGTGAGATATAAGAACAAATTTGAAGATTGTTTTGTTTTGTCTCATCTTTATAGTTCATTTTTGTATAAATATTTTTTTTTAACATTTGCAAATTAGGCATACACGTTAATAATTCAACTATACCAATCGCATGTTACCAAAATCGATGGGTCCATTAATTCAATCATGATAAATATAATTATTTTTTTAGCACTGAATTTTATCCTCATAAACAAGAAAATTGAAATTAAATACTAAAAATAAATCATATAATTAACTCTAATTGCATTAGTAAACTCTAGTCAATTAGAGTAAAATAGATTAAATCATAATATCAAGAACTTGAAGAAAAATGAAACAAAATAAAGAAAAATCAATTTTGATACCCATGTCTGGATTTCAATGCCTAGTTTCTCAAATTCGTTAGCTATATTAACATTTTTCTTCGACATAGACTATAAATTATAAATATAAACATTATGGATAAAAAATTCATTTAATTTACTTAACTAAAACGGGACAACTAAACTCTCTTAACTAGCTAAACTATCAAAACAAATAATCTTCATGCTCATATATAATAATATAAAATATAAATTCCACTTAATTAAGCCTTGCATACGCATTTCCATACATGTTCTCCCGGCACCACCTCCTCCGAAACCCTAACGCACGGCGTACAGTCGCCGCAGCGTCTGTAGCAGCTCGGTGGGACCGTCTGCAACATTCTATCTCCCTTGCATTCACACCTCCACACGTACTCACCGGGCTCCACTTCGACTGAAACCCTCTCACACCGCCTGCAGCCGGCGCGGCACCGCCCCACGACGCCGCAGTTCGGCGGCACGATCTGCTGCATGCTCCTCCTTTCTCCATTTTCCGAAACTGCGTCGATTGCAGCTTGGGTGGAGATGAGGAAGATGCAGAGAAGAGCGACGGAGAGAGAAGCGTTGGATTTCATATTGAAAATAATTGCAATGAAATTAATCCTTCTTTTTTTTTTGTTGTTGTTTAGGGTTTGGATTGGTTTAGGTTTTGGAGTATGTTTGAAGAGCGATGAGTGAGTTTATATAGACAATAAATGATGTGCAAGAGATCCGGTCCTTTAATGTTTTGCCATTTATAATTTATATAATTAACTTCTAAATAGATTCATTTGATTTGACGATCTTCCACTTATATATAAATAAATTTATTGGTAAGGCCACTTTATTATTATTATTATTATTATTATTATTATTAACTCGTTTTCATGTTCTAACTATCTTCTCTTTTCAAATTAATTTAATTGATTAATTTTTCTAATTTCTTTTAGTTATTTGGCATATGCCTTAAAATTAATATATTTTCAATATATTTAAATCAAAGAAAGTATAACTTTCAATATTTTTAATGCGATTAGTGAAGTACAGGTATTGGAAAAGAAATTGTCATTTCTTAATTAAAACAAATCTCATATTTGTAAAGCATGAAATTCTAGGGATCAAACATACCAAAAGAAAAAATAGATTAAAATGGTGAAAGATTCGAAGATATATGATCAATATACAATGAATGTAAAGGGAAATTCATGAGTCTAAAGTATATTTTAATTGGATTACAAAACCTTTTAATCTTTTGAAAAGATATTGTCAAGTCGGCTAGCATAGATTAGACAACTCGCATGTCAAGAAGCTTATTCTAAAATAAGAGTAATTTCACAAACTGAAGACTGAAGAAGCAAAGAAAGCCCATGATACATTGATCAGTAATTAAGGAGCCACTGATCTGATTAATAAGTCACACGGATCCAAGCGTATCAGCGCGTCAAAACCGGCGTATGATCAGTAGTTCACGGAGGATGCTGAAGCAAGTAAACATCATTTACTAATGAGTTTTAAAATGGAATTATAGAGTATTACAACATGAGTAATGCTCCAATGCCCACCGTGGACATGCTTAATATGCCCACGGATGACGTGACATTGGAATATATAAGGAAATTAATAAAAGTCCTACCAAAAATAATTAAACCCTACTATAAAAAACTAAACCCTAAAAGGAAAAATTGCAGATGTGGCACTGCCACATCACCGGTGCCCACCGTGGGTAGGGGAGCATTTCTAACTACAACATTCATAACACTCTATAAAAATAAATTATAGTCCAAAAATCTATTTTAAAATTCTCATTACAAAGCCCAAAATTAAAACTAGCTAGAAAATAGACTAAGTTTAATTTTCATGAAACAGAGGTAGTATATATATATTATATATGGATTTATAGACTAATATTTAAAATCATACGATTTCGTTCACATAAACTGAATACATAAATTTCTCCAGATTTCAAAGAAGAAGGAACGAAAAAGCTCAACCTAAAGAATTCTTGAAGAAAATCATCAACAATTTACTTTTGATTGAAACTAGACATCAAAAGGTTTATATATATGAAAAAATTTAAAATAAATAGAAACTCAACGACATCTCTCAAGGGAAGAATCCATTAGACCACATTGCCGCTGCATGATTATTCCCATCGTTAAAGGGCACAACCATCTCATCTCCGCCGCCGCCATTCCCAAACGGCCCTCCCATCTGGTGCTGATGATCACTCGGATTCCCCATCCAATCCGCAAACCACTGCTGCTGCTGCGGCCGGCTCTCCACCCCACCGCCCATCTCCGCCGCAGACCCCTTACTCTCCGGCGGAGGCGGCGGCGCGGGCGCCTTGCCCAGGCCCTCGATCCTCTTATAAATCTCCTTCAAGTTCTGGTCGAGGAGCCACGTCATGTCGTTGAGCTCCGGCAGCTGCAGCCCCTGCAGGGCCTTGCCGGTGAGGCACTGGTACATGAGGTGGGTGATCTCCTTCTCCCGGTTGTCCTTGTGCAGCTTCTTGAGGTGGTCCGCCGCCTTGGAGATGCGGTGGCGGAGGAACGTCTCCTGGTTCACCATCTTCTTGCTCTGCTCCATCTCCGGCATCCGCTTGAACTGGGCCAGCACCCGATGGGCCCCGCGGGCGTCGGGCCAGACGTCGGGCTGGGCCTCGTACGGGCTGTAGACGATGGCGCACGACTCGATCCCGCACAGCGTGCTCAGCTCGCTCACCTTCTTCATCAGCCCCTTCTTTCTCTTCTTGAACGTCGCCTTCCGCGCCGAGTCGTTGCTGATGAAGGCCAGCTTCACTTTCTTCCTAGTCATCGATCGATCCCAAGATAAGAAAAATAGATTATGAGAGAGAGAGAGAGAGAGAGAGAGAGAGAATGGGGAAGGTGGAGGTGATCATATGGTAATTGTGTTTCTGTCTATATATAAGGGGATGGGGGAATTGTTTGGAATTAATAAGGAAGATTTGGGAGTGATGAGGGTGGAGGTTTTGGTAACTATGCTTTAATGCTCATATCAACTCAAATATTATGTTGAGATTCATATCATTTGTTTTACTCTAGGCTGTCACGTTTTCAATAGTGTACCAAATTTAATGTGTATATATTAATTAATAGTTCACGTTTTGGGTATGTATATTGGTTATACAAGAGTTACATTTTTCTAATTGTATTTAGGGCTGCAAATAGGCCAAGCTAGCTACTTGTGAGATGTTCGATCGTAGTTCGGCTCGATAAAAGTTCGTTCGAGATCGTTTAGTGAAACTCGTTAATTAAACGAACCAAGCTTGAGCATGAGAGTATTCGGCTCGTTAGCTCGTGAGCAAGTTCAGTAACTGATTTAGTATGAAAATATAAAATTATTACTAGGTTATATACGACTTGTATTATTACTATGATTAATCATAAGCCCTATTGACTACTATCTTATTATCGCGAATAAAATCATCTATTTTCAAAAGAAAAGAATTAATTAATATTTAAAAGATAAATTCAAATTTAGAAAGTCTATTTTGGCTCGATTAGGCTCGAAGAATCGACTCAGTAATAAACGAGCCAAACTTGAGCACGACTGACGACTGTATTCGGCTCGGCTCGATTGCACTTTTAGTTGTGTTACAGTACTATCATTCTTGTACGTATTATAGAATCACGTATTTACAGGAAAATGAAATTTAACAAAATAAAAAAATAAATAAAAAAAAGAATAGACATGATCGATGATTAAATTTCTTTAACAATTGTGAAACACTTCGTTTGACCAGATTACCAGTTCTAAATTATCTTGCCTATTTTCTTTTAGTTATTCTTGGAAATGGGCATCATTTGGAGCAACTTGTTTTAGAATAGGTATAAAATTCTACTTAAACTCAATATAATACCCGGAATGTGTTTCTGAATGCCAAAAAAATAACACACACTATGTACCAATTTTCTGCCAGCAGAGGAATACATTAAATTGTACTCCCTCCATTTCACCGGGAATGACCTATTTGTTTTTGGAAGTTCTGGCACATTTTTTCACGCTTCAAAACGATAGGTTTTAAAATAGATTTTTAAAGATTTCTTTCTTTTACGGGAGTAGGAGACTATGAGTTCAATTTGTTTTCAATCTGTTTAACAGTATACTGCCAAAAATAATAATAATTAAAAACATTATATTTGTTTTGCTTTTTTTTTTCTTAAATTTTTTTTTAAAAAACGGAGGTTATGATTAGTAGAAATATGTGGTGAAGGCAGAACACTTGAGATCTTATATCCCAAATTCAATATTCCAATTCTCAATTTTTATTAATTTTATGCACTTTTCTTCAACTATTTTCATTTATAATAATTTGGTTTAATTTAAAATTATTTTCTAGGGTTCTCTAATCCAATTAGAATTTATAAGTATTTTTTTACATTTAATTTTGTGTTTATTAGTTGTAATAGGATTAATAAATCAAAAACAAGGGTATTATCATTAAACATTTTAATAATTATTTTTAGTTTTCTATTATGTTTTGTTATACATATTCCTTACTCCAATTGCCAACTTGTCTCAATTTCAACAACTGATAACCATTTTGACAATAGCACGTCACATAAACACAAGCATCCCTTCAAAACACGTAACATTTAAAATATTTAAAATATGGCACAACATAACATGAATAATACTCTCCATGTCACATTCAAAATGTCTTATTTTCCTTTTTGATTCGTCCCATTTAGAAATGTTTTATTTTCGTGTTTGAAAAAATTAACTTTTCAGAAAGTATTAACTCTGACTTTCCACACCTCATATGTTCTTCCTAATTTTCGATAAAAAGAAAATTAAGTGCTCCCTCCGTCCCATTTAAGAGGTTACGTTTGCTTTTGGACACGAGAATTAAAAAATGTGTGTTTTGTGGTTGAAATGTAAAGTTAGAGTGCCCCCAATATGATTGTAGTGCTTGTTTGTTATTCATTTATTAAATTAGGAAATGTAACATCTTGTGTGGGCTGACCCAAATAGAAAATTATAACGTCTTGAGCTGGACGAAAGGAGTACATTTTAACGGGACTGATGAAGTACAATAATTATACAGTGTTTTAAACAAATCAGGCCAATTTGTATGCTGCTAATAAAAAGATTTCATTAAATCAGGGCCCAAAATGTTCTCTTAAAATTGGGCCTATTGCATAAGTTAATTAGAGGCAAATCAAATTCAGGCCCAATATTTTTCATATATATTTTAAAAAATAAAAATTAAATGGTCGTCTTCTACGAGGTGAAATGACTATAATAGGCCGCATACAGAGATTTACGAAGGAGATGATTCCGCAGCACCCCCTTCAGCCACCGCCTTCTCCGGTCTGAATCTACGCTCCGCCACCATCATGAGCGCCGCACCTTTGGACGCTGTTTTCAAGGAGAAAAGGTCTGTTCGCTCTAGAGTGAGAAAAGAACTCAAGTCGATGGACCCCGCGCTCAGGTTTCAAGAAGGCAATAAACACGTTCGAACCAAGAATCAATGCGTGTATAAATATTGCGATTTTGAAATGGGGGTTCTTTTTTATTGGTGCAGATGATGCAATCCAGAGTATAGTGTTGGAGGCTCCTTGGTTCTAGTCATGTAAGAGAGACTGCGCTTATATCAGCTGTCCTGCTTTAAATGACGTTGATACCTCTAAAGTTTTGTCTGAAATCTTGAAGAACACAGACCAAGGTACTGTTTATTGAGATCTCATGTCATGGTTATGTATGTGGAGAAGGTGTTTTAGTAGTTGTATGTATTCTCAGCTTGAGCTGGCTTATTTGTGATGATTCTTGTTTCATGGGCTGAATCGATTTCAATGGTATTCGAATTGCATTTCGAACCTATAGTTAATTTATTAGCGTTATGCGAAGTTATCTTGTGATTTTACGCAATGCTACTTCTATTGAATTAATATTTCTGGAGTTAATTTATTAGCATTATGAGAAGTTATCTTGTTTGGATTGAGTTCTTTATGCAATGTGTGATGATGCGATTGCTATGATTTTGCCCTCATTTACTTCATAATGTCGCGTCTGAATTAAGGGCTAATTCTCTGGATCAGGTGAGAAAGAAGCTTGGTTTCTCCTTCGTTTACTTCATAATGTTGCGTCTGAATAAGGGCGAATTATCTGGTTCTGCGATCAGATGATCATTTGCAGGTAAGAAAGAAGCTGTATGTACCTAGGGTGGAAAACAAGAACAGTTTCATGAGGATGTTGAGCATCACTAGGATGGATGATTTGATTGCAAACTCGTTGGCTATTTTGGAACCCGACTCTTGTGATTCTGAGGGAAACGAACGTGAAGATGGTTTGTAAATTTCCTCATTTTACTAGCATTATTAGCTTATAATATTAACATAATGATTATTTGCTGTATTGTGTGGATTCTTTTCTATATGCATTATTCATAGCAGTATCGAATATTTCTTCCATGGACTTGAAGTCTTGAGAAACTTTATGCGATATATTCAGTGTCATGATTGTCATGAAAAGTAGGCTTAGAATGGCAATATGTAGCTTTCAATTATTGTCATGAAGGAAGGAAGAATGTAAGATCTGATGTTCTGTATGCAGTCATGTTTGCAGATGATCTCTGACTCTACTCTAACTAAGGTTAATTTTCTGTATGCAGTCATGTTTGTAGATGAACCTGTTGAGTTGTTTATTTTACCAGGTAAGATTTCAAATTTCCAACCTTTTCAGTTATTTTTCTTCTTGGAAATTGGAACCATACTATGATGATTCAATTATATACCTTTTTCGATCAACATATGGTCCATCAATACAGATTTTCTTTTATTGTACAGGACTTGCTTTTGACAAATCCGGTAGGTGTATAGGCCGTGGAGGAGGGTATGTTGCATATTCTTGTTCTTGATATGTTTGGCTTCCATGATTATGAAGTCGTAAATCTATCTATACTTGAAGGGGAAGAAGATCTTCAAAACTTTCTAAAAACCTGAAAGCAACAAATTTCAGCCAAAAAGATTATATAATAGTCTCGTCGTTTTCTTTCCTTACTGTATGATCTTATATATCTTCCATGTTCGAAAGAGAATTGCAGAAGGGGAAAATAAGATAAGAGTTTACGAATGGATAGTATTCATTAAGTGCTACCATTTTGCTTTCCTTCTTTGTTTTAGCATTCTTGAGCATATAATTATTTGCATCTCCTACTGAAGCTATTACGACACCTTCCTCACGAAGTACCAAGTTGGCAAAGGATCGCAAATGGAAGAAACCGTTGTTTGGTGCGCTCCCCTATTCCTTTCACTCGTCCACATATTTTCCGAGCTTTAGCTACTACTCCCTCCATCCCATTCAACTTGACACGTTTTATAGTAACAATTTCTCTTCCCTTCATCTTCTTTGCATAGTTGCTCTTTCTTATTCAGTGCAAATCTTGGAAGATGATGTTATACCTAACACTCCCAATGATGTCCCCATCGATGCTCTCGTCTCCCCCTCCGGTGTAATCCCCATTAGACAGGCAGCCAATCGGATAAGTTCATGACGAAGGTACAATCTTTCTGCATTAGTAACTTCCTTTGATGATTTACAAGAATCACCATATTTTTAGATGGAAAAACGGATATAATTGTGAAATTGTATTTTCTAGCTATGCACGCCCCTGCTGCCACATTTCTTCTCATAATTTCTTGAATTTCTTGATGGGCACCTTGTAATACGAAATTCATAATTTAACATCTAGCATCGCATCCATGCCTGCATTTAAACGAAATTAGAGGATAATGATTCAGTTTTCAAATTTCATTGTACAATTTATAATCACTCATTTTGCTAGTGAAACATGTTCCCTTCTTTTATGAATTAGGGGACTAGTAGAAATGAAAAATCAACGCAAATCAAATCCATTAGAAGAAAAAACCACAAATCGAACTGTACCAGGATTTTCTTTTCTTTTCTCTTTTTTTTTTTAATTTTTTTTTCCTCTTCTTATTATTTTTTTGCCTCGAGAAATGGAGCTTTTACTCCCTCCGTCCCCATTTGATTGTCTCCAATGACTAAAATTTTTGTCCAAATATGTGTCTTGTCACTTATTTTTATGAAAAAATTAGACTAAACATGAAATTATTCAGCATATAGCATCACTTGAAAATTGATTAGATCCAAGTAGCCAAACGTGAGAGAGATTCAGCATATAGCAGCACATGAAAATCATTCTTAAATTTTGGATTCTTTACTTCTATATAATTAATGATAGAAGACAATATACAGAGAGTAGAGATCAAAATCATCTATATATGTATCTCTAACTCAATATCATCGATTGTGAGCCCTTCTTTTTCCACCCTTTCCTTGAAACTCTCAAGCTTTGAATCAAACATCCTCAGTTGAATTTTAAGGGCATCGTTCCCTTGATTCTCCAACTGATCTTCCTTTACTTTCACTGCCGAAATCGCCGCAGATTCGGTGCAGTTATCCACGCGAATGAGTTCAAGTGTTGGTATTTCACCCACATCTAACGAGATCTCCTCTAGCTCCCATAGATGCTCAAGAAGAAGCTTCTCCAAAACGGGGAAATGGGACTTGTCTGCCTCACACTTCCCTACATTAAAGCATTCGAGTCTCAAAACTTTGAGGCGCAAAAATTGCCCCTCAATAAATCTCCACTCTTCTCCATTGTAGCCATGTATGTGGAGAACTTCCAATTGGGGCAACGAACCAATCAACCATAGATCTTCCAATCGTACTCGACAGTCACTCAAGGACAGTTTACTCAGAGAAATGGGGAATGCCAGCTTCTTATTCAGCTCTCCATATATCCTTGAATGGAAACTCAATTTGAGGGATTCTAGTTTATGCAAACGATCAAGATAACTCACACTCTCAATCAAACTCCCATCATATCCATGCAACATGCTATCATAATGTAGATACAAGTCCTTGATGTTGGGGATTATCTCACACACTTGCTCACTCACCCTCATATTCACTGCTCTTGTAAGAGTTTGCAAGTTATCCATCATGCACAAACCAATATCACTCGGGTCAGGAACATAAATATTTGTGCATTGCACGTGCCTAAGCTGCCGCATCTTCCAAATCTCAATCGGCGCAACAACTAGAGTTCCTCTGATGATCAAAGTTTGCAGATTCCATATATAGGACACTGAAGTAGGAAGCTCCCACAACAACGTGTGTCTAAAGTTGGAGTAATTGCAAGAAATGTAGCGCAAGTTAACATTTCCATATATTTCTGCTCCCGATTGAACGACAACTTGATCCAAAACTCTCACCATTGTACGGTTAACCAATGATCTATTTTGATAATCATGGAAGATGGAGCGTGTAAGTAAGGGTTCAGTATATTGTTCTGTATGCTGCAATCCCCGACTTATGATGCGACGCTCTTTGCCTTGCAATTGGACGCCACCATTGTTAGCCATATGGAAAAATTCTTGCTGCTCACCTACTTTCAAGCATAGGTCTCTCACCAGATCATGAATCCCACAATATCCTATTTTCCCATTTTTACGATGCTTCGTAACTAGAATAAGATTTCTGTCAATCAGATCCTTCAAGTAGCCCTCCGCAACCTCTTCTGAGAATCGGGAGTCATTAGATCTTATAAATCCCTCTGCGACCCACAGCTGGATGATACTAGGGACATGAATTTTGGAATCCTCCTTAAAAACTCCCATGTAAAGAAAACATGGCTTTAGATGAGGGGGCAAGTGAGTGTAGCTTAAGGATAATATATCCAGGCTTTCTTCTTTCTCTTTTGAATTGGGATTTGATTCTATATTACTCAAAACCTTCTCCCAGAACTGTAAAGACCTAGGAGACTTTCGAAGGAGCCCTCCTATCACAACTGTGGACAAGGGAAGTCCTCTACACAATCTAGCAATCTCCTTTCCTGCTTCCTCTAGTTCGGGATACGGACAATTTTCTTTTCCGAATGCCTTCTTACAAAACAATTCCCAACATTTATCCTCGTCTAGAGGTCTCATTGTAAGGCAATAACTAGAGAAACAGTCTCTAGCCACATTTGACAACCTTGTAGTAAGAACAACTCGACTTCCGTTTCCATTATCGGGAAAATAAAGACTCACTTTATCCCAAGCTTCCACACTCCATATGTCGTCTAATATTATCAAATATTTTCTACCATATAAAAATCTATGCAACTCTTCTCCTGAATCACATTTAGATCCTAGAAGTTGGGAAAATATTTCCTTAATATTGTATTGCTGAGATACAGCAGCCCAAGCACGAATATGAAAGTGGTGGTTGATGAGTGAATTTTGATAAAGATTATGGGCAAGAGTAGTCTTACCCGTACCGCCCATCCCAACAATCGAGATGATGCGGCGACTGGACTGTGGATTGGTGAGCTCATCCATGATCTGAACCACCTCCTCTTCAAATCCAATCATAGCAGTCTCCAAAAGAACAGGCCTTGAATTTGTGGGTGTGGGTTGCTCCTCTCTTGATCTCAATATGTCTTCTTTCTCCTTCAACTCATTAGCCCTTTCCAAGATAGCATCCATGTTTAGGGCTATCTGTTGCAGATGGAGCGAGCAACTAAGGCTTATTTCAGTAGACCCAGCATGAATTTGATCATCAACGATGCGAGATTCGATTACATCTTCAGCCTCATGAGCTGCGGATGAGATTCGCCTCTCAAGATCTTCAACTTCTTGGCTTACAATTGCAAGTCCGACATAATTATAGCCCTCTATGAATTCGAGCAACAAACCAGCCTTTTCATGGAGCGCTTGGATCTGATTCTTGTTGAGAGAAGCAGAGAAGTGAGGACGATGGATCATAATCTGCTCAATGTTATTCAGAAGAGAGGCTACAGCTGCGTAAACTGCCATCTCAAAACCTTCTATTGTAATGGGACTAGCGTTGTTTCGAACGAAAGATTTTTGTTGATTGTGTTCTGCAAACAGAGAAAATTTAATTTGACAAATTCTGATAAGAAATAATAATAATGATGCAGTCTTGTCTGGATCTTAATTTTTATTTGAAGTGGGTCACAGTTGAGAAAAAAATAAGGTTATTGAGTAACATCAAAACAAACGGTCTTTTTCCATCTTTAATTAATTAACATATTGGTGAGTGATTACTGAAGTAGTAGAAACTAATTATATATGTTCATGCAAACAACGATTAGTAGCTTAAAACTTCCACTTGCACTGGATTATTAGTTATTACACCCACAATAATTGAATGCGAGTAAAAGGTGCAAAAAATATTTCGGGTTAGTAATAAAATGTACTCCCTCTATTCTATGGTTATTCTAACATTTTTTATTAATCTGTGAGGTGACATATTTTAATGAAGCGGAGGGAGTAGTATTTATCATCATAATATATTTTGTTTTTTAAGAAATGATTCATCACAAATCCATAAAATATAGTGATGATGAACATTAAATGAAAAGCTATATCAAGACCTTTAATAGTATTACATAAAATCGTAAAAATTAGAGAACAAACAAACAAATTATGATAATTTAAAATCTTGGGATTCAAATTATATGGGGATGCCTGTGGAGAATAGATGAAAAGTTGATAGATTAGACTAATAAATTGATTTAGTAAAACTAATATTTCTCTAATTATTTTTATTTTCGGAACGAACTGCTTTTAATGGGACACCCCGTTATGTTATACGAGCCACTTTTAACAAGACGGAGAAATATTTTCATCTATATCTATACTTATATAAAATAGCTTTACCTTTCATAAATATATACTAACATTACACTATTACAAAATGTAGATTGCCTATTATATCCCTATTGTGTATTAAAATAAAATGTAATAGTGTAATATTAGTAGTATATATTTATGAAAAATCCAAAAATTCAAAAGAAAACAAATTTTCCTAAAATTTTAATATCTTTAAAAAGAGCCTTATTTTACAAAATGTAGATTGTATATTATATCCCTATTACATATTAAAATAAAAGTTAATAGTGTAATAGTAGTATATATTTATGAAAAATTCAAAAATACAAAAGAAAACAAATTTTCCTAAAATTTTACCTTTTTCCGCAAGTATATATTTTATTGTTAAATGATTCCTACAAAAAATAGTTTATAAAAAATATAAAATATTATTTAAACATTTAAAAAAAATATTCGTTATAAAAAGCAATGCACGTTTTAAATAAGTTGATATTGTTTTGCTTAGTTTAATTTTTAATTCATTTAGTTATTATTTATTAAATATTTTATGGACTAGAAGTTTGATTATAATTTTAAACGACTAAGTTTTATAATTTGAATTTGAAGTTTATATTTGCGAAGTTCGATAACCAAGGTGAAAAATATTGTAATTAGGGGATTGATTACTAAAATGCATACTTTATAAATTTGGGACAATTTTTCAAGTATGAGAAATTAAAAAAAAAACCAACTTAAGTCATTTAATATCATTTAAGTGTGATCACACATAAGCAAATTATTTTCAACTTAATTCACATAAGTAAATAATTTCTAAAAGTTTATAGTTAAATAATCGTAACTATTGAATCAAATACATGTGTGCTCAAAAGATTGTCACCACTTATTTGAGTAGGTTTGAAATATAAATAAGAGTGTTTGACTTCATTTTGCAATGGTTGAAAATAGACACTCTTGATCTACATAAATGAGGGTGTGCATAGAATTTCCCCCACGGTAGATATGCCAACAAATCGAAATGACACACACAATGCATAGTTATTAAAAAAAAAAAAAAAATCACTTTCTCGATGCATTTAATTTTATATTATAATGCATCACCACAAACTTATAATTCATTAGAAAAACTAATGTAATTCATATAGTGTCATCCGTTTAAAATATTATATATAGATTATATGCATTACAAATATTAGCACGATGCATTACAATGTATTTTATGATGCATTACAAAAAGAAGTGGATGCAATTTTAAAGTTTAATGTATAATGCATTACATGCATATGAAGAATGCATTGTTATATAGTGTTCTTATACAATTAAATAAATTAAAGCTAATAATAATTTATCATTTAAAAGATAATAATGAATAATCCGCTTAAAAAATTATATGAATTATAATTAGTAGCATAATGCATTACATTGTATTGTATGATGCATTGCAAAAGAAGACAATGATATTTTAAAGTTCAATGTGCAATGCATTATATGCATATGAATAATGCATTGTTTGATAAAGTTCTTATACAATCAAATAAATTAAACATAATAATAATTTATCATTTTAAAAAAATGAATAAGAGCATTATTTAATATTATTAAATTGATATATTGAACTATGAAATATAAAAAAAAAATACCAATGAACCTATAAGATACACGTCTGTTTTCGGTCATTAGAAGGGATATTTAACATAAAATTTATCAAATCCCATAAATTGGGGAATTAAATGGACGGTTACAGCTAATGATGATTTACAATTTTAGCCTTCTTTTATAAACGCGTGTTTAAAGTTATAAATACATATTATTATAAGCCGTAGATCTAGATAAATAAAAGATCTAGATTTATTCTTATTTCCCACGGAAGTGGTCTTTTTTACATGATCTTTACCCACATAAATGATATGTACATATATTATTGAAAAAATATTTCCAAGATTAATTTAAAATTATGCTAAAATAATATATATATATATATATATATATTGAATTTAAATAAATGATAAAAATATAATTTAGAATAATATTTTTATATGCGAATACACATATAAAATAACAAGTAGGATATTTATTAATTCAATTTAATAATAATAATAAAAACTTGGTGGTGAATTTTGATTGCAACAAGAAAATCGAGATCTCTTTTGTTTTTATTTCCTTCAATTTAAAATATCGATATAATTATTGTAAGTTCATTTTTACAGTTTAAATGATTATAAAATTATTAGTATTTTGCAATGTATAATACCAAATTTCTCAACAAAAAAAGTATTAGTCTTTGCGGCCATTAAGAAGCAAACAAATTAAGTCATGCCAAAATTATTACAAGAATAATACAATCATTAAAAATAATACATCGTCCCTTTCACTTTAAATCTCTCAATCAACAAATATATAAACCCATTATTATTGACCACTGCAAATGAATATTGCTTTGTACTAAAAATCGACTTTATTACAAGGGAAAAGATATATTTCTCTGTCTCACTACCTCACTTTTCTATTTGCTTTGTCTCATTTATTAGTTCAATTTCATAAAATGGAAATGTTTATTCATCTTTCGTTTATTAGAATTTTACTTTTTGAGAAGTGGGTTTTTGTTTGTTTGTGGGACTATGTGGTAATTTGAGAAGGGTCCGAAATTAATAATACCCAATTTAAAGAAGTTGATTATCAAAATACACATTCTGAATTTACATATGCAAAAAATACCCATTTTGTTAAAATAATGGTTGTGCGGCCCGCTTCTTCATATGGAATTCTGCAAAGTTCCTCCACTTTATCGGTGCTTGTTTTTTTTGTCTTGTTGCTGTTTTGTTTCCTTTGACTGCTGTTGGGTGGGCTTTGACAGATTAAAATAATAATAATAAAATAAAATAAAAGAATGAAAAGAAGGGCCGAAATCATAATTCATAATACCCAGTTAAAAGAATTAAAATTCATTTTGGCCCCTTTCACTTTCACGGTTTCTTCCTCTTTTTCCCACAGAGCTTCTCACGGTCTCTCTCAATCTCTCTCGCCCCTCTCACGATTCAAGAACCCTACCACCAATTTTTTTTCAACCGTGAGATATCTCACGGGTCTCTCTCAATCTCTCTCACTCTCACGATTCAACAAACCGTGAACCCTAGCCCCCAATTTTTTTTTCAACCGTGAGATAGAGAGAAAAGAAGAGAAAATTATGGCCAATTCCAATAACAATTCGGGTTCCGAAGATGAAGGAGTCGAAGTCTCGACTCAAGCACGTTGCGTTCCGACGATGGAAGAACGTCGAAACCTTCCTCATCCGCATCCTCCGGTAATTTTTCTAATTTTCTTCGTCTATTCTTTGTTATTTGTTATTTAAAAAGTAATTGAATTTTTAGTATTTTTTAGTTTCTTCAATCAATTCGTATGTAATGATTTAATGATTTTATGTTATCTTGAATAGAATTATAAATTATAATGTGTATAAAATGCATTAATATTTCGATTTGTATGCAAGAAATCTGGATTTATTGGGATTTATTGGGTAAATTATGAATTCGAAATCTTAAATATATATGGATTTATTGCGATTTAAATTATACATATTTCACAGTTTGAAGTTGTAGTAGACAAAATTCGTTCAATCGGTCCAAGCCCGATTGTCTATAAGCGGTCGGTAGTTGACAGCCAGCCCAAGCCAAACGGCCTATCTAATCGGCCCATCAAAAAGTTGACGGCCCAATTACCTATTTATTGGTCTAGTCGGACCCATATTCGACTGGAGGTTGACTTAGTCAGCCTAACGAATTCAAATCGAACTAATTGGCCGAAATGGACGGAACGAGCCAATCGGGATAAACTTTCCCACGATCTCGGCGGACGGATAGCAACTAGGGTTTGATAAGAAAACCCTAGACCGAGGAGCCGGCCTATATATTCCTCCTGCTAATCAAGTAGACGGACACGTTCTGACTACGAGCATTCTCACTCTGGCAGTCATCTCTTCCACTTCCCGTCTACTACCACTCACTCTCTAACAATCGGCTCATCCGCTCTCCGAACACTCCACGCTCTCTTTTCGTAGGCGGCAATCGGATCCTACTAGACGGACTCCCGTCACCATCATCCCCTCGTTATCCACGCTTACCACCGATCCGCCTCCGACTAGAACTTTTATTATTCATTATTTATTATTTTTGTCTATTTACAGTTATTATACTGCCTATTAGTTCTGATTACTGACTTGAGCGTCGGAGGTCCTTCGGCTGACACCCCCTCCGGTGTTCCTCGAAGGGCTCTTACATGTGCTACGTGTGTTGATAGGTTGCTAGTGCCCGTTCCGTCTACCGGATGACCCTGTCGAGCCGGTCATATCCTTGATTGTAGATTTACCATCTACAGAAGTAAATTGAAACCGTGTCCTCACGGTTTGAATGAGAATTTAACCGTATAATTGATGAGTCATCATTCACGGTTTCTATTGAAATCAAACCGTGTTCTCACGGGTTGATTTAAGTAGAAACCGTGAAATTTGCTGAGTCATGAAAATTCACGGTTTAAGTTAAATCAAACCGTGAAGTCACGGTTTGTTTTCAATAGAAACCGTGAAATTGCTTAAACACTCGGTTTTGTTTAATTTCAAACTATTGCATTGCATTGCAGAGAAGATTGTAAAATTTGATACTTCACTAAATTAATGAATCGTTTTGATCTATTATTTTACAGCCTAGGTACGCATGGTACATGCCTCGTATGCAAGGATTCCCGGGTGAAATAACTAGTTACAACAGAATCAATGTAATTCAAGGCGTAATTTTGACATTTAAATCGCATTGGTGGATAGGATCTTTTGAGACGATTTGGCAACGAATCTCCATTTGGAAAGATCCTCATGCTTAGGAAGTTCGGGAATGCCAAGCGTGCCTTGCACGAGTTATTGGCTAGGGGGTTGTAGAGGGGTGAAGAACACGAATTCGAGAGGTTGTTCCACGTAGGTGGACGGGATATTCGGTTTGGACCTCAAGAATTCTGCCTTGTGACTGGATTATGCTTCGGGCCTACGACCTTTAATCCCCACGGTCGCAATCACGTCATCCCACAGTCGAGCCTCTTCCATACTTATTACAGCGGACGTCAGGTGCAAGTCAAAGAGCTCTTGAATCATTTTAAAGATGCATCTAAAGTCATAGGGACTCTGGAGCAATACTTCAGCGCAGCCAACCTCATTATCTACTACTACGTGCTACTATGTCGTGACCCTGACAGACATGTTGATGATTGAACATGGACATTAGTAGAGGATCCACAGCGATGGGCGGAATTTCCGTGGGGATCATGGTCGTTTCAGATCATGTGCCACCAGCTCGGAGTGGCCAAGAAGGACCCCACAGAAATAGGAGGCCAAAAAAATAGGGGTGCCTACCATCTCTACGGGCCCGTGTGGGCGATGTTCATTTGGGCCGTCGAGGCCATTCTTGCTTTAGGGCATGCAATTGGGTTACGTCGCAACGAGTACGAGACCCCACGACTTAGAGATGGGAACTTGGGTCGTCGCATGCGGACTTCGTTGGTTTCTTTGACAATCCAGAGGTATATACTATTTTTACTGCATTAATTAATAATTATGTTAATTATTTAAAATAATATTTATGGATTATTTAGTTTATCAATAATTAAAGTAAGTAAAATGTTTTTTGTACATTTTGTTAATTAATTATTAGTTAATTACTCATAATAATACTGATTTCATAATAATTGTTTGGATTCGAATTTAATTTAAAACTTCAATTTTTATGTTTAAAATGTGAAATATTTATTTCACGGTTTGAACTTAAATTAAACCGTGAATACACGGTTTCATTTAGTTTAAACCGTGAAAAAGATTTTTCACGGTTTGATCTCTACTGAAACCGTGATCACACGGTTTGTTTAAGTTCAAACCGTGTAACATGCTTTTTAATTCAAAAAATGGCTATTTCAGAGAGGTGAAGATTGGAAAATTGATAATGGTTATGCATTTTTCTTTTGTTTATGCAACTCGAAGTCAACCCCACACTCAAACCTGATGAAGAGGAACAAACCTCTTATTTCTTTCAGTCCCTATTCGAGTGCCAAGACCCGTTACAAGTTCAGTTTAACCCGAATACACGCCATTCTTGGAAAAAAGCGCCTCCGGAGCAGAGGCAAATAAAGGATGCGAGAGATATGGCGAGAGTGATTGATAAGTTGAGGTGCCGTGATTCGAGGCAAGTAGTCCAACCCTAATGTTGCCATCCTCGTGCCACCCGGGCAAATTCAGAGGGTCGAGCACCTATCCCGGCCTTCACGGCTCGTGCGAGTACATCGAAGAGGCCGAGGGTTGATAGTTCACTCCCCGATAGGTCCTCGGGCCTCGTCTGCTACGTACATGGGGATCCGTGCCCTCAAGGATGTGATAACGACGCGTGGGCTGACAAGGTCATGGAACGCCTGGCTCGGGATACGTCGGAGACCGGAGTCATGGCTCGTATCGCCAAGTTCATGGAAGGGCACCTGAAGGGGATCTTCGGGAAGTCGTCATCTTCCTCGAGCCATGGCATGCATTCTCGTCGTCGAGCACCATCACATGCCAGCCACGTCCCCTTGGCAGGCCGGCATTTAGTTGACGGGGGCCACGCAGCTCGTTACGACGATGACGGCACCCACATAGAGCAGAGGGCACCTAGCCACGTCCCCTTGGCAGGCCGACATTCAGTTGACGGGGCCCACGCAGCTCGTTACGATGATGTCAGTGCCCACATTGAGCAGAGGGCACCTAGCCCTGAGGCCGCTCCGGGTTTTGAGCACATGTTCAAGCTTTTTACAGAGCCAGTAGGGCGAAGATCAAGGACGCCTCCATTTCGAGAGGTTGAGGTCGAGGATACGGAGTCATCGCACTCGTCTTTTATCAGGGACCTGGACAAGATGCCCCTGATGGATTGGGTGCATCCCGTACTGGAGCCAGTGCTTACCCATCAATCGGTGATTCCAGACCCCGACAATCTGTAGGGGGGTGACTATAGTGATGCGGATTCAGATGTTGCAGGAGTGACGCCTGTGCGTCGGGTCCGTGTTGGGGGACGAACCGTGAGGCCATCGGCTGCTTTACAGAGCCCCTTTGTCCTGACTATTCCGACACCGTATTCCGGCCCGACGATCAAACAGATGTATCAAGAATTCAGATTAAGTGGGCCAAATTCCTATGTCTGGAACCTGCAGGACTCACCTTTTCAGATGAACCAGTCTTTGTTCGATGAGATCGAACACCCTCATATTCAGTTCTCAGCCGAGGTTAGAACGGTCCTTATTTTATATTATTATTATTTATGATACGTAGTCCATTATTATTTTTTCATTAATACTCTGTGTGCATTATAGATCATGGAACTGTACACTGTTTATTGGTGGAGTCGACTCCAAGATGGACTTTCTTTGTGTCCGTCTCTAGCTGAGAGATGCACCATTCTCCTTGGAATGGGCGTATATATGAGTTTTTTTATACTTTTTAAATGTATTTTTTTTTTTAATTTTTTTTGTGTAATCTCTAAATCAAGATATTTATTGACAGTACGAGTTGAGGACGGCCCTGATGGATTTTCACAAGGGAGATCAAACGGCAATGGCAAAGTCGAATCTAAAGTATCGTGATTACAAGCTGTCAGATGATCTCGAGAATTGGTTTCACGGCGTCGGCTCGTACGATGTTTGGATGAACGCAACTTGTGTAAGTTTCTTCATTTGAACTTTGAGTTTGTATTACGTATTATTATTAGTGCTTAAATGCATTATACTAATTATATAAAACTAAATGCATAAGATGTTTTAGAAAACATAAATATAAAGAGACGAATTTTTATCTATTTTTTTTTAGTGTTATTCAAATTAATTTTTAAGGAATTATGAGATTTAACGTGAGTAGTGGGATTAATATCAAAATCTTATGTTGATCTTTTTTTTATGAAGCAAACTGTGTGGATGTAGTTAAAAATATATAAATATGTTGATCTTTTATTTTGATTTTGAGTCACTAATTCTAATATGAACTTGTTTCTCATTTGTCATGTGCTGTTTTAATTTGCAGTTTGTGTTTATTTGCCACGTATCCTCCGATCACTGGGTTATTTACCGAGTACTGACTGACAAGTGGAGGATGGAGGTATACAACTCACTGCTACATACGCTCCCTAATGCAGTCGACAGAATGCATCGGAAGGTCCAGCTCTACCCGATCCAGAAACTGTGGCCCAGAGTGTTGCAAAAGGTTGGATATTGGGAACAACATCCACGGATGACGAAGCAAACTGAATTTCTGAAGGTTGTTTGGATCCCCCTAGAGCAGCAATACATACAGAAGGATGAGTATTCATGCGGACTGTTCTCGTGTATGTATATCGATCGTATTTTCGCCTTGAAGAAGCCGCGAGTTGATCGGATTGGCGTGAGGTACCTCTCCGTGTTTCGCTTAGAGGTCGCGAAACAGATATTTTCCCTTTCACGACGTGGTGCCGAGCTGTGAACATTATATTTCGAAACGAGCATATGTTAGAATATTTAAATATTCGATTTAAATATAAGAATGCATTTATTTAAATGTTACCATAATTAATTAATTAGAATGTTTGCATTTAAAAGTCACGATGTCATTAGAATACATTACTTACAAGTATAGTACACAAGATGGATTATGAAAATATTTTGATGAGTTCATGATTCTACAAAGTCGAATTAATGACCGTGTTCTTCCAATTCGAGCTGTAATAGATATCGGATTAAAATGAAACTTGGCCTTAATTTTGACCAAATTAGAGTGTCTCACGGTTAGGGTTCACGAGTTGGAACGTGCTTACATGGTAAAAAAAATAACAAACCGTGAAAATAGGAGTGGTTTTGACCGGATTCTAATTTTGACCAGATTCCACAGTTAGGGTTCACGGTATTCATGATATCACGGTTTCATTCTTATATAAACCGTGTAAATAAATTCTTTGTTATTACACGGTTTATTAGCTCTTAAACCGTGATATCACGGTTTGATTCATACATAAACCGTGATTCACGTTTAAAATTGTTTCTAACCGTGAGTTCACAATTTCACAGTTATTGGATACATTACAAATGATTATTAATTTTTTGTATATTATTTATATAATTTTTCCTAAATTTTAAAGTTATGTTATATTATATTACTTGATTTTTATTATGTATAAAATAATAGGATAATATATTCTTCATTTTCTGCAACAAATTACATTAATTGAATAATTCCATCTACAAATGACACATGGCTCCAACGTGACCTGTTATATCACAATGTGAACATCTTCGAGAACCACGGCTTGCCCGTCGGCGTGCTTCCCCTCTCCCTCTACGTCTTCTTTCTCTCGGCCTCCCTGGTAGACGTAATCTTATTGGGGGCAATACCTCCGCACTCCGCAGCTCTTTGGGCCAAGTAGATCTATGTGATACACGTAAAATTAGGAGCTTGTAAGCTTTTGCATGAGTACCTCGCTGGTAGTAAGGTGAAACGTAATGCACGACTTCCTCCCCTTGGTACCTAAAATCAGACAAAAAATATAATTAAGTTGAAAGTACTTAAATTATGATTATTGTATTCAAATGATACCTTGAAGGTGACTTACATGATTGCCGCGATGGCGTGTGCACAAGGCAGACAGTCCCCCTGCCAACGCAGACATTGACACTCCTGCTGTTGAAGATTCACAGTAAGTGTCCTTTGGGATGTACGAACATTGAATTGGAATTGAGATGTTTGCGCAACCCTGTATTTCTGCGCGTGCTCTATCTGATCTGCTATTGTTCGCCTCGCATCCAACATTATTGGATGATTATCCCGCTGGCAGGCTATGTGTCGTTCATCGAACCACTCTTCGATTACAAGCCTCACAGCATCGAGACAAGTGCAGATTGGTAGACGCCTAGCCCATAGGAGGGTATTATTGAAAGACTCGGCAACATTAGACATCATATTGCTGAAATGTCGAGGTTGGCACATCGATCGAGCCCACTTGGTAGGGCCGATTTCCATTAATTTTGCATGGGCGTTGGCGTTCAGATCATGAATTTGATCCATTTTCATATTACATTCCTCCACATCATACGTGTATGCAGCTCGTACAAATAGCCCGATGACATGCTTACCATAGTGTGCTAAGTTTCTACTTAGGTGGTAATAACACAAACCGTGGTAGGCTTCGGGAAATACAACGGATACGGCATGTATGATGGATATGTGATGATCCGAGATAATCAATGTGACATTCAATGCTCCATATGCACTTCTGAGTCCTCGCATGAAGAAAGTCCAACACTCGTGGTTTTCGATAGGCCCTACTCTGTAAGCCAAAGGATACAACTACTCGTTAGCGTCCTTTGCCATGGCTACGAACATGATTCCCTTGTTCTTCCCCTTCATATGTGTGCCATCCACTATAATAACTGGCCTCATAGTGAGTGAAAACGAAACTCAAGTAGCGCTTAGAGCAACAAAAGCTTGTTTGAACCGGCCATCGTTGCCGATGTCGATCCTTGTGATTGTACTTGGATTTGTCTTCTTTAGCATTGCGAGGTAGCCCGGCAACATCTTGTACGAATCTTCGTACTCGCCATAAATCATCTTAATTGCGCGGTTTCATCCCCTCAAGGCGACATCGTACGTGATGTCGACACTGAAAACTTCCTTCAGCTCGTTCATTATGACCGTTGGCTTGATTATTTCCTGATCACGTAGAATTCACTTCGCAAAGTACGCCCCAATGACCGTAGAACGGAGCTGCCTTTTCTTCAGACCCATCACTTCCTGATTGCACATGTGATCGCCACAAAACTTGGTCACCAAAAAATGGCCGCCTCCGCTGGCGGTGGCGTGTAACTTGAAGGGGCATTGCTTCGATGATTTGCATTTCAAATATAGTCTTCCACTATCCGACCTCTCTACCTTTGATTCCGCATTCTTCTCCAAATTCCACAGACCGGCTGCAATCGTGAGCTCGTCCTTTGTATGGTGCATGGCATTAACAGCAAGCCCTTCAACAATCAGATTAATCTCACCCGCATATACTGCAGAGTTTTCAGGTTGGATAGGGACCATGGGGACTATCCAATTACTCGGATGCGTTGTATCGATATCCTCATCAGCATCGTCATCGTGCGGACTTGGAGACATCAATCGTAATAATTTTTCCATCCTGCCTTCGTCCAGTATCCACGCTGTGTACTCAACAAACAAAGACCTATTCGGCCGCCTTTCAGAATTATCTCCGGCTCTGTCGCTCTCGGTGCTCTGAGCATCAGACTCAACGTCGTAATCTGGGTCGTCCTCATCGTCTATAACTTCATACACATGGTCTCGAGACCGCGCCTCGCTACGCCCATTATGCTCATCCTCAGCCGCAAAATTGAGGTCTGTGATTGAATTTTCTCGGGCACTCGAGGCATGAGGGAATGAACTCGCTATGAGGTTGAGATCTGGACGATTCACGTCGTCAGTTGGAAATGATGAAGTAGCGACCCTGCCAATCTCATCGAGGTATGTGTGCCAATCAGTGCCCTGGTAGCCGAAGTTGAATGAGCCACCATACTAGTACGTCTGCTTGCCCGTAGGAAATGTGAAGAGGACGCCCCGGCTCGTTCACTGTAAAAGTGAGAAGACGATGCCGTGTTGTTCCAAGATATATATACTTTTGGGGACGATTCTGTTCTGCACAAGCGCACGAGTTCTTCGTCCGTCCCCAACGGTGATTTAACAAGATGTCCAGATGGTGTCTTCCTCAAATAGGTGATCTCAAAATCAGTACCCAAGAAAGCATTTGTTGATAAGACTATATCATCTATTTGTCGTCTCAAGTTGTAGACAGTCATAACATTTGTTGATAAGACGATATCCATCTCTCTACCGCCCTCGTACTCAACACTTTCCCAATTTCCTCCATAGTTTATGCTCACGATAACGTAGGACATCTGCATGAATTTAATTCAAAACATTAGATGTATATTAAATGAAAAAATACATTAATTTAAAATTAAGATTTTATAAAAAACAATGATTATACAAATAGTAAAATAAAATTGAAACTAATCAAGTTCGACTAAGGCAAACTATAAATAGATGTGTACCTAAATTAACTTGAGCATGTGTAATTGTAGACTCATTAACTTGAGAATGTAACTTAAAAGTGCTAATTTTATTAAAAAATATTATCAATATAGTTTAAAAGATGTCTCGCGGTTAGACTAGCATTTAAACCGTGAAATTTACAGTTTAAATGTTAATCTAACCGTGAAATAACTTTCTAATTAACAAATTATTTTATTAAAAAATAGTATTAATATAGTTTAAAAAGATGTCTCACGGTTAGACTAGCATTTAAACCGTGAATTCACGGTTTAAATGTTAACCTAACCGTGAAAGACCTTTCTAATTAACAAATTATTTTATTAAAAAAATAGTATTAATATAGTTCAAAAAGAGTTCTCACGGTTAGAGTAGCATTTAAACCGTGAAATTCACGGTTCAAATGATAATCTAACCGTGATGTACTTTCTAATTAACAAACTATTTTATTAAAAAAATAGTATTAATATAGTTTAAAAAGACATCTCATGGTTAGACTAGAATTTAAACTGTGAATTCATGGTTTAAATCATAGTCTAACCGTGGAAAACCTTTCTGAATTAACAAATTATTTTATTAAAAAATAGTATTAATATAGTTTAAAAAGATGTCTCACGGGATATAATTAATAATAATAATAACAACAATGATAATAATAATAATAACAATGATAATAATAATAATAACAAAAATTAAAATTCAGAGTTAATAACTTAAGCATAATTTAAATAAAATAGCACTTACAAATCGCCCTAATCATACCATAATTAAATTATTTAAACAGTAAAATTTCATATTTATCTAAATATCTTACGCCTAAAATCATACTATTACACTTAAGAATCAATATAGCATTGAGCATGTAAATTCTAAAAATAAAATTAAAAAATAGAATAATTAACTTGATAATGTACGTTAAAAGCTATAATTTCTGAGCTTTTTCAATTTAGTTTGCTTTTTCTTCCTCCTCAATTTGCCACCAGTAATTGTCTTTGATTGCCTTCTAGCGCTAAAAAAATACTCCAAATTGTACGCTTTCAAGAAATGAAGAAAATAATTTTTAAGGTATTGTGAGCGAAGAAATGATCTACACTCTACCCAATTTATAGGATAAAACAGGTATGAATTATGAATTATTTGTTGTGAAAATAAATTTGATAAAGTAGTCAAATTTGTCCGAATACAATTATTATTTTCACTATTTAGTCCGTGAATATGAATTTTCAGAGAATGCATTCAATAATTTTACTGTTTCACCTATCATATTAAATTTGAGTGAATTTATAATAGTTTGTTTGGTGTCGGTGATATAATTTCACCCCAAAATTTTCTAATTGGTGAATAAAAATAAAAATTACAATTGAGGCATAGATAAAAAAATATAGAAAGTGGGGCCCAAACTATGCGGCTCTGCTTGTGCATTGATTTCAACAATATAACATTAATATATTGAAATGGGTATTTTCTACATATGCATTTTCAAAATGGGTAATTTATACATACCCACTTAATATTTGGGTAGAAAGACATATTACCAGTTTGGGAAGCGTAGCTAGCTAGGTTTTGAGGTAGATATTTCTTCACATGCATTTAATATCTAGAGCCTAGAGGGATCAGTTTGTTTGAACTCTGCGAGCTGATTTTGATCCTTTAACTGCATCTAGGACATGAGATTTCAAATGATATGTGCCTGATTTTTGTATACCGCCAGTCATTGGAGATTTTCTTGTAATGTTAGTTTAGTGACAATTATTATATGATAGTTAACTTTATAAGTTAGAAAATTTGTATTGGATTATATCATGCTGGAGCAATTTTTTATCTTCTACCTTGTATTTGAAAAATAATAATATGTGTGTTTTTGCTACAAAGTCGCTTAGATTAGTTTTTGTTAATATTCAAGATGACCAACACTAATGTGAGTTTGAGGGTTGAAATTTTGTACACAAATATAGTAATTAGTTCACGTGTAGATAGTTTTTTTTTTTACATAGTTTTAGTTATTGTGATGACATATAGTGTTAGTGACATAATCAAACAATGATTAATTAGTGGTCTTATTTAATTTGAGGTTGGAGAAAATAGATAATATGTCTTATAAGCAATTGATATGGTGAGAGTCGCGGCCTTATTTTTTTCTTTTAATTTATTGTTGGTCTCGTAATTATTTTGAGTTTCTTAAAGAATGAACGTGATTTACACTATTTTCTAAAATCTAAAGGTTCATTTTCAAATTATTTTTAAGGGCGATGAATGAATATTATAGTGAATAGAAAGACCGAAGGCTTATAAAACCTATATGTTTTATCATTAATTAAAATATAGATAATGTTTGTTGTTTTATTTTCTTGGAGGAAGGGGGTGTGGACTCAATACAAGTCTCTCATGTTTAAATATATGAAAAATAGCACTATATTTTTTTATTAGTTATTTATAGTTTAATAATTTTTTAATAATAAATATTGTACTTTTTTATGGTATGTAGGTATTTTTTTTACTATGTACTGTATAATTCCATTAATATTTCAAGTCTCGTGCAAGTCGTTAGCATGCATTACACTTTTAGCCCATGTTTGGTTCAACTTTTTTTAGGTATGAAAAGGGAAACAATTAATTGATTCCATTACTTTTTGTTTAGTTTGGGTAATATGTTATCAATTTTCCTTACTTGGGGGAAACTCATTCCACCAAATTGTTAACCTTCAAGAAGGAGGGAAAACAAGGAGAAAGAGAATCCCCTTACAAGTGACTCAATTTCTACTAGTGAACTAAACACTCAATAAAAGTAACCATTATTATTATTATTCTCTTAATTGACTTGATTCTATTCCCTTTCTGTTACCCAACTTGAACCAAACGAGCACTTAGCTCGGAAAAATTGTCATACCTTTATTGTTCACCTAAAACACTTAAACAGTGCTTTCGAAATGTAAACTTTTGATGATGAGTAGGAAATTAAAGAACAAATAAAATTAGAACTACCTAATTAAAATATTACATCCTCTGTTCCAGCGATAGTGATACGATTAGTATTTTATACATCACATGTATTCAAGAAACACTTCACGTTCGAACGCCTCACTTTCACTAGGACGGAGGGAATAATATGTATAATTCTGATTCAATTTTACAATATTTAAGAGTTGGCACTACATGGATAATAGATTTATCACAAATTATTTTTATGCATAGCGTGGATCAACTTTCTAGTTATAGTTATGTTTTGAAAAAAATATAATATTCATTGAAAACTATATGTACCTTATACAGTATCACTGAAATTTTACTTTGAAATTTGTACTGATAGCAATAGAATTATAACTTAAAGAATAATTTTGATACCTATGAAATTGATAAAATGCGATATAATGATATTTAGAGAATCAATAATTGAAAGATAGTGGTAACTTCTAGATTGTGAAATTTTATATTTAATTAATTTCTATCTTATATTTAATTAATTGTTGTAATTGTGTTGTTATTTTTCATTGAGTTAATCTTGAATTTTATTATTGCAAGCTGATATATATATATAATTCAACTCACTTTATAAATTAAGTTCAAGTTTCAACAATACAAGTAGCCAAAGAATCACATTCAAATCCAACTTAAAAAAAAAAAAAAGGTGTACGCTTTGTTTTTTTATAATTCCCGAGTATATCATTTATATATCAATTAATTTAATTATTAAAGAATTATCGGAATTTTCGGTATTTTACCAATCACGGACCCGAACTCAAAATTAATCAAAAATCTCAAGCGGGTTCAAATATTTTGGGTTTTACATACTAGCCCGACTCTGAGTTCTCACCCCTAAAAGAGGCCTCACCGAATGGGCTGAAGTTCAAAATCTCTTTTTATAAGTTCCATTGAAAAATGTACTGATACATAGCACTTCGTACCTCTAAGCCTTAAGTTTTTTCGATGGCATGAGGCAGCTGCTTCAACCGACTTATGGATCGGACCGGTCCTTAGCCGAACACTCTTTAAATTATATTTTTGAGAAAATATCCAAAAATAGTTATTTGGATAATGTAAATATAAATTTTAGCCATCAATAAAAGAATATGTAAATTTAAGTCACTTTTATCTTATAATGACACATTTACCCTTTGTATATATGAAATGAGTTTTGAAAATTCTTTTGGGTTTCTTTGTATATTTGTTTAATCCACAAATTGAATGGTTATATGCTCTCATATGTATGTTTAGATGCACATAAGATCAATTTATTAATTAATATTGCTCCAGATTATGTTTAAGATTGTAAAAATAGAACTTAGGTTTTTATGTTCTTAAATACACGACCACGACGATTACACGACCACTGGTCGCGTGAACGTGGTCGTGTATTTCGGTGGTCCATCAACAAGAGGGCCAACATGCTCTGCGGGATAATACACGACCACATTTACACTACCAAATCGGTCGTGCAATAGTAGTCGTGTATTCTGACGGTCCCAGTGCTTGTGCTGCACGGCCAAGAATTACACGATCGATCAGTCGTGCAATAGCGATCGTGTATTCTGAGCACCACACGATGTGTCAATACAACAACGTGCCATGGCCGACGGGAGGGGGGGCAACATGTCAATGCACGACGCACGGCTACAGGCCGAGAAAGGTGGTCGTGTCATGACACGCTGTGTGGTGCTCAGAATGCACGACCACTATTGCACGACCGATTGGTCGTGTAATTGCGGTCGTGCAAGGCCTCTCCGGGGCCCATGTTCATTGTGCCATGCGAAATATACAACCAACGTAATTAACTTAAAGGGCAAATATGTCATTTTACAAGAAAAATGGTTAAAATTTACATATTCTTTTATGTGTAGCTAAAATTTACCTTTACATTATCAAAATGACTATTTTTTGGATTGACTCTATATTTTTTCTACAATTTTAACGTTTCTTTCAAGTAAATTTATAATTATATATGCAATCTTTTGATAAAAAAAAATTGTATATTGAACAGGACTCGAATTTTTTATGGATCAAAATTCCCAGGAATCATATATTTGATCGTTGATAAGAACCTTACAACATACTCTCTCCCGTCCATGAAATGTTTACCTATTATGCATTTTGATCCATTCACGAAATATGTGTCTATTCTTTTTTTTTTTAGACATACCATATACAAACTCACTTAACAATCAACATCACTATATTTTTTCATTAACATATTTTGTTATTGTCATCCCATTTAATTACTTTAAATATGATCTTGTTCCACTTACATTACAACAAACCAAATTAAATAATTTAAAACTAATCTCGAGACTCATATTTTACTCACACTACAACCAATTAGCATCTAAAAACTCATAGTGAGCCTTGCTCAAGTGGATTTTAGATCGGCTGTCGAAGACTCGAAATTGTAAATATCAATGAGAGCTAGATGTCAATGCGCATGTCATAATGTTCCTCTCTTTTACACCGTAACAGCAACCCTTTAAATTTCTCAAGTCAGTCAAAAGATTATCGTTAAGATTTGAAAGTTATTATTAGGGTAAACTGCAAGATACTACCCAGTATTTTGGAAAATCTACACGAAATCCCTTTGTGTTTTATAATTTGCATAAAACACTCACGTGTTTTAAAAAACCCTGCACGATTAACCCAAATCGTGAGCACATATCGCCGTTTGCTCACTTTAGCATTATTTTGTTCGATTTTTTCGATTGTTTTATATTCTAATACCTTAAAAATTAATATTTCAATAATTAAACTTTCAAAATTTATAAAAATCGACATTCGATTTGCAATTTTTCCACTAAACTTTAAAAAACGAATAATATGACAAATCGAGTGTCGATTTTTTAAAATTTTGAAATTTAATGATTGCAATATTATTTTTTAAGGTATTAGAATATAAAACAATCGAAAAAATCGAACAAAATAATGCTAAAGTGAGCAAACGGCGATAGGTGCTCACGGTTTGTGTTAATTGTGTAGGGTTTTTTAAAACACGTGGTTGTTTTATACAAATTAGAAAACACAAGAAAATTTCGTGTAGATTTTCCAAAACACAAGGTAGCATCTTGCAGTTAGCCGTTATTGTTATTATTATTATTATTATTATTATTATAGGGAGATTTGAAAGTGAATTTAAAAATGCAAAATGAAATATAGCTTGTATTTGATTTACAGTTTTCCCTTAATTTATGCTACTTTTGGAGAAATATCTGATGAACAACCCTCCCTCTCCCTCCTGATTTATTTTTTTCGTTAAATTTCTAAAGATAAAGACAACCCTCAGCAATAAGATAAACACTAATAATAGAAATGGTTTATCATCAAATACAAAGGACAGTAACCGACATCATTCCGAAGAAGTAATTAATAATACACAAAACGACCAATCAATAATACACAACTCACTTGATAACAAATTAAAATGTACAATAAAAAAGAGAAATAAAATCCCAAAGGATAATGAAGAAAGCAACAAAAGAAAATGGAAGAAAAGGATTAGCAACCTAACACCATCATCAAACTAATCAATCGCCACTTTCCATCCAAGAGAGAAATAATTTTGTCGCCCTTTCAAATTCACCTGTCAAAATATAACATGAAAAAAAAAAAAAAATCTTTTGAGTGGTCGATATTTGTATATAGAAATGTTTATTTACACGAATTAAAGACGTAATTTAATTAGGAAACATATATAGAAAGTTGCTCGAAAAAGAAAAATTACCATGAAAAAGGATCCCTATTTGGTGATGATATAGATTGCATATATGATTCCAGGAAGATAACCGAAGAGGGTGAGCAATAAACAAATCCAGAATTCGGCCTGCATATAAAAAAAAAATATTACAATCCTCAACTCAAATTGTTGATGGTTCTTACAACTTACAAGTATACAATCAAATGAATTAATCATATTTTGAACAATTGTGCCTCTTAAGAAAAATAATCGAAATTCCACTTGTTCCTTCATTTCAACTTATATATAAATCATGTGTGCAATTTTTTATTTTTTTTATTTGTTTGAAGGAATTGTAGTTTCAATTTAAAACACCACCCCAAATCTTTCACATATTTAAACTTATTTCCAAGTGAGAAATAAAATGCTGAAAAATCCACCGACGAAACTCCAATATCGGACTTACAATTTGATTAACGCAGATATATGCAACTATAAAAAAAAAGAAAAAAGAAGAAGCTTTCTTCAAGCAAAAGAACAGTTGAAATTGATGGAAAAGCAACTTACCCCGCAGCCAAATTTGAGGAAGACACCAAGAGGAGGCAAAAGAATTGCCACTATAATATCAACGAAAGTTGCAGTGCCCATTTCTACTTCTCTCTCTAGTCTCTAGGGGTTAATTAAAATATCGAATGAAATTAAGAGGATAAAGATTTCGATAAAGCTTAGAATAGAATAGAGATAGAGGGGTTGAGCATTTATATAACCACCACGTATATAGGAGTGGGAGAGAAGGAACCAAACCGGGATCTGAGGTGATGCCACGTGGGCCCTCGTGACAAGTGGAAGGTTTTGTACGCGCAAAGCAATATTCTTTAATTTTGGTGTAAGTAATTTCAGGGTGGCAAAGTTGGTCCGGCCCGATCCGGTGGCCTGGCCCGGTTTACAGCTGGGCTGGGCATCGTAAAATCAGACCCGTTTGGATTTATGTCCGGATCGGGTAGCCCAAAAATGGCAAAAGACTCGGCAGGCTCGGGCTAGCCCAACCCGACCCTGTTATTTTACACTAAAAAGAAACTTTTCAGGCCGGGTTGGACATTGAAAATTGTCGCCCAAATCCAAATCGGACCGGGCTTTCCCATTCTATTTCAAAAGGGCCGGCCAGCCCGGCCCGTTACTTTGCCAGCTCTATTGAGTATAAATATACAAATTATAGATCAATTCCTTTTTTTTCCCATAAAAATTAAAAATTTAGCAGATATACACAAACTTTCGATTTTTTTGAAATTTTCAAAATTACATTTTTGACTAAAATTAAATATGACATGGAATGAATCAATATCTAGTTGGTTAGTTCACCACATGTTTCGATTTACTTTTTTCCAATGACGCCCAATTTCCGGTTCCGTTGTTCTTTCCCGTCAGTTTTTTCTTTGTAGATCGGTGGTAATTTTATTAAGACGGCAATGTCATCCCTATAGCAACTATCGCAGACAGCCATGACCACAAGCGAGGAAGCTACGACACACCATATGACATCGAGAGCGGTCGGTCACCCGCCGCGCCGGAGGAGGTCAAGGGTGGATCAATCATCGATTTCAATTTTGGCCAGAAATAAAATAAAAAATTGTGTATTTGTACAAAACTTTTATTTATCATGGGAAAAATCATAATTTATGTATATATAGTTTATGTATTTATAACAAATTAACCATTTTGATTTTCTCTTTCATGTAAAATTATAGTTGTACCGCATTGTCCCAAAATAATTTATGAATATTTTATACTATTTTTTTTAGTGAAATGGTCTCATGGTATTAAAAAAAAAGGGACACACCTGGGTCAGCCGGAGGCACCGTGCGGCCGGGCTAAAATAATGGCACTTTATTCATATAGATTGACACTTTTCTGTATAAAGATTGACACTTTTAAAAATTGTCATTTTATTCGTAAAATAATTATGTTAAAGATTGACACTTTTATTCATATAGATTGACACGTTTCTGTATAAAGATTGACACTTTGGACCCGGCCGCACGGTGCCTCCGGCTGACACAAGTTTTTGTCTAAAAAAAATGAATTGTTTATAATAAAAGTAGAAAGAAAAAAAAATAAAATCAAATTAAATGTAGGGGAGAGAAATTGTGAATAAAGTGTAGTTGATATTGATAGCCATAATCATAAATGGTGAATAAGGTATGTCGATGGTATTTATTAAGTATAGTAAAGTATTGTTATTTTGATTTTAATTAAGGTATAAAAATATATTTCTTGGGACCGTCAAAGGCAATTGAGATAATTGCTCTCAAATAAAGGGAGTGTAAAAAGGTACTCCCTTTGTCACACCTAAATTGTCCACATTGTTTTTGACACAGAGACTAATGCAAGTAGATATAAACTTTTACCATTTTAGGAAAATTGACTATTATATAAGACAAACCAATAAGAAAATGTGGACTATTTAAGTGAGACGGAAGGAGTATACCGTTGCTTTCGAAACAAGTAACACACATAGAGGGGGAACGGTGCCTTCTCATTAGTTGGTCGTACCCATCGATTTTGCGGTATGCTCCAACCGTGTTTGATTTAGTGTGGTGCCTTCTTTGTCTGATGATATTACGGCACCTCATTGAGCAACACATCTCCATTTTTCATCAGACTGTTGCGGTTAGTGCAGTGATGATCCCCAAGCAATACTCAGAGAGTATTGATCTGTCAATGCATTCTAGTAGTCCGGTTAACTGATACATTGGACTGACAAGCTAGCCTCCTTATATACTTAACTATGTTTACGGATTAAACCATTATATGAAATATTCGAATATATAGATGATTGTCGTTTTCTCATTTTCTTAATACGATATTTATAATCATTCATACATTGGCGGAGCCAGAAAGTTCAATCAAAGGGTGTTGAAATGAAAATTTTTATATAAATATGAGTGATAAGACTAAATAAAATCTAAAAAAATAAAAAATTTCTAGTGTAAAAACTTGGCATTTTTTGTTGTGGAGGGTGCTCCCTCCAGCACCCCTACATCCGCCACTGTTCATATACATCTTTGGCAACAATTCTCGTTTTATACAAGCAATTGCTATCACTTTAATGAATAGTCAATTATCAGATTTTAACACTTTGTGGAATATCCACGTCATCAATTAGAGAAAATGAAAATGATTTGAGCCTTGTGACTTTATACTGCCGACATGAAAACCCTTTACATGTGTTTATTGTTATTTAGTTGAGTACCGACATAACTCTTGGTGGATAACAATCAATCATTTTAATAATCATGTCTGAAATAAAATCCTTGAATTCAAATTTAGCATCGATACGTAATTTATATTCGTATTTGCTTCTATAATTTTCTTATATTTTAAGTGTTAGTTGTTATATAGTATTATATAAAGTCATCTTTTTGGTGATACGAAAATTAAGATGAGATTTGAAAGTAATTGGTAGTGGGTTAAAGATGTATGAAGATGTTATATTCATTTCTTATTCATTTTTTATACTTTATTTTTATTTTTTTCCTTTTTATTTTAACTAGATTTTACACCCGTGCGATGCACGGCGAGGCGTGTGATTATGCATTATTAAGATATATGATAAGTAAAATATAAGTTATGAATATTAAACTTCAATAGTTCTTAATAGTTACAATTATATAAATAGTATTATAATTTAGCAGTTACTATTATATATAAAATCTTCATGGTTTTTTTTTTTCACCTATCAAATATATAAAAAATAATTGACTTTGTTCTAAATTCGCAAGTTCAAAATTTATTATTTTATTAACATTTAAAAAGTAACTATTGTTCAATTCGCATACAAATCTAAAGTATGTATTTGTGTTTTCACCGAAAATAATTAATGATGTAATTAATGCATCAAACTTATATACGTATTTTCTTGTATCTTGATATTGATAATATCTATAAAAATGAATTGAAATTATTTTCAAATTTGTACTCATGTTTCATATATAGTATAGGTAGATGCCGAAGTTCAATGTACCAAATTATATATATATATATATATACTAGTTTGTATCCCGTCGAAATTCGACGGGGTGTCATTTTATTGTAGTATTTATTAAGATGATTGTATTATGATAATTTATTTTTAAAAAAAGTATTACAAAATCAAATTAAATATTATTAAAAAATATTTTAATATGTTGTACTCTGTTTAGAAAATAGCATGAAGGTCTGCCCGATCAACGGAAAATTTTGAAACGATTCTCATTTTATGTCTAATTTATTGTGAAGTGTTTTATATTAAATATATATAATTTTGTTAAAAAAAATTTACAATTATAGTTATCGATACATACTAGAGAATTTTACAGGCCACCTCAAAATCGATTTTGTGCCTAATATATTGTCAAGTGTTTGAAATTAAAAATATATTTTTTTGTTACAAAAAATAACAATTATATTTATCGATACATACTAAAATAATTTTAAAAATATCAAAATTGAACTTGAGTCTAAAAAAAATAAAAAAACATATTTATTGATTCATACTAAGAGCATTTCAAAAAAAAATTGGCTAATGAGCCACCTCAAAATTGAAATAGTATTAGGGCAAAAAATTTCAAAAATTTTTTGGCCAATGGGCCACCTCAAAATCGAAATAGTGTTAGGGCAAAAAAATTCAAAACTCATTGACCAACTGGGCCACCTCATACCGAAATAGTGTTAGGGCCAAAATATTTTTTTTTACTGAAAAACGGTTTAGCCTAATCAACCCAAACTAAAAAATACCCCCAGCTCGATAAGGATGTGTCACGCCCCGAAATCCTAACCACGAGATTAGCTCGGAATCCGGGACGCGACTAAATAAAAGTAGAACTAAACAACAACCTGTAAAGAACTCAACTCTTTCGAAATAATTCGAGATGAAATGGCTAGAACAAAAACAAGTACCTGTATCCAATTACTTCAATATAATTCGAGACGGAATGGAAAGAATAATTCTTTATACTAACTCCAATGATTTGACATCAAAATAATTCGGAACTAATACCACAAGTCGAGGGAAAACAAACTCGATATTTCATTTACAATCAAAGGACGAACCTCGTTCAACAACATTAGCTACATATGTTTCAAGTTACGAAATATGATTGTATCTCAACAAGTTCGACAAAAGAGGATTATCAAAAGTGACGGTACGAGTAGTTAAACGAGCTACATTCTTAACATGATATGCTAGATTTACATATACTAAGTTTCAGAGTGTGACAACAAAAGAGTAGCTACGGCATATGTATGAAGACATACACCGTTGGGCATACATTATTTACATCAAAAGAGAGACTCAGCTCAGCACCCCACTCCACTCATCGTCAGCTCCCAAACTAACCTGCATGTTTAGAAATACACACAGGGCTGAATACAAAATTGTACTCAGTGAACACATGCCCAAATAATTTAAAGATGCTTCTTAGAGCTATAGAATGACTTGCCTTGCGAGCAACACACAGGTTTGTGTAAAATCTGTGCTTGCTAAAATAATTACAACATACTTCTATCATGTTCATATACTTATGCATCATGTTTCTCATGTCTGCAGACAATTAATCTCATGTATGAATATACCACATCTACGCACAATGTGTTGAGAAGTAGGCCTCCTTCTCAAACACTAAACAATTCTGTGTACACACCCTAAAGACATCTTGATTCAATAGGGCCGATATCGTAATTCTCTTGTAGATAGGCAATATGCATGATGCAGAAACGTTGGCAAGTCAAAACAATTCTTATAAAATCATATGCATCAAGTTTCACATTTTTACTTTTATAAGAAAGCTCACCTTTAGCTTGAAATTCTTGATCTTTTCCTTTCTCGGTTTTCCTCACTGAACTTGCACCTTCAAGTATGAAATACTAATATAAGTACTATATTTAACTCAAGGCAAAGTATTTCTGATTCTTTGTTGTTAAGTTAATATAAATTCTAGTGCTTAATATTTACTTATAATTAATAAAATACTAGGAGCTTAACTTAGGTGCTTGTACAAAAATTATTAGAGTTTCTTTTTCTATTGTTCAAATATACTCTACTATACTTGAATGTTTCTCATCATCTATATAGATAAACTTATAATACGTTTTTCACACTTATTTAATAGGATAGTATTTTTAGCTATATTTGCTTACTTAAGAAAATATCCTTTTAATTGCATATTCTATATAGATGTATATCTCTATGGTTTAGCTCAAGTAATATTAGTTATTAGTTGCTTAATATGCTATAAATAAGCATCTTATACCTTCTTTAAAGTTGAGAGGCATTATTTAATTTAGCTCTTTTACAAATTTTCGTAGTACTTAATAACAGTATTTTGACAGCTTGACCACTCTGTCTTCTTTTGATCATATCTCTCTCGTCCGAACTCGGTTTGAAATTCCGAAAATACCGTTGGAAAGTTAACGAAGAGGGGTTTCCGATGGTACCGGTTTTACAGTGTTTTGGTAAACTAAAATGCCCAGAATTAGGGTCTTAAAACAGGGCAGATTCGGAATCATAAAAATAGCAGCAGATTTTTGACACTAACTTCGAAAAATCATAACTAAATCATCCGAACTCCGAATGAGCATCCGAAAATACCTACGAAAAGTTAACAAGACGAGGTTTCATATGGAATAAGGTTAAAGATGATATAAAAGGCAGATTTTTCCAGAATTCGGTTCGAAGTCCACTGATTTTTCAGCACAAGGATTTAATAACGATAATTTAACTTCTCAAGATTCTAAATACTAAACTATAACTTAAAATACTTATTCAAGCATGAAAACATAAAATTAACAAGGTTTCCTTGGCCTGCAAAGAGAGGAAAGGGTCGGCCATCATGAGCTCTTAGACAAGGGTTCTAGTTTATTACACTTTTCTTGCACCAAACACTACCAATAGATTCAATATATACATAATTATCAAGAAATAGAGGCCAATATCCAAATTCTACCAACTCAAGCTTGAAGAGAAGGTCCGTCTATCTACAGTTTATGGAAACAGGTATATATCCATAAATAATCAACAAGTTCGTACCTAATTATCACCATAGAGCTCATAAACAACAAGAATTAAATGAAGATAATCGATTCTAGCAAGGGGATGAGACAGTCGGCCTCTAGGGATTTTGCAGAAGATGTGAGAAGCTGAAAATCTCAACTCAATAATCATACTAGGTTGTAGAATTACCTTGCGTAGTGATTTCCCAAGTTTTTCTCCTTTAAAATCCAGCTGAAAATCGAAGAGAAAAGAAGAGGTGCAATATGCGTGCTTCTGCGTTTTGAAGAAGAAGAGGAAGAGTGTTCTGCGTTCTGTTCTAATCCCGTTCCTTCTTTTCCTTTTTCTTTTCCCTTTTTTTATTATTTTTTTTATTAGTAATAGTAGTATTAACAATTATCTTCCCTTTTCTTTCTTTATATATTATTTTCCTTTCTTTTCTTTTGGTTTCGTTTCTTTTATTCTCTTTTTCTTTGCTTTACATTTGTTTTGTTTTTAATTTATTTAATTAGTATTGATTAGTATCCTTTTTGCTATATAAACTACAAAGAAATTTATTATATAAATTCCTTTATTGCTATGCATCTAATTATTTATTGTACTCATGTAATAACAAGTTCGAATATACTTCTATAAACTCACATAAATTATGTTATATATTTTCTACCTTCGGTACTCTTCTAGAAATTATTCTCGATAAATTCTTCTCACTTACCGCATAACGGTAGATATCAATTAAATTCTAAATTTCAACTCACTAAGTTAACCTCTAATTCATAATATATTTCTACTTATAATATTTAGCTTAATATATGTATATATATTTTTCCGGGATATTACAGGATGACCTGATAATCGTTGAAACGTGTATAATATATTGTCAAGTGTCTTAAATTTAAAAATATTATAAATCAAAAACAGTTTAGATTGATCAACTGGAACTGAAAATAGCCTTAGCTCAAAATATTTTACTTTCTTTTCTTTCTTTTTTTTCTTTTTTTTTAAAAGAAAAGTAGCAAAAACACCCTTAACGTGCTACTTCGAAGCAAAATACCCTTCACGAAATATTTTTCGGGACATGGTTCTAGAGATGGCCAAAATAACCATACACGGCGACCCGTGCACACATTCGTACACGTACCGGAGGGTTGGTGTTTGTACTCGTACCCGTACTCACCGGTTTAGGTTCAGAACCGTACCCGCCGAAGGCGCCAGTTCGGGTACGGGTACTAAAAGTTAGACCCCCGACCCGCTGGTTCCTATACCAGCCGACCCTTCATTTTGATATGTATTTCATATAAAAATGTATGCACTCTTTAGCCTACTTTAGCATTTTTTTCCATTAAATTTTAACCAAATTTATGTTAACAATGCTCTGTCCTTCAAGATTAAATTTTTAAATAACTTGACATCCTCTAATTCATTATTTAGAAGCCTGATTTTGGTTTACATTGTTGGATTCTTTGCAATAAAATAATATTTTTTATTTCAAATAATTCAAGGTACAACTAATAGAATTTAAAATGAATTTTTAATATTAAAATTATAATTATAAAACCTACTGGAACCGTCGGGTTGTACTCGTACTCGTACCCGCACCTGCCTATACGGCGGTTAGGGTACGGGAATAATTATGTGGAACCATACCCGCCGGGTACGGGTACGGTTCCGTTCCCGACCCCGTATTTGGTCACCTCTACATGGTTCGAGCAGTTGAACCAGTCGAACTATGGTTGAACCGTTTAATAAATTTTTAAAAATTTCTTGGTCTAGAGCCAAAATATTTTATGTAACGCCCCGGGCCTACGGGGTGGGAGCCCGTTATGCTACGGTGGCACAATGAGCCCGCTTGCAACTACTTGGCGTTCGTACTCGCTTTGCCAAAATGGTTAACTCATACTTATACTGTCTTGACAGACAGACCATACTTGTTTGATATGGAATGTCACAGTCTCCCCCCATTGAATATACGACGTCTTCATCGTGACTTACATGTAGGACTGCTCCTGGGCCCATGGAGCTCGCCCGAGGTCGGCTCTGATACCATTTGTAACGCCCCTGTACCACGGGGTGGAAGCCCATTACGCTATGGTGGCACAATGGGCCCGCGAGCAACTACTTGGCGTTCGTCCTCGCTTTGCTAAAATGGTTAACTCAAGTTGCTAGAGAATCTATTGAGTCCATACTTATACTATCTTGACATCCCATACTTATTCGATGTGGGATGTCACATTTTAACTCAAAAATATTTTAGTCTAATCGATTTAAATCGAATATTTCGGCCAACGGGCCACCTCAAAATTGATTTTATGTCTAATAGTATACATATATACGTATTAAAAGATTTTTACAAATTTCTTGTACAACGGACCACCTCGTCTTCATCATGACTTACATGTAGGACCGCCCCCGGGGCCATGGAGCTCACCCGGGGTCGGCTCTAATAACATTTGTAATGTCCCGGTACCATGAGGTGGAAGCCCGTTATGCTACGGTGGCACAATGGGCTGGCTAGCAACTACTTGGCGTTCGTCCTCGCTTTGCTAAAATGGTTAACCCAAGTTGCTAGAGAGACCATTGAGCCTATACTTATACTGTAGCAACTACTTGGTGTTCGCCCTTGCTTTGTTAAAATGGTTAACTCAAGTTGCTAGAGAGTCTATTGAGCCTATACATATATTGTCTTGACATCTCATACTTATTAGATGTGAGATATCACATTTTAACTCAAAAATAATTTAGTCTGATCGATTCAAATCGAAAATTTCAAAAATTTATTGGCCAACAGGCTACCTCAAAATTGATTTTATGTCTAATAGCATATATATATTTATTTATTTATAAGAATTTGACAAATGTAGTTATCTATCTATATATATTAAAAGAATTTTACAAATTTCTTGGCCAACAGGCCACCTCAAAATTGAAGTTTTGCTAATGCCAAAATATATTAACAAACTTGAAAATAGCATGAAAGAATTGGATTAATCAAAAATTTTGAAACGATGCTTAAATTTTGTGTTAAAAATTTCTTGGCCAACGGGCCACCTCAAAATTGAAGTTTTGCTAATGCCAAAATATATTAACAAACTCGAAAATAGTATGAAATAATTGGATTAATCAAAAAAATTGAAACGATGCTTAAATTTTGTGTTAAAAATATATTCTGAAAGTTAGCTTAGCTCGATTTGGGCGAGCCAACCCGAATAGCCTGATAAATATGGGTAAAAAGCACAAATTGACCAAACGCATGCGTAACTCATTTAATTAGAGACCCAATTATTTCTTGTGTAGTTCTACTTATTTTGAGTGTCAAATGGTCAATTTAAAGAATGCAAACATCTACTATTATTTTACTTCTATGAGAAATACCAAAACAATTTTGCATAATTATATTATCTAAATTCTATTTTATATGCAACTATATGTATGTGCTTAGCTTTGATATTTCGATGTGGGACGTGATATTTTAAATAAATAGACATACAATATAAAATGATATTTTCCATCCTTCATTCTTATTTATCTAAAATACATCTATATTTACTCATAAACACAATTAAATTAATAGTTTAAAATTTTATTCATTGTTATATTAACAACTATGAATTGATTTGTGCACACTAACACTACGAATTCATAAATAGTTTAATGATTATCTTATAAACTTACAAATATATCAATGTACATATTCTTATCGTAATTCTATATATTTGAAATTCTATTAATATATAAAATATAAAATTAGAATTAATTTGTATAAATATATAGATTTTAGATAAATAGTTAATGGAGAATGTAGGAGACGCCACGTAGGCACGTGATTATGGTGTTCCAAATCCGGAACGAAACATATAATATATTGTATGCCTTAGATAACATTAATTAATGATGTGGTGATCATGAGAAATCATGAGTTCGAATTCTCCCCTCCTCATAATTATAATTAAATTTTTAAATTTGAAGTGCAAATATATATATGTACAATATAAAATATATAAATAATAATTAATATATATAAATAAATAGATTTTAGATAAATAAGAATGGAGGTCGTAGGTGATGCCACGTAAGCATATGAATTAATGTGGTGTTCCGAATTCGCTGCAGAATTATATATATATATATATATATATATATATATATATATAATAAAAAGTTAGAAATAGAATTAAAATGAACATATAAAAATATTACAAATCCTCAATTAGAATTAGAACAGTTAAGCAATTTTGTGCGGTTTTGTGAAACATGGGGTTAATTTTTAATTAGAATCCATCCAATCACAAATACTATATTGTATTTATATATTTTATCTTTGATCTTTAAAATGATTATAACTTATTCATGTTTATTTTAGTTTTTAACATACATATATCAATTCAAAGATCTTTTTGTGCTCTTTAATTCAAGATTCATTGTTATTTACATCAAAATTGCAAGAACAAAAAAAATAAGAAAAAAATATAGAAGAAGAGATAGAAAAATGAAGAAAGAGGTTGTTGATGCATTTTTTTTTTGAAAACTGCACGCATACGATATTAACGGATGAATTGTTGTTCCTTATATTTTGTTTGACCTTTTAATTTATCAATATTTACAAAATTGCCACTCAAATTGATTTGAAATTGAAGATTCCCTCTTTATATATATATAGATTTGAATATATATTTGAACTTTATTAATTTTTTTCTGTTTTATTAATTTATTTTCGAAAAATTTTATTTTTAGTAATGACTCTATATGAATGAGGCATACCAAAAAAGAAATTAGCTCTATATAAGTGGGACGGAAGGAGTATATAATTTCATTTTAAAATATTTTGGGTAGATATTTTTAAAAACGATGAATTTGGGCTTAAAATAGACAAGATAACCCAAAAACGTAAAAGCGGTAAAAAAAATATGCCAATCCGTAGTTCGATGAATCCAAATTCTGTTAAGATTAATTTCAAAAGGAAATTTCCATAAATAAATAAATAAATGAAATAAAAAAGAAAATAAATAAATAAATAATAATAATAATATAAATAGAGGGAGCAAATCCAACGAATATTCAATTAAACTTAAAGAACAACGTTAAGGGATGAGTTAAACTTCAACGTATTGATACTCAACGTTAACGTAGTTCGACTTGACTACACCTAATTAGATGTGTAAATACAAATCTATAAATTTAATTTAAAAATATGATGTTGCGTATAAATCTAAAATATATACTCCTTTTGTCCCATTTAAATTATCTCAAAGGGAAACGATACAGATACCAATATTGGAAGAGATAAAGAGATTTTAAGGGCCCTTATTATGTGTATAATGCTTACCATATTAAGTAAGGAGACAATTATATAGGACGTCCCAATAAGGAAAGATGAATAATTAGAGTGGGGACGGAGGGAGTAGAATAAAATGATTTTATGCAGGCTGCAATCTATATATATTATTCCTCTCATTCTTCTTTTCAAATGTAGCACGAGTAATCTTCGTACAATTTCCAAGATTTTCAAAAAACATTGGCCTCAATCTCCTTGAACTTTTGTTTGATTTTATAATGTTAATCCAAAGGGCTTTTGCCGTATTTTCGGATTAAACGCTGATTTGAGATGATTCTGACATCCAAACTAATAAAAAAATAATTAATAGAGACGACGTTAACTTGGGCTTTAGACAAGGTCCAGGTGTGTATTTGCTTAACTAAAAGTACATTGGGATGTGATACATCTAGAGATGTCAATTTAGCCCGAGACCGACGGGCAAACCCGAATAGCCCTATATAAAAGGTAGGTTAGGGCTAAAAAATTATAGCCCGGAAATAAGAAAGCCCGATAGGATCGGACCAAAAAAAACCCGAGTCTGATAGGGCTGACCGAAAAGCCCGCGAGTTGGCTCAGTGGGTGGGCCATGTGTCAAAATTCATGTGATATTTTATTACTTTGCTTATAAATTTGATAATTAGGCCGTGTTTTCGATTATTGAGTATGTTATAATTTTTTTTCTATGTGAAAATGTAATAATTATTTAATATTTTTTTTCTATATGAAAATGTAATAATTATTTAAATTCCATATATGTTTATTCTTTAACACTAGGTGAAAATTAAAATAAAGATAAATATTTAGGAAATGTGCTTGTTGAATTCTCAATATTTATGAAATTATTTATTGAGTTTATACAAATATGTGTTTGAAACAATGCTTATTTTTATATTTATACGAGCTCGATTTTATTTTCTTAAACTTTTTGGCCTAATGAGTTAGCCAGGAACCGAGAGAGTTAGGGATAGGGCCAAAAAAATTTAGCTTGAAAGATCCGAACCAAATGGCTGCAAATCGAATAGGGTTGGCCCGAAACCCGATGGGTTAGCCCGATTGGCATCCTTAGATCCGAAACAATACATTCACGTGGAATATGCGTTAGGGATGTCAATCATGAAGATGTATTTGCTACTTTTTCCTACAAAATACAATAGCAATAGCTAGAACATGTACTAGATTCAATCAAAGTAAACTAGCTTCAATATAGAGAGCACTAAGAAAAAGAAAAGAAACATTATTACTCAAGAGCAACTACCAGTAATCCTTGCAAGAGCAAGCTCCATCCTTGAAACAATGAAATCTGTTACGATCACGAACAACGATTTCTCGTCTCACAATCTCCGATAGCAACTTGAATGCAGCATGACAATCTTCGCAGACTCGAAGATTCTTAAAAATTCTTACTGTTTCTCCTGCAGGCAAGTTAATAAGACCAAATACCAATGCTAGTTTCTCGCTGTGACGAAACAGATACTTCTCTTTCTCATCTTCCTCCATATCAAGTAGAACAACTGCGGTGTTCGGTATGTAACCTTTCGACCTCAAAGGTACGAGCAATCGATTCCATGATTTGAATATCTCCTCCGATTGAGGATGGGACTCATCTCCAGCAACAAACTCATGAACCGAACCTTTGACAGTAATCGAGCTACAACCAAATGTCTTCTTCAGCCCTCTCTCTCTCATCAGCTTTCTCACTCTGGCTGCTTCGTCCCATTTCTTTGCTTCCGAGTATATATTTGCAAGCACGACATAGTAGCCATCGTTGTGAGGATCTAATTCATCTATATGTCTGATTGCTACTTCAGCCATTTCAATGTTCTTATAAACTTTACATCCACCAAGAAAGGCACCCCAAATAGCTGCATTTGGCTTTATAGGCATCTTCTTGATGTACTCATAGGCCTCCTGTAGTAATCCGCCTCGACTTAACAGATCAACCATGCAACCATAGTGCTCAATACTTGGACTGATCCCAAAATCATTACTCATGCTAGCAAAAAATGCACGCCCTTCGTTTATCAGTCCCATGTGACTACAAGCATTCAAAAGACCGATGAAGGTGACGTCGTTTGGGCTCATTCCAGCTTGGATCATTTTGGAGAAAAGCCGTAGAGCTTCATCACCATTCCCGTGGAGTGCTAGCCCTTGAATCATGGCTGACCATGAGACAATTGTTCGTTCCTTCATACCCTCGAAAACATCCTTTGCAGCTTCCAGATATCCACATTTGACGTACATATCAATCAGTGTGTTACAGATTAGGACATTGTTCCTGAACCCACTCACGTTAGAATAATCATGAATCCTAGTCCCGAGATCAAGAGCACCAAGATCTGCACAGGCAGCCAAAACAGCAACAACTGTGGCTTCATTCGGTTTTAATCCCACTCGTTCCATTTCTTTGAAGGTCTCGATAGCCTTCTTAGGTTTCCTACAACGAACAAAACCTGCAATCATAGATGTCCATGACCTCAAATTCATTTCAGGCATCTCTAAGAACATTTTATATGCATAATCAATATCAGCCCTCTTCACTAGCTGTGTTATCATCGTATTCCAAGTAACAATATCACGCTGTGGCATCTTATCGAACAACAGCATTGCATCACTCAACTCCCCACAAGATGCATACAGATGCAATATCACATTTTGAAGGACTAAGTTGCACAGAAGGCCTAATTTCATAACGAGGGCATGAATTACTCTCCCATGGGTAAGATCCATCGATTTTACACATGCCTTGAGAACAAATGCAAAAGTGAAACTATCAAGGCATACATTGTGCCTTCGCAGTTGATAAAACAACAAAATGGCATCAAAAGGTGTATTGCTTTCAGCAAATTCTCTCAAGCAACAATTCCACAAGAAAGTTTCTGACTGGCCAAGCTGCTCGAATATTCGTCGAGCGTAGAGGAAACCGGGAGTAAGAGCACAAACCGAGGCTACACGGGATAGTGGGAGACACGAGAGAGGCGTCCCGGTTTTGATGAGAAGAGAATGGGCTAATTTGAGCTCAAATGGGGAGTTAAACGTATGCAACAGTTGTGTTTTCAAAGTTTCCAAAGAGGGCTTTTGTAAAGATTGTTTTTCCACAATGGTTAAGGATGAAACTATACAACATGAAATAGAGGGTAATAAACAAACCATAGCAGCTGCCAAAATTGCTAAGTTAAACTTCAAAGCACAACCTTTTCCACTTCAAAAGGAATCTAATACCCTGTCAAATATCCAAACAACACCAAGTGAATAGAGGACGAATGTAATGTGAAGATGTGGAGTTGCATAAGGATATCAAGTGCAAGCAGAAATCTAAACTAAAAAAACAAAGTATATAACAACTAATTTCAAGAATCTAAGAAGCTGTATGTAGTGCAAATTGTAAAGCCCTGTTCATAAATTGAAATGATAAGACCATTGAATTTCGCCCCTTCTATAAATGAGTGCAGGAAATAGAAAAATACATGAAATTCTTCTAAGAAAGAGAGTTTATGTAATCTCCGCCGCCACCTTCGACCTGTAATTGCATTGGCTTAGGTCGCCGGTCACTGGAATTGAGGCCATTGCCGATTACTTATGTTTTGAACAGTCACACACACACAAACTCAATTGGTATCCTAGTAGAAATCGCCGCCGCCTGCTCCACCTCAATTGGCGGCGGCCCCGCACTCGTCACAGCCGCAGATTGCGTAGCTCACCCACAACCAAAAAGGGGCAGTAGATTTGCAGAAATGAATGGAAATTCATCAAAATAGGAAAGCACGTACATGGATTACTCAGTATGGCTTTGTAAAGTATGCCTGAATACTGAATTCTGATTATGGAATTCGGCTTTAGAACTCCATTATCCAGATACCAGAATGTCCGGTTGGTGTTTTGTAAAATGAAAAATCTAAATAATTAATTATATTAAAAAAAAATAAAAAAATCATATACTCTAAAGTTAGTTTTTTTTTTTTTTTTTTTTTTTTTTGAAAAAAAATTCATGTTGTAAGCCTTCTATTTGTATTATGTTGTTGTTGTAGTTTTTTTTTAGTTGATGAACTCTGCAGCTCGATTAAGTTGCACTCATCATGAGTTTTTAATATAGTAGTAGGGATAACGTGCATTGCACGTTGATCCATTATTTAGTACGAAAAGAAAAAATTAAATTTATTATTAAATTTAATATTTTCATAATGGTTTATGGATACACATATATGATGAAAAAAAATCATGATGTTGTTAATATTTAGAAGTTTAATTATTAAAAAAAAAAGTGAAGAAAGAAACTCTCAAAGGATTATATAGTAAGAGAGCTGATGTGCTACTCCCTCAATGGTGATCAACTCTATAGGTACCTTTGTCGTTTTATCACTTTGACATTACTTTGTTCAATTTTTTCAATTATTTTGTATTCTAATACCTTAGAAATTAATATAGAATTCATAAAATTAAAAAATAAATAAAAATCAAAACTCAATTTGTTTTATTAGTCATTTTTTGAAATTAAAAATAAAAAAATAAATCGAGCTGTAATTTCTAAGGTATTAATTAGAATATAAAACAATTAAAAAATCGAACAAAATAATAATAACGATAATATTTTTAAATAATGTTTTTTTTAAGTAATAATCCCTGTAATATGATAATAATAATGAACAATAATCTTAACTTTATTAATACTAATAAAAATAGAAAGAACTATTGGCACTTTAGAAGGATAAATTGACTATTATTAAAGAGGAATATGTAAGAGAACGGTTATTCCGTTAAATAAGTAAAAAAAAAAAAAAAACCCATTAGCAACAACTGCTTATCTAACCGATTAATAAAGACGATACAGATAAACCGTATATATATTTTTGTATTATTGTCAACACTAAAATCGTCATCCCAATTGAAAGGTATCCATTATGTTACAATGTTATCACGTTTTTGAGGCAAATAATAGTAATAATTAAGTAATAATGATAATAAAATAAAATAAAATAAAATAAATAATAATCTTGCATGAAACTTAAAATATCATATTTTCCAAATATATGGATCACTTCGGTCAAATAGTAATCACGTTCGGACGAGATGAACCATTGTTAACAAGTACTACTACTAAAGTGAAATACCGTTCAAATTAAAAAAAAATGTGAATAATAGTACTAATAACAACGATGATTAGGGTTTCGCAGATCTTCTTATGTTTTCTACTGTCTTACTTCTAAAAAATCGTCCAAAACTTTCACACGGAAGTCGTCTTCTTCAAAAAACAAATTGGGGATTTTTTTTTTCCTCGCCAATTTTCTTACATTTGAAGCTTGTCGCTGCTGAAGTTCATTCGAAAAGCAAGAATCGATATTTGTTAAGGCGATGGGTAGAGCTAAAAGCGATGGGCAAGGTGCGTTTCCTTTAATTTCATGTCTACGAAAGAAATACATGTAGTTGTGGTTTCAACTTGCGTGAGACAACAATGTGTGATGGGATTTCTAATGTGATGGAGAGAGATGAGTTTGTGTTGTAGATATGTCTATTTTTATATTCATTCTACGGTTGCGATTGGTTAGGTCTACGATAATTATCTGGCATGCATTCTGCTTTATTTTGCTTGATCTTTACTGTATTCAATCTTACTGATGAGTGTAAAAACAATTTAGGTTTTGGCATCTAAAAAATGCAACATTTGGTGGCTCGAAAATATTAAAGAAAACCTATCCCCCAAAAATCTTTTGGATATTATGTGGTCACCATTTGGACATTTACTCGAAATCACAGAAGAAATCCAATTTCAAGGGCGTCTCTACGCTTTAATGTCAAGGACACTTCGTCAATCCTCCATAAATAGGGCGTGTTTAGAGTTTGAAATTGGGAAAAACATTATTGAATTTGGCCTAGGTGATTTTGTTTTGGTGACTGGGTTAATTGTAAATGGTCCCACAGTAACCACTACTGAATCTAGGTTCCATATGAATGTTTTCAGTGGTTGTTCAGAATTGTTTCTAGCGGATATCTATAATAAATTTAAGCTGGAATGCTTGCGAGACAACAATAGCGTTGTGGTTCTAAAATTGGCATATTTATGCATTGCTTACAGCGCCGTATTAATGAATGGTGGAACCCCAAGCACGGCTTCCACTTAGGTTCATGCATTTAATAGATGACTTAGAGAAGTTCAAGCAATTTGCTTGGGGACGAGTTTCTTACAGGATTCTAGTTTCTGGAATCCACTCAACTGCCAAGTACATTGCCGATCATGAAATTAGTGGAAATGAGTTGCAATGTGAGAGACACATGGATTTGTTTACGCCCTCCAAGCTTGGATTTATGAGGTATTCCCTCAGTTGGCAAGGCATTGTGCCCATAGAAACCAAGAGCCTGTCTTCCACCCTTCCAAATTATAGCATTGGTTTCCAAAAAAATGTGTAAGCTACGATGCTGTGTATAGCTTCTTCTTATCCAGTTGCCACCACAATCCGGTACATTATTATTTTATGATTTTCTCAATATTATGGTAAAATCGCTATTTGGTAGCGAAAGATACTAACAAAATGAATCCTGACAAAAAATGATTGTAGGTTGAAATTCATGTGTCTGAGAGTGATATCAAATGTTGCGAAAGGCTTGGAGTTGATGCATCCATGAAATCCGCGGTTCATCAACCAACTGAAAGCATTCCTCGAGAGAAGAAGAGAGATACTGAAGCAAACAGTGTTGTGACTCCTCAATTATCCTCCAAACATCTCAAAGCCTTGAAGAATTCTATGATTGGCACATCACAAGCGGAAGAATTCAATCATCCTGTGGCCGATGGTGAAATAGGGTGTTCTGAATTGAAGGTACTTACATGGTGCTAATATGAAATAAATATATATTATGGTGAGATGCAGAAACATATTGGAAACTGCTAACATTTCTTCACAATTATTTGGTCACACCTATCAGGATGCAATCTCGAAAGGTTTTAGTTCGCTGAGAGAAGATATGGCTGCAATGGAACGAAAATTGCTTTACAGAATGCACAAACTACAAGAAAAGGTGAATTTTTTGCATGATCATTGCATATCACAATAAAAAAAAGGATAGTGTGGAAGCCAAGGAAGTAGTTGGAAGCCACGGAAGAATGTAGTTGGTGCAACACAAGGAAGCCAAGCCCCATGATGTGATTGTGTAGTGTTTTGTAGGTGGAAGAAGTCTGATCATTGTGTAGTATTTTGTAGTTGATTGCCAGCTTTTTTGTAATGTGATGAATCTGGAAAACACATTTCACTTTTTATGCTTTGTTGGAATGTAGACGTATGTGTTTAGGGGTGGGAGCTAAATTAAATTTAGTGGCACTTTGTTATGGATATATAATGTGGATTTCAGACTTGATGTTCCTTTGTTCTTTTTTATAGGACTGTGCATCGTTCTTTGTTACTGCTCATGAGCTTGTAATGATGATTATGAAGATTCTTCATAATAGGGAGGAAAATAAGATTTACATAAAATGGAAAATCTGTAAAATAATATAATTGATTAAACTGAACCATTACATTAAGCATGAAGCATTACATTAATATTAAGGCATTACATTTTCTAATAAGAAGCATTACATTAATCTTGAAGCATTACATCCAATGAACCATTCATACCTTTCTATTGCGGGTACTAAATACATGAAATGTCCGTCTTATGATAATTTTGAATTACTGATTATGTGTATATTATTACTCCATTAGAGGAAATGCTGATGAAAAAATGAAGCATCTAGAATTGAAGTAGGCCATTTCATCAATCATCTTAAAAGTGTGCAGAAGCACCAATAAAATACATAATACTAAAACAGAGTCCCTTATACTGAAGCACCCTAAACCAGCAACAAAACGAAGCTTCTTCTACACCTAAACCATTCAACATTCTTCAAATCTTGATTGAACAAAAGACGCAACTCAATCACACTACACCCTCTATACCCTCTATACCTTAACCTATTTTAAGTGCCACCAAAAGCATGAATAAAGAGCAGATCACACAGTGGCAAATCAACAACTCCTTATTCATCTTCTTCTTCAAATTCTTCAAATCTTCAACCTTGAGCTCAAGTTCTTTACTTTTGGTTGCGACACCTTCAACTTGATGTTCCAACCTTGCACACTCACCAATCCACCTAAATCTTTTCTGCCGTTCCACATCAATATCTGCTTCAGGTACATTTTAAAAAAAACTGGAGATTTGGTGGATCGAGCCATTTGAAGAAGTTGCATTGAAAGCCCTTAAAACACAAAATATATTGCTAGGATCACAACTAATTAAAATTAAACTACACATATTCAAGAATCAGGCCTATCGAAATTGATTCAAGAGACTAAATACCGTGCTCATAGGGCATTTCATGTAGCGCCAATGTGGGTTAGCAATGGAATTAGAAGTGCGGACTCTTATAGGGAGCTTGCAATCACACACAAAACTGTAGCCGTAACCGTTGAAGGATTGGCTTGAAGCGTCGCTATTCCGAGAAGAAGATGAAATCATGCCTACAACTGCTTTTCCGGTCGCCGCGAGGAAGAAGATGATGAGAGAACCTTAACCCTAATTTCTTTTCGCAAAGTGAAGACGTGAAATCATTTATTGGGGCAAATTAAATAAAGAAGCAAAATGCATAAAACGACATCATTTGAGGACAACGATCCGACGCCGTTTCAATCGTTATCACGTTCGAACGGGATGGATATTTTGACCCAAGACATTTTGACTGTTAAATATAATATTTTGGTTTAATTCCAATGTGCTAGAAATATAAGAATTATTATTGTAAAAATATTAACAATACTAATAATAATAATTAATACACATTAGTTGTGAAAAGTAGTACGTAAAAAGTAGTACAAAGAATGCATGAGATCCATTATTCTTGTCAGATTCATGAGGGTTGGGCTCCAGGTCAGAACATGGGTATGGGCCAGGAACATGGTCTTCGGAATAATTCATGAGCAAGACAATAACTAGGACCGATGGGCCACAATCCTGCCATTTAATTGCATTTTTTCCTTAAAAAAAATAGTTCAAATCATATTCCCAGCGTAGCGGTCATCATGTGATCAAACAATAATAATAATAATAATAATAATAATAATAATAATAATAATAATAATAATAATAATAAGACTGATCATATTTCCCAAAAGAAATAGATCACTTCAGTCAAATACTAATCACGTCACGTTCGGACGAGATGAAGTTTGAAAATAAGCATGAAATAGTTCCATTAAACAAAATGTTAATAATAATAAGTCATATTAACAATATAAATAATAATAAAAACCATCAACAATACTTAGGCAACCAATATTTGTTTGCTACAACATTCTAAGTAAAGCAACAAATGCTAAGAATTAATAGTTTGGTACTGATTGAAAACTGTCAGTGATCATATTCATCATAGCTTTAATCACGTCGCAATATGATGGATATTAATTTCAGTTGATCTGAATGCATTATAACTAACATTACCAAGGCACAAGAGAAGTCAAAAAATACTTTCTAAGTAAGTGTTGAAGCTGATTAAATGAAATTATACCCAGTCTCTTTGTGTGTATTCGTGTAGGGAGAAAATTAAAAAACATCACGATTAAGCTTATGATCATTGAAGTCCAGGTTTAGATAAGAAGTAGAATATATTACCATCGTTGGTTTTCAGTTTTTTGTTTTGTTTAACAACTTTAAGGGCCGGCACCTCGCAAGGTTTTTGCAACCTCTTCAGTGGATACTTGTTTTTTTTCTTCTTATGTGGGTTGAGGTTTTTGAAGGGGGTCCTGGCAAGTAATATCTTTGGGGGGATTTCCACCATCTTTTGTATTTCCATCGGTGGTACTAAGCTTAAGCTGGACTAATTCATCACTCAACTCCTTTATTCGTGCATCAACATGGTTTCTACATATTTCTATACCTTTGCACTCCTGTAAAATGTCATACAACATCCTTATAGTGTGAGTAACGAATGCCAAATTAGTCAAATGATTATTCCCCTTGGCTCTGCAAAGTTCCTTAGCACCTTTCAAATATGTGCTTCACATTCTTCGCCCATCGCCTCATAATTAAGCTTTCAGGAAAGCTTACCAAGTCTAACATGAAGAACACCTTGAAAATATGACGGCAAACTAGGCCTTCCATCTCCCATATCCGACATGAGCAGGTAGCGTGCTGGCCAATCAAGTATATGGTGGCAATACGGCTTCCCACCGCCGAACTTGATGAGAGCATATACTGTGCTCAACCATCCACAAATGACGTAAGGTATTCCAAAACCTTCACATTGATATTATGACTAGCCTCATACTCATGTGACTTATATATTGTCCTCGTGTATACCTGTGAGATATGTCTTAGCAAAGAATTCCCTTGTATCAGTTGACCCGGAGTGCCTAAATAGAGTGTATCTTCTTCACTTTCCCGAGTTTGCCAATCATTTTAAATCTTTTCAAATTGAAGCACAAATTTATACAGAGAGGTGCTAGCAGAGCAAAGATCTTTAAGTACTTTATTAGTAACCTCGCTCCGTGATGTTGCATGCAATCCTCCTGTGAACTTATGATTCATAAATGTTGATGATCATCTCTTATGAAGGGAATACATACTCTAAAACCACTCGTGTTCTTGCAAATTGTACTCATGAATCATAAGATCCCATGAATATTGGAATTGTTCTTTGGTCTCATACCAATTCATACAATGGTGCCACATTTTCTTGAAATTCACATCCCCGTTTAGAGAGCCAAAGTGTTTGATAGCATTCCTATTAATGTGGCACTGGCATAACTGGTGAATGGCGTACTTAAACACGTTGTCCACTCCATTCGTAAGAGCTCTGCACTGATCAGAAAATATCACTTCAGGCTCCTTTCTGTACATAGACTCTAGAAAAGTAGAGAACAACCAATCGAATGATTTTGTTGTCTCATCTGATAGAAATGCAATTCCAAACATCACGTTACAACGATGATGGTTGATACCTACGAATGGTGCACAAGAAAGCTCATACTTGTTGGTCTGGTGCGTAGTATCTACTGAGAGGCATCACCGAATACTTCATAGTCCACTGCCAAACACGTATCTCTAAAAAAAGTTCATGAGTCGGCCATCATCGCCAACTTGGTAATTCCAAACCCATTTTGATGATATCGAAAAGGGAGAAGATGGCAATATAATGACGAAGAAGAAGAAGAGCTCAGAGGAAGCTGAGAAGTCTTCTAAATAGAGGAAGCACGATAAGGGAAGGAAGATCCTGGAAGAGACAATCCAGGATCTCTATAACAAGAAAGATTACCCTAAGAACAGCAAGAAACTGAAGCTAATCTGCTGTTAAGGGGGAAGATAGATAACATTGCATAAGGAGTTAGCAATGTAATTATGTAGTCTAGCTTACATGTAATATGTTCAGTTATGTTTCTACTGTAAGCTGTAAATTATCTAATGAAGCAATGTCTTAATTAAAGCCTTGATGACAATTTCTCTTTGTCTAAGTAGATACTATATATACAACTTCATTTGTTGATTTACCTTTATGATTTCTAATGAACTGAACTGTCTATCTTTTTATTTAGGAGCTATATTGTAAAGTGTTGGGTTTCGACATCATCAAAATGGGGAAATTATTAGGAACCCCACTTGGTTTGTGAGTTTTGATGATGTTTATCGAAAACACACTTAGATTGTTTTTACTCTTGTCTAGAGTTGGGTTGCTAGATCAAACTGTCATGTATAGCTCAGTTTGATGATCTGATTAGGTAGATCATAGTTAACCAGATTATAGGAGTTCAACACTTGCTTGAAGAGTTCAAGACTCGCAGTTTGAAGGAAGTTTGCTGAAGACTCCAGATCGAAGATGAACCATCAACCTGCTTACTTAGGTTGATCTGATCAGTTTACTAGATCTCTATTAGTAAACCGAACTGCCTCAACGAGAAGAAGCTGCAATGTGTCAGAGTGCCATTCTGACACAACTAATGGCTCTATTTCAAATGAAGCTTATATATACCTTATTCCATTCCAGAATCAAGTACGGGAAACTAAAAGCTTTCAAGCCAAATCACTGAAGAAATCTCTCACGCTCAAATCATTCAACACTCAAAATTAGATGAGTTTCCCAAGTGTAGATAACGAGATTTCTCATTCTGGAATCTGAGTACTAGACATTTACTGTTGTCTAGCTTACTCACTCAAACTCTCTCTACATATTCTGTTTGGATATATTTTAGTAGATAGAAGAGTTGTAACTTCCACCATTGTAGACTGTAGTCAAGCTCTGCAACAAGGAAGAGTTTAGCAGTTAAGTTTACGCTTTGCTGTAAGATGTAAAGTAAGGTTGTAAGGGTCACGACCCATAACTCGTGCTTGATTTTCGTCGAGGAACTGACAAAGATTAAGGCTGGTTTTCAACTAATATAAAGAAGAGAGAAAGAAATCCAAAGGGATTTCAGATCGCAAGATCTGACGTGGATGTAGGAGGGTTATCTTCGAACCACGATAAACTCCCGCATCTCTCTCTCTCTCTATTCTCTCTTTACAGCTTATCTGTTCTTATACTGTCACACTAACAAGCATATCAATCTGCATGTATATCACAATTTGTTAGTTTAGGCAAAAGATTTTTCTCAAGAGTTTTCCAACACTAGCCACCAACTTCCGCACTTCAGTTCAGTTTAACAAACTTAGTTATTCACAGTCTAAGTTAGATAAACTGAACTCATACTCTGATCAAACTACTTGACTAAGTTCACCTTAGTTAGTTCGTGTTTGCCAGATCGCACAAAATGCAAAACTGTTAGAAATTGGTGTATGTCCATTCTCCCCCCCCCCCCCATACACCAATAAACTCTTTTTGGGACTAACAAGTGGTATCAGAGCGGTGGTTCTTTTGACCATCGCCTTTGAATACTGAAAGTTTTTCCAGTTTTTAAAAGCTTTTGGTCAACTTGAACCAGATTTGAGAAAATTTTTTTTGCCTATTCTGTTACATTTTTTTTTATCATGATAACCTCTCTATTTCAAGAATATAAAGATTACATCGCAGATGAAGAATCTGATAATGAGGTGATTATCATAGCTGAGCAAGTTCTTCTTGCTAAAGAGGTCGATGAGAACGATGATGAAGAAGAGTTCAACGTAGGTTTCAACAACCTAACTGATGAATCGAAGGTAATCACTGATCTCGTTAATTCCATACTTTCTAACGACGAAACTGCAGATGACCACCCGCCCGAGATGGTACCTTGGGAGCAGTTCAGTCAACAAACTGTAGACTACAAGAAACTTGCAAATATGTTCCAAGAACTGGTACTTGTACTCGTCGGAAAAGAAATAGAAGAAGAGAATGAGAACTACAAGATGATGCTCAAAGAGAAGGATGGAGAAATCATCTCACTTGTTGAACGATTAACTGATCTAACGAATCTACATGAAGCATTGATCGAGAAGGAATCTCTCCTTCAAAGTAGAGTCAATCGCTTGATCAAGGGAAACGACAAATTGGAGGAAATCCACTCAGTTCAAAGAAATCCTACAATCAAAATTGTATTAGGGTTTAACGGTCAAAGGAAGAATCAAGGTCAAACTGTTGCTAACAAAATTCAGTTTGTCAAATCAAAGGACAAATAGTTCACCAAGCCATCTCAGCAATCCCTACCTGACAAATAAATCAAATTGAGGAATCCAGTTCGTCAACCCTAGGCAATACTAATCAAGGAGCATGCACCATCCACTTCAAGGAGTCAGTCCCATCAGCCAGCCCAGAAGAACTCAATCTCTCTCACCATCTAAGGGGGAATCTGACAAGAAGGAAAGAAAGAATGAAAGGAAATTCCAAACTGCTCCCAAACTAAAGAAAATGAGATTTGACTATACCAGACAAAATCATTATGAGCAGTGGAATCATCAATCCTACTATCCTCAATAGTAATATTATCAAGAGCCTTATCAATCTAACTGCTGCCAGTTTGGACATGAAACTGGATACCCAGATCAATGGTGTCAATTTGGTTATTATGAGCAACTTGATTACCCAGTCTACTATCATTCTGCTTATCAACCCTACTACCAATCTGGATATAGTGAGGACCCCTTCTACTGCATGACGCATCACCAGCCTACTCCTCGATACTACAAAATGAGATCATCAAGAAGGAAATGAACACAATCGAACCAATCTGGAGGTACGCAAATTGCTAACAAGGCACCCATTTTCAGATGGGTTGTCAAAACTATCTAATTGCAGATTGGAAGACACGAGAATGGAAGCCTAGCTGCCGATGTTTTAGTCTGGATCATCGACAGTGAATGCATAGAGCGCTTAATATTTAATAAAGACTTCCTCTCGCATCTCAACAGACATGTCAAGTCTCAACCACCCGCAATGAACTGCTCATTCTCAGTTCAGACTCTTAAATGCAGATCCTTGCACCTAGATCTTGACACTTGGTCAGATATTTTTGGAACAACTGCTGATCATTGTTGGGAACCTAGTTTAGGTTTTATACCAGTTTGATTAAGGCCAGTCAGATTTAATCATCACTACAGTTTGACGTGGTTCACCACTCGAACTGCTCACCAATCTGCCTTTCAAACAACGGGACCCAACCACCTGCTTTAAATTAACAGTTTGAGGTCATTACAAAGGAAGCTAGATCAGTTTGACATCTGAATATCAAACTGCAACATCAAATTGACGGTTCATGTCTCAGTTTGAGTATCTCAGATTAAGGGAGAACTGGAGATGTCGTATCAATCTCCATAGACTAAAACTTTTCTCCTATGCAATGTGCCATACTTAATCATCATTATCCTCTGACACATTCGAAGATTTTATTAGATCTTTACTGAGAATATGAAAAGTTATGCATAAATCGAGGGATTTATGTCATTAGTCCGACTGTTCGGTGGAATGACGATCTGCATGTAATCCACTCACCTTCCCACTCGCAGTACACGCGCCCATGTTCCCGCCCACGATTGCACATTACACACACACGCACAATCTTAACCGTCCAAGATTTGATGAATCAATCTTGACCGTTGAGAAGAAACCACTTATCTTATATATATATATATACCACTTGATAATAAGTACTATTTTTTAGATGCAAAAAATGTACATTGTTTAAGTTTGTGGATATTGTAATTTTTAAGGTGATGTATCTGTTCCTAACTTTAAGACATACCATGCATCGTATCTAGATAGACTAGATTCAATCCATTTCTTTATCATGTCTCAGTAGCTCTTAGATTTTAATATACTAATAAAAAAATAAAAAAAAGAAGAAGATATTTTTCTAGAATTGAACCAGACAGATGGAAGGCTGAAACTGTATTCCTTGAAGATAAGATAATTATATGCGACATATAAGTGAGAATATACATACTTGGAGCCAAAACTTTCTTTTGTTTTGTATCTGTGTTGTGCATGATTTGATGGAGCTGAATAAGAAACATGTTTTTTAATTGAAACTTGTGGCCTCAAAAAAAAAAAAATAATAAAAAAGAATATTATCATCAATATCACTACTCATGAGCTATAGCTATCATGGACTTGACATTTATACATGGATGCACCTAAGCTTCTTAACTGTCAACATTTGAATTCAAAGCTGAATTAAACCTCAGAAGGACAACGAAGCGCAGTTCAGTTGGTAAGACGCTTCCCCTCCAACCAAGAAGTCGGGGGTTCGAGTCACCTCGGGTGCGTGTGTGGGTGTGTGAGTGTTGTGTTTGTCTGATCAAAAAAATTGGTACCCAGAAGAAATCAGAGATCAAGAGAAAAAGAAAAAAAAAAAAAAAAAAAAAAGAGGAAAAGGGTATTATTGACCTTTAGCTTGCTTCTAGTTTTGTTAAACTTGAGACTTTTGGGAGTTTAAATTGGAGCCACGATTCAGCACTAGTGACTGTCGTTTTCTGAAATATATATACCTTATTATTTGCAATTGCTACATGATATTAGAGGAGAACCTTTTCCATTTCATTCTATACTACATGCAAGAATTTTAGCTGATCACATACAAATATACCTTTGGAAGTTATAGAATATATGGCAAACTGCATAGCTAAGTAATAGTATATTCATGAAATTTTACTGCCTAACATAAAATTGTTCTTAGGGTGTTTTCTCTTTTGATAGAAAAGGAAAAGGAGACTTGAAAAGATGATGGAAAATTGTATCGCATAAAGTGGTCACTCGCTTGCTTTATTATATGTTTTTTAATTAATGTGAAAAAAGATGAGAAAATATTATCATGAGTTTGAGTGAAAAGCTGAGAAACTTATCGCCCAAATAAAATTTTCCTTTCTGCTCGGGAAAAATTATACATCATAGAGAACAAGGGAAAAATGGGAGAAATGGTAGAAAAATTTTCTTTTCCCTTATTTTCCTTCAAACTTCAAAGAGAATGCACCCTTAATGTAAAATAGGACGTTTATGGTTGGCTTTAAGCAATTCTTAATATCGAGAGCTATATAGTTATGCAAACATATAAGGATCTATAGTTATGCTTTGATATATATAATATATAGAAATAGGTCATAGTGCGAAAATTAAGAACTGATCTAAACCCACGTTACTATGTATGCCTATGACTGCCGTTGAAGTGAATATCGTTACATTACATAATAAGCATCGATTTAAACATGGTCATAAGTTAATTAAAGATCATAACGGTATATTTAAGCATGATTATGTAAATATAAAAATATGCTCTCAAGTTTTTCTATATGAAAGATTATATATGAGGCTGTGTGTGATAATGCAGCAGAGCTGTTAGTGAGGGTCGGTCGCCATTACTTTATCGTGGTTATATAATCTATAGTATATATTATATATGAGCATTTAAATCTGTGAGTATATAAATATAATGCTGCACTTACTTTTCACATTGCTACAGTTGTCATTGCAGGAGCATGAATTGTTTAATTATCAATATATATAGCTGCCGTCGCTGTTCAAAAATAGAGTTGAATGAATCGAGTGGAGGAGGGACCTTCTTTCTCCTTAAATCGTTACAAAACCAAGTGGGCAACAATCATGCAAAATTATTAAGTTTGTTGAATTCAGATGTGCATGCAGCTATATCGTGAATCATGATACATGTAGGGTTAGGTTCATTTATATATGTGGTGGAAGAATCAAATATACTCCGTAGTTGTTTTTTTTTTTTTTTTTTTTTTTTTTTTTTTTCTGGTGCAAATTAGAAACCAATCTGGATCATTGATCTCTCGATTAATCTATGGTTGTCATGTAGGGGATATATTGGAATATGTAAAATGTATAATCACAAAAATATGATTATCTTCGTCCCGTTGTATTAGTCTCATTTTTTTTTGAATATATATGATGTATAAAATAATAAAATTGGACTAATATAATGAAATAGAGGTAATAATATATATGTATATATATATATAATACAATACATGATGATAAAAATGCACAATCATATGACTATAGATGAATACTTAAATAGTATGAACGATATGATGCATGGTGGAAACTAGAAAAATGTTAATTCGGTTTCTAAATAATGTTCAAAATTTAATTTTTATTAGTTTTTATTTTTTTTATAAAATAAAAATACTATATAAGTATATAACCCTAATATAATTAATAAACGTGAAAGTAATTATAAAATTAAATTAAAATATTATAAATTAAAATTGTTGAACAAAAATACATAAATTAATAGAAATTTCGATTTGAGACACATTTTGAATACATAATTTGGAATTGAAGATTCCAAGTGATACTAAGATGGTATAAGAATTGACTTATTTTACTCCTAATTACTGCGTGGGAAATCAAAAAGAAAATTAATTAGTAAAATTTTGTATCGTGTAAAGGGCACTTTGATAGTTTAACGTAATTTTTACAAAAAAAAACTTTAAGATATGACACTTATTCGGAGACAAAATATTTAACATATCAGAACTTTATCCGGGTTTGGTGCCACATGGCACCATAGAAGGGTATAGTAGTCATAATACAATTAGAGACGTCGATACAAAATACATGGTTGTACATGGATACAGCTACCTTACCTGTACAAAAAGTTGACCAAAAAGATAAAAATTTAACAGGCATATATAAAATTAATACAAATACATGACCTGATGCAAAGATATGGGAGAGGATGAAGAGAGGATATTATTAAAAATTGTTTTGAAAGTTAGGCCCCATGATTGAATTGGTGGTGTTTATTGCAACCAACTTCAACACTACGCAACATGCATTTCACACTTTCATATTCATTGCCAAATCCAAAATATCATATCGCCATAACTATGATTATAAATAAATCAGTAAATCACCTAAATGGTAACTCATGAAAACCTCTTATTTATAAATAAAAAATAAAAAATAAAAACATATAGAAATGCAGTAGGAGAAGCATAAAAAAGTATTGGTGGGAGCTAAGTTCACAATGGGAGCGATTATAAACTTTTACTAGAATTTTTGTTTTTGGTTGCTATGAAACTTTTTTGTCTGGTGTCATTGTTGTTCACCTTCTATGTACACTTTTTTGTGAGCAGCACTAAGAAGCTATTCATATATGTTTAATTATATGTGAAAATTTTAAATGCCCTATTTGAAAATCAAAATGTGATAAATGCCCCTTTTTAATTTGTATGTGATAAATGCCCCTCTTTATTATTTTATTCCCAAGTCTTTCCTTTGAAAATTGGAGTGGGAAGCTTTTGCAGACAGAATTGATTCTTCCTCATAAAACAAACAGCTAAAAACAAACTGAAAACGACAAAAAAAAAAACCTACAAACACTTCACTTCCTCACCGCCCAACTTCTTCACCGCCCAAAGTCTTTCTTCTTCTTCTTCTTGAAACTCTTCATCCACCGCCCACCGCCCGCCTTCCTCTCACTCTCACCACCGCCGCCCGCCTCCTCCTCTCTCTGCGCCGCCGACTACCCCTGCCACTCTCACCGCCCGCCTATCCCTCTCACTTCACCCCCGCCCCACCCTCACAGCTGCCACCGCTGCCGTCCTCTCAGAGCTCCCACCGCCGCCGCCCTCTCACCGCAGCCTTTCACCGCTGCCTCCCTCTCACCGCCGACCTCTCACCGCCGCCCCTCTATAATGCCAAAGAAACAGCTAGTGGTTAGAAATTAAGTGACACTAGCGGTGAAATGTGATATCATTGAGGGCAATTGAGAGTTGATTTTATGCAGAGTTCTAAATGCTATCCACAACCGGCAAAGGTGGCCGGATCTCTCCCACCGCCGGCAACCTTTTGTCGCCGGCGGTGGGAGAGATCCGGCCACTTTTGCCGGCGGTGGATAAGTTTTTATGCATTGAATCATTTTTTTAAACTCAATCCATATATTATATTAATAAGAACAACAATATTTCATGAATTAAGAGATTAATTAAAGAAATTAAATTTAAACTATTGAATTTAAAAGTACTAAAATCGAAATTAATCATTTTTATACATACACTATGGAAATTAAACATGTAATTATAGATAAAATAATTCAATAAACAATAATATGCTATCCACCGCCGGCAAAATTAGCCAGATCTCTCCCACCGCCGGCAACCTTGTGTCGCCGGCGGTGGGAGAGATCCGGCCATTTTTGCCGGCGGTGGATAAGTTTTTATGCATTGAATTATTTTTTTAAACTAAATCCATATATTATGTTAATAAGAACAATAATATTTCATGAATTAAGAGATTAATTAAAGAAATTAAATTTAAACTATTGAATTTAAAAGTACTAAAATCGAAATTAATCATTTTTATACATACACTATGAAAATTAACCATGTAATTATAGATAAAATAATTCAATAAACAATAATATGCTATCCACCGCCGGAAAAAGTGGCCGGATCTCTCCCACCGCCGGCGACACAAGGTTGCCGGCGGTGGGAGAGATCCGGCCACTTTTGCCGGCGGTGGATAATTTATTAAGCATTGAATCATTTTTTTAAACTCAATACATGTAATATTTTAATAAGAACAATAATATTTCATGAATTAAGATATTAATTAAAGAAATTAAATTTAAACTATTGAATTTAAAAGTACTAAAACCGAAATTAATCATTTGTATACATACACTATACACTATGGAAATTAAACATGTAATTATAGATAAAATAATTTAATAAGCAATAATATTGTTACCTCACTAATTGTTGAACACCTCTGTTGCAGTCTGTTTCCGGTCAACCTTTTCTCGCTTCACTTCTATTCTAGAATAATTCACCTAATTAAGTTTAAATTGTTAATTATCTAAATTTATTGAAGAAATGCAGCTTACAAAAAAAAATATTACCTCACTAATTCTTAAACTCCTTCTGCAGTCAATTTCCTACCAAACTATTCTTGCTTCACTTCTATTCGGAAATAATTTTTACAATATTTTTTTGTTTGTTAGTTCTGATAAATTGAAGTTTTGAGAATCAGATTGTATATAAAGCAGGGATAAGAAGTATATATACCATGCATGAAATTTTTTCATGCATGAATTAACATGCCACATTTGTTGAGTCACAAGGTGAATTGATTGGTTGATGTGATTTGCACAAATTTATACTTAAAATAATAAAAGGGGCACTTTCAACATACATTTTAAAAAAGGGGTATAAATTACATTTCAATTTTAAAAAGGGGCAATTTAATTTATTAAGACTTAATTATATATACCAATAATGCATACATACAAAAATACAATAATAGATGTTTCAAAATGATAGCAACTTTTTCTATATTAATGCGACTTGGGATCCACAGTCCCCTACTTGGTGTCCCAATTGTGTCACAAATCGTGATTTTTATTAGATTGTATATATTTTTTTCAATAGATTTATTTTATAATGATTTAGTTTAATTTTATGATTATTTTCAAGGGTTCACCCATCCAATTAGGGTTTATAATTATTTTTTAGCATTTACTTTCACTTTTACTATTCATATTATGGTTGATGAATTCAAAATTAAGGATGGTATCCCCTATCCCCAAAATAGTGTCCCAATATTTAGTTTTAACTATTTTATATTGTTTTTTATAAAAATAAAAATATTATAATATAGTAAATCATAATAAACCTTTATAAGAAAATAATCAAAAAAATTGACATTATATACTTTAGTTTTGAATTTATCAACTTTAATATACTAATAAATGCTAAAAAATAATTATAAACCCTAATAGGGATGGGTGAACCCTTGAAAATAATCATAAAATAAATTTATTTTAAAAAAATACATAAAACTAGTAGAAATTGAATTTTGGGACACGATTGGGATACAAGAATGGGGACGGAGGATCCCAAATCCCAAAATTAGGGTATATAATTTTTAAAAATTTTAATTTTTACTTATATATGTCTATTATGATTTAGTATGTTATAGTATTTTTTTATTTTTATAAAATACAATATAAAACTAATAGAAATTGAATTTTGGGACACAATTAGGACACCGAGTTTGGGACAGAGGATACCATCCGTACTAATGCATCTTTATCAGGAATCTCGACTGATAGTGTAAGTCTTTCTCTTTATCAACAAGGTCCTCCTATCAGATATGTGCACTGGCCAATTGCACTGACTTAAGTGACCATCAATTGAGTGACTCATACGTAGGGATGTCAATTTAGCAAAGCTCGAAGAAAAAAATGAGGTATGACCGAAAAATTCTAACCCAAAAATAAAATAGCCCTATAGGCCCGAACCGAAAAAAACCTGAGCCCGATAGGATTAGACCGAAAAGCCCGTGGGTTGGCCATGTGTCAAAAATCCATATGACATTTCATTACTTTGCTCATAAATTTAATAGTAAAGTCGTATTTTCAATTATTATTGAATGTGATTTAGCTTTTTTTATCTGAAACTGTAATCATCATTTTCAATTCTATGTGTTTTTCGTCGAACACTTAATAAAAATTAAAACAAAGACTAATATTTAGGAAGATCGCTTATTGAATTCTGAAAATTTACAAATATGTGTTGAAACGATACTCATTTTTATGACTTATACAAGATCAAATATATTGGATTGAAAAATGCGACATATTTTTCGTTACAAGAATTTGACAACTACCGAAATTCATATATACAATTTTTTTTTGAAACCATCATGGCCCGACGGGCTAGCCCAAAAATTGAAGGGTTAAATTTAGCCCGAAAAAAACTTAACTCGATCAGCCCGAATCGAAAATATTTCTGCCGGTAGGATTGACTCGAAAACCGAATGAATTATCTTATTGACATCCCTACCCGTACGTCAAATTTAAGAAAACTATAACATATACAAATTTTGTTTGACAAAAACTTGGGTGAGGTCGGCCACATAGTGTGACCGGGTCAAAGTGTCAATCTTTATACAGAAAAGTGCTAATCTATACGAATAAAAGTGTCAATCTTTAACATAATTATTTTACGAATAAAATGCCAATTTTTAAAAGTGTCAATATTTATACAGAAAAGTGTTAATCTACACGAATAAAAGTGTCAGTGTTTTAGCCGTCCGCATGGTACCTCTGGCTGACCCAAGTGTGTCCCATTTCGTTTTCATAATAATCTGTTTAATTTAAAAGTGAAAATGAATTAGACGGGTGAAAACAAAAGTCCCAGGAAAAAAGAAGATACTGCAGTACTTTTCATTTTTTTCTCTAGCAAAGGGAGAGGAGTTAATGTGTCACAATCATAGGTGATGAGTAAAGGACGGCGCGACATTGAAGCTTCGACATTGCCATCTACTATGTCGTCAACTGTTCCATCAACCATGTCTACGCCGTTGCCAACCTTCACTACTGCATCGGCAATGAACTCCAACACTGGCGGTTCAACCGGAGGCTCGACTATGCCTTCAAGTTCGTGGGTTTGGAATAACCCGTTTTTGTCAAGCGGTGGTTCCGCTGCAAGCGGCACCGTGGGTTCCACTTTTAGTGGAACTGTTGGAGCGCCATTCATGGGCTCGACTGTGGGGGCGGCCTATGGGTCTAACCCAAGTGGCTCCCTTATGGGAGCGAACTCGGCACCAAGGGTGATGCCACCCGCCGAGAAGCCGCCGAAGTTTAGCGGAGCTGACTTCAAAAGGTGGCAACAAAAGATGTTGTTCTACTTGACAACATTGGGAGTGGCAAACTTCCTCACGGAAGATGAGCCGGCTGCGCCAAATGCCAATGAGGTGAACTTCCATGTTCGTGCCTTGTATGACAATTGGCGCAATGGAGACTATTTGTGCAAGAATTTCATTCTCAACGCCTTGGATGATAGCTTGTACAATGTGTACTCTGGTGTCAACACCTCCAAAGGAATTTGGGAGGCGTTAGACAAAAAGTACCGTAGCGATGATGCGGGTACGAAGAAGTTCGTTGTAGCCCGGTACTTGGACTACAAGATGGTTGATTCTCGACCGATGATGGAGCAAGTACAAGAGTTTCAACTCATTGTGCATGACATCCATGCTGAGGGGATGGTCCTTCCGGACGCGTTCGTAGTGGCGACCGTGATCGAGAAGCTACCTCCTAATTGGAAGGACTTCAAGAGCTATCTTAAGCACAAGCGAAAGGAGATGACTCTTGAAGACTTGATTGTGAAGCTACGCATCGAGTATGATGTGCGCGATCAAGACAAACCGAAGGCACCGTCTGATGCCAAGGTGAACTTGATGGAGAAGGGCGGTCCCTCCAACAAGCGTGATCGCCCAAATGCCAAAGACAAAGGCAAGGCGAAGGGACCATCGAAGAAGTTTGATGGTGATTGCTACAATTGTGGCAAACATGGGCATACTCCGAAGGACTGCAAGAAGCCCAAGAATAAGAAGAAGAAGAAACATGCTGCCAACGTCGCCGAGAAAGACGGCGAGTGGGTGAAAGAAGACTTTACGGCTGTGGTCACCGAGGAGGTCAACCAAGTCGAAAAGCCGGGAGGCTGGTTCATCGACACTGGCGCTACTGCGCACGTATGTGCCGATAGGAACAAGTTTGTTACCTATCAAGCTGTTGAGGGGAGGAAGCTCAACATGGGGAACCAAGCTTCGTCCGTGGTTGTCGGAGTTGGAGATGTGGTGCTAAAGCTTACATCCGGGAATTCTCTAACTTTGAAGAACGTGCTGCATGTTCCCGACATCCGAAAGAACTTGGTCTCGGGCTCTATTCTAGTTAGTAAGGGGTTTAGACTAGTTTTTGAGTCTGACAAGTTTATTTTGTCAAAGAGTGGTACTTTTCTTGGAAAGGGTTACCTCTCTGATGGTCTCTTTAGGTTGAATGTATTGGCTATACGCCATGTACCAAAATCTATTGAGAGTAATGAAAATGCTACTACTTCCTCTTACATTGTTGAGTGCTCAAATTTATGGCATTGTAGATTAGGACATGTTAATCTAAGTGCTATAAAACGATTAGTAAATTTAGATTTACTAAAGTTAAATAAAGTTAACACTCAAAACAAATGTGAAGTTTGTGTTGAGGCAAAAATGACAAAACCACCGTTTCATTCGGTTGAGCGGAGCACGAAACCCCTTGATTTAATTCACACCGATGTGTGTGATTTAAAGTATGTGCAAACTCGTGGTGGTAAGAAGTACTTTATCACGTTCATCGATGATTGCACGAGATATTGTTATCTTTATCTTTTAAGAGGTAAAGATGAGGCTATTGAAGCGTTTAAACACTTCAAGAATGAAGCCGAAAATCAACTAAGTGGTCGAATTAAGAGTGTTCGAAGTGACAGAGGTGGCAAATATGTCGCTCCGTTTGAGGAATTATGCAACGAAAGTGGTATAATTCATCAAACGACGGCTCCATACTCACCTCAATCAAATAACGTTGTTGAACGTAAAAATCGAACTCTTAAGGAGATGATGAATGCTTTGTTGATTAGTTCAGGGTTGCCCCAAAATATGTGGGGGGAAGCTGTCTTGACAGCCAACTATATATTAAACAAGATTTCACTCAAAGGTAAAGATGTTACTCCTTATGAGTTATGGAAAGGTTGGAAACCATCGTACAAATACCTTAAAGTGTGGGGGTGTTTGGCGAAGGTTGAAGTGCCTCTACCTAAACAAGTTACAATTAGCCCTAAAACGGTTGATTGTATCTTTATTGGGTATGCACATAACAGCAGCGCCTATCGCTTTGTTATCCACAAGTCGGAAGTACCCGACATGACTGTGGGTACAACGATCGAGTCAAGGAATGCAATATTCTTTGAACACATATATCCTTGTAAAGACAAGGGTAATGTAGAAACCAATTCTAGCAATAGAATTGAAGGTGAAGCCATGAGTTCTAAATCCGAGGATGAAGAACCTAAGTCATGCAAACGACAAAGGTATAATCTGGAAGATAGTGAACCGAGACGTGGTAGTAGAGTTCGGAAACCAAAACAATTTGGTCTGGATTATGTAGTGTTCATGTTGGATCAAGAACCTACGACGATCAAAGAAGCTTTTTCTAGATCGGACAGTCCGTTTTGGAGAGAAGCGGTACAAAGTGAAATTGAGTCCATTAGGCAAAATCACACTTGGGTGCTGGTTGATTTGCCAGAAAGGGTGTAAACCCTTGGGGTGCAAATGGATCCTTAAAAGAAAATACAAAGCTGATGGATCAATTGACAAGTACAAAGCCCGTTTGGTTGTCAAAGGGTTTAAGCAGAAAGAAGGGTACGATTATTTCGATACCTATGCTCCTGTAACAAGGATTACATCCATTCGGGTGCTTCTCGCAATTGCTGCTTTGCACAATCTCGAGATACATCAAATGGATGTGAAAACTGCTTTCCTCTATGGAGAATTAGAGGAGGAAATCTATATGGAACAACCAGAAGGATTTGTAGAACCTGGTAAAGAGAAGAAGGTTTGTAAACTGGTTAAATCCCTCTATGGATTGAAGCAAGCGCCACTTCAATGGCACTTGAAATTTGATAATGTGATGTTATCAAATGGGTTTAAGATAAATGAGTGTGATAAATGTGTTTACATTAAGAACACAAATAATGGGTATGTTATTGTGTGTCTTTATGTAGATGACATGTTAATCATGGGTAGTAATATCCGTGTTATTAACGAAACCAAAAACATGTTAAAGAGGAACTTTGACATGAAAGACTTGGGTTTAGCGGATGTTATTCTTGGAATGAAAATCTAAGGAAATCCGAAGGGATTATCTTGTCACAATCTCACTATGTTGAGAAAGTGCTCTAGAAGTTTAACGCTTTTGAAAGCGTGCCCGCTAAAACTCTGATAGAACTTAATGTTCATTTGAGCAAGAACCGAGGTGAGTCGGTTGCTCAAGAAGATTATGCTCGGGTCATAGGGTGTTTAATGTATCTTACAAATTGCACTCGACCCGACATAGCATGTGCCGTGAACAAATTGAGTCGTTACACGAGCAATCCAAGCAAAGAGCATTGGAGAGCTCTGGTACGAGTTTTGAGATACTTGAAGTATACTCAAAGTCATGGGCTACATTTTTTGAGATACCCCCCCCGGTACTTGAAGGGTACTGTGATGCGAATTGGATTTCGGACACGAAAGATTCACTTTCTACAAGTGGGTATGTGTTTACTATTGGGGGTGGAGCTGTAACGTGGAGATCCACAAAACAGACGTGTATAGCCCGGTCCACCATGGAGTCCGAATTCATAGCTTTAGATATAGCTGATGAACAAGCCGAATGGCTAAGAAACTTTCTTGAGGACATACCATGTTGGGAGAAACCATTGCCTCCGGTGATGATTCACTGCGATAGCCAAGCGGCTATTGGTAGGGCAAAAAGTGGTTTGCATAATGGTAAGTCTCGACATATTCGTCGACGACATAATACCGTGAGACATTTGATCACAACTGGGATTATCTCAGTCGACTATGTGAAGTCGTTGGATAATCTGGCGGATCCACTAACCAAAGGGTTAAACCGTGATCAAATGAAAAAGTTGCTTGAGGGAATGGGAGTAAAATCCACAAATTAAGAACTATCATAGTGGTAACCCAACCATGATGATTGGAAACCCCAAGAACTTGGTTCAATGGGAAAACTAAGCTGTGAAAGTTCGGGTGAAAACACTCACATTTATCTATTCCCTAGAAAACGTTTGAGTGTTGAAAGCTTGCCTAGTGGTGAGGATAAGTCTATGACTTTTAATGATTCCTAAATACCTCGAGGAGGTTGAGTATGGCAAGATACTCGGTAAAGAATTACCTATGTAAGTGTGAAGTGAGGCCGCTTCGTTAAGATACACTTATGAAACCAAAGGGGTGTCCAAGGCCGAAATGGACACAAAACGTGAGAACGGATGAGGTTGAGGTGTATAAGCGTTAACATCGTTGTCTCGGTGCACGCCATGGAGGGATAGTTCAAAGCATTGAGCTACTATGACGCATGTGTACTCGATGGTGTTGACTATGGAAGGTTCAAAGCCACAAACTACCTATCCTAATACTTTTATACCTCGTAAGGACTGAGCTCTTGCATTTGCATACATTTGCATATGGCTATCTCACTCATGTGGGGGATTGTTGGAAATTTGGTTTTTTGACCAAATAAATAATAACAAATATTTAATTTATTACATAAATTAAATATTAGATTATTATTCTACTCGCGGAGTAGATGAGCGTGGTATATTTATAGGCTCAAAACCGATTTCCGGTGAGTGAGATATAAATGTTCAAAGTTTGGTGGAGAGTTACTTCATTAGTTAATGAAGTGTAAGTTATACCACATTGATTAAATATTAATGTGGTGTGCTGTTTAAAAGTGTTTAAACATGTGGACTTAATAACAAGTGGGCCAAGTAAGTGGATAAGTGTGTGGTTGGGCTCTCGCGTGAGCACACACTCGATCCGGCTCCGGCTCGGGCTCGGGCCTCGGCCTCGGCCTCGGGTTCGGGTTCGGGTTCGGATTCGTGGCCGTGGACTTGGATCTTGGCAATTGGTCCTTTGGGTGGGCCTTTGGCTTGGACTTGGGGCCTTGTGTACTATATTTTTTGGACCACAAAATATATAGTGTTTTGGGCCATGTGGAAGCCCAATTGCCCAGCCCAATTCGAATGAGGTCTACCTGTCCAGCCCAATTCGTGGCCCATCCGGAAGAAGACTCTGGAAGGTGTCTCTTCAGCTGAACAGTCAGCCTCTTCCACTACACCACTAACCCACTACCTTAGTGGCTGTTAATGCCTCTATGACATTGATGTCCCTACTGAATGAACAACCTATAAATAGAAGGCTCTGCAGGCCATTCTAGGACACACAACTCAAAGCATTTTGCATCCTCTCTTCTACAGCATTCAGTTTTTGAGCTCAGTTCCTTCGCCTTTTATTTCCAGTTCGCCGGAGCTTCTTAGTTTGCGGTGCTGCTACTAAGAAGACGAGAAGTCGTTTTATCTTTGGGGACAAAGCGCCAAATCCGTGAGCACTACCCGGGGCGTAATTCGTCTTGCGGAAAGAGGGTTTCCTCGACTCGACTTCAAATTTCATTTTGTTTGTAGTTTTTCTCATTTCACTTGTAATCTTCAATTATTCTATTGTAATTGTACGTCCGGCAAGTTCTACACTTCCAACACATAGGTGATGAGTAAAGGACGGCGCGACAGCACGTGAAGCGCACCTGACCGGTTTGATAAACGTAAGGTCAGTCATCTGAACTCCGTGCGGGGGATGGGGCCCCTTGCAAATTGTGCGCTGCTCATCGCTCTATTATGGTCCACGTGGAAAGCATGAGATCTCTGGGACCCACATGTCCGATTCCCCCAAAATCAAAATGTATTGTTGTTTGTTTTCATTTTCCTTTTTCTTAAACCCTTCCGTTAATTTGTGGGGATTGTGAGGTTTCGTGTCTACTGCGTGTATGTGTGCATCAAGTGCATGTGGCAACAAGTTTCGGACAAAAACTTTGGTCACATCGTGTTGCGTTTAAGATCAAATATATTGCTTGTCGACGATGGATCAAATATTCCCTCCGTTCCAGCATACAATATGGAAAAATCAAATATATTGCTTGTTAATCGGTGCTCTCGGCGTATCCTTCTGTCTTTTGATTCAGCATCGGTGTCGACGTCGGGATTTCGCAGGAGAGACGGTTGGATGAGACATCGATTCGGGCAGAGTTCCACAGCCACACCTGAAAAAGATAATAAAAAAAGAAAATTCAAAACGGTATTAACGTATCCGCCAATTGGAAGGTTTTTTTGCTCTCAATCTTGTGAAACGCTGGAATTATTTTTGTTCTGAATGATTCGTTAACATTGGGGGCATATTTGCTACTTTTTCCCATCAATAATAGTTCGAGGACCAACTTGACTGCAATAAACAATTTCAAATTAAATTGTTTTGGCAACATAATTTGTAATCTTCAATAGTTCATAACATTTTTTTTAGAATCAATAGCTCATAACTTAACACTAAGGGCTCGTTTGGTGATAACGGTGTTTATTATACATATGACACACTAATATCGTATTTGGTTCAAAGCATAAAGCTATGTATAAAGCAAGGGTAATATATATAATATGGATTTATGAGATTATGCATCCCATCTTTTTAGTGTGATAAGTAATACTCCTACAAGCCATAACTATAAAAGATTTCAATTAATTAGTTGTGTACAATTTTCATAATATCATCCTCCTACGATAATTTATAAATGTTGCAAATGATTTAATACCTGTAACCAAATATAGTATTAATATCTTATACGGTACAACAAATCTTAATCATACATATCAAACTTTATCTTATACTTCCGAAATTCGGATCAAACGGACCCTAATATTTCAATATATATTTTCATTTTCTTCCTGCAATTGGAAAATTAATTTGTTAAGTAGTCCACTGGCATACCTTTTTTTCTTTTTTTTCTCCTTCGAATGGATATGATCCATCGAATATTATTTGCTAAAACATGAAAATCAATTACCAGATTTTTATTTGCAAGAATTTAATGAATCCTGAGATCTTGTGCTTTAAATGATTGGCACGATAGAAGCGCATTCCAAACTGCAGAAGAAGTCACCATCAGGCATCAAGTAATAATCTATATGTAATATTTTTGTCAAAATTATCAAAATATATAGTGATAGAATCAGTTCCTATGCTTTATTTTAGGACCAAATCAAGCAGGATAACATATTTAAATCGCATAGATAAGGATTTAATATTTCCTTGACGAGAAAATTACAATAAAGAAAACAAGAAGATAATGTTTGATAAAATTATTTGTAGAAAATTCAAAAAAAAGAAAAGAAAAAGAATCGTGGCGAGACATTAATGCGGAGAATACAGGCGAAATACTCTGTACCATCCTTATCTAATACTGTACTACTAATTGGGAAATTAAGAAGTATCATGAAAAATTTCTCTCACAAAAAAAAATAAAAAAATCATGAAAAATGCTATGGACTCTAGTACCCATACCATACTTGGCGCGTATTCTGCACTTACCACATGATTGGACCTTCAAGCATTCTATCCTCAATTCATTGATTTGTATTGTTAAACTATGTTTCTCTTGTGCGAATTGCCTTGTACGGATTTTAAATTAATTTTAGGATGTTCTCTTTGGTAGTATAAAAGAAAACAAGGGGATAAAAAAAGATGATTTTTTTTTAGGCAATTTTTTAAATGTTCATAAAAGTTAACAAATGTCAAATAATAGCCAAGAAGATAAAAAATACAAATTATGTCAATTTTTGACTTTTTGGACCAAAATACTCTTAATGAATTGACTTTGACTAATTTTTTAACTTTTTTTTTCTTTTTTCTGAAGTTTTTTTACAATTTTTTATGTTTTTTTTTTTCAAATTTTACGTTTTTTTTTTAATTTCTGACATTTTTATAATGGGACTATTGTGTGACAATAGTCTCATTAGTCCCAACTGCAACTCATCAATCCATTACATATAATCAGATATAGGACTAATGAGACTATTGGCACCCAATAGTCTCATTAGTCCCAACTTCAGCAATTTATTTAAGTCCATAAAATCAACATTCCAAGCATGATTTTTATTTTCAAAAAAAAACATGATTCTGAACAAGAGGAACAACCCTAAAACAACTGTAGCAACCAATCCAGAGGCAAAAATCCAAACTTATAAATAGGACTAATGGGACTATTGCCACCGAATAGTCCCATTAGTCTCAACTTCAGCAATTGATTTTAGTTCATAAAATCAACATTCCAAACATGATTTTTATTTTCAATAAAAAAATATGATTCTGAACAAGAATCAACCCTAAAACAACTGTAGCAACCAATATAGAGGCAAAAATCCTAAATTAGAAATATGACTAATGAGACTATTGTCACTTAATAGTCTCATTAGTCCCAACTGCAACTCCTCAATTTAGTACATATAATCAAAAATAGAACTAATGAGACTATTGCCACCGAATAGTCTCATTAGTCCCAACTTCAGCAATTAATTTCAGTCCATAAAATCAACATTTCAAGTATGATTTTCATTTTCAATAAAAAAATATGATTATGAACAAGAATCAACACTAAAACAACTAGCAACCAATCTAGAGGGAAAAACCCTAAATCAGAAATAGGACTAATGGGACTATTGTCACTGAATAGTCCCATTAGTCCCAACTGCAAAATTAGAGATCTAGCAAAATGATGTTGATCAAGAGAAAACCAGTGTGGAGGAAGAGAGCTGGAGCGATGCCGACTGATGTTCGACGTTCGGAGGAAAGGAAAGGCATCGGATCTGGAGCGATTGATGAGGACATGAGCGGATCTGGAGCGGCGTCGGAGAAGGAGGAGTCGGCGGAGGCTTCATTGATCTCGCCGTCAAGCAAACGGATCTGGAGCAGTGCCGGAACAGCAGCAGAGCAGGGCATCGCTTCAATCTCGCCGCACTCGGCTGCGGCGCCAAATCTGGAGGGAGGCATGGCCTCGACGAAGCAGCATCCGGAGTCGGAGATGAAGAGAAAATCGGCTTCAGCAGCGTGCGGCCAGAGGTAGCTCGAGCGCCGAGATGATGGCACACAGCTGCGTCGGCTGATAAGCTCCTAGATCCGCGGCCTGCAGCCGGTGGCCAGAGGTTTGACGGCGGCGAAATGAGAGGAGGAGGTGGAGGAATCGTTTGCGATTTTGGGAGAGGAACCGAGAAGTGAAATATGTGAAATGAGGTCCCCCGCTTCTTTTTCTTCAATTTCAAATCAGGGGTATTTTGGGAAGGAAATGTAACATAAGGCCTCAAATTGATATTATTTGACATTTTTAACTTATTGGACATTATTTGACATTGTTTAACTTTTATGGACATTTGTATGTATTATCACTTTTTTTTTTTTATTGATAGTATGTTTTTACTCGTTTTTATGTTATCTAAGGATGCCGTTTTTTTTAGGGTTACTTGTTCCAAAATATACAACCTTTCGTGAAATTTTTGTTTTGCACACGAGTTTTAAAATATGTCTATGAATACAAAAAAAATTCAATTGTTTATGATTTTACACACATGTCAAATTTTTCTTAATTTCGTCAAATTTTATGCTGATATAGAAGTCAGAAGTTAGATCTGTACGTTGGAAATTATATCATTTATATATGTAAGGAAATTAGATTCTCACTAATAGATCAACAAACCTGGCTTCCATATCAATACAAAACTAACTGAATTTGGAAAAAATCGACCTCATGTGAAAAATCAATAACAATTGAAACATTGTGTATTTACAAGCAAATTTTAAAGCTCGTGTGCAAAACTAAAATTTTACGAAAGGTTATGTATTTTTGGGCAATTTCCCCCTTTTTTTAATGGAAAAATAGATTAAAAAAAAATCGTCATTCTCTATTTTTTTTCTTGCTCTCTATTATGGATATTTTTCTCTGGGCAATATGATTATTGAGTTGTATACTATATTTAAATTATGATTGTATACGTGTAATTCTAAAATAAAATAAAAATAAAGCTCTAATATGCATATACTTTTGGAGAAAGAACTGAATTATACGCACTCAGCTGTTTGTACAAATATATACATACATTTCTTTAGGGAAACTGTTTGTACAAATATAAATAGCTAACCCTAGACTAGCTAACTAATATAAATATAAATAGTTAAAATATGAAATAGGTGTGGCAAGAGAAATAATAAGAAATATGTCCGGCTAAACATATTTGTACGTAAATTGAAAATAAGTATAATTAATTTAAAATTCAAATCTTATAAGAATTCAACTACAACACTAAACTAAATGCATAATTTGGGCCGTAATTAATACAAAGCCATGACTGTTGCACAATGAATGCAGTCGGCTCACAACACATATCGCTGAAATAAGAAACTATAATTATTTCCTCAAAAAAAAAAAAAAAAAAAAAAAAAAAAAAAAAAAAACTTTAATTATTACCAAATCTGCGGATCACTTTGAACAATTTAATATTCATATATGTCTTGATGTAGTGGTAGCGAATTAATGTCTAGACTAAAGATAGATTTTAAATTCGATTTTTGTGTAGTACAGTCTTTAAATTTGATGTTAAATTGTTTTAAAAAATTGAACAATTTAGTCTCTAATTAATAAGCTAATATTGTACTCTTAAATATAATAAAATATATTCTTTTGAAAATTATAATTATAGATTTTTCATTCAAAATGTTTGAATTTAGCTTATAGACATGTGCATGTGAGTTTATACTGGAATTAGAACATTTTCGAAATGTACGAATTTTGTGTGCCTCGTTGTTGAAAAGTAGTATTCGCGTGAATAGCAGCTGATACTTTCCTCTAACCTTTTTTACTTATTTATTTGTATATATCTATATCACTAGATAAATTTATTTATTTTTATTATAGAAATACTCGAAAAAATAGTCAAAATTATATACTTTAAAGTGAGTTTTTATTTTTTATTGAATCAATTGACCGTAAGTTAACAATTATATTTAATTGATTGATTTTTCTGAATTTTTTTTTAAAATTGAATTTTCTCTACACCGAAACTCGTGCGGCATCTAAATGTCAAATTACAATTGACCTTGGAGAATTAATGGATCGGAACGTGTCATTTCGGTTAAATTAAAATGAAAAATTATACTCCCTCCGTTCCGCCGAAATGACTTGATTTCTTTTCGGCACGGGATTTAAGGAGAGAATGTTTAATTCGTAAAGTATGTTTGATAATTAAAGTTTTGAATTTTTTATAAATATATTTAATATTAAATAAGTATTTCAAGGAAAGCAAAGTCATTAATTAATTTTTTTATGCATTAATTAATTTTTTTAATTCACTAATTATTTCCTTTTTAGGAAACAAGGCCATTTCGGTGGGACGGCCCAAAAAGGAAAACAAAGCCATTTCGACGGGACGGAGGGAGTATTAAAAAAAATACTTTTATTTCTAGCTCACAGTCATGTATCTATTGCATCCCTCACGAAGTCGCGATATTGTTTCTCTCGAACCCTGTTTTTATACTTGTTTGCTTGAATTTTGACCTCTTTCTTAATTTATGGTCCAAATTTTTAAAAATTGTTGGTATTAACCGGTAGTTTAAACAGATGTGTTCACTGTGAGCAGCACTGTGAGTGCAACTTTGAATACAAACGCAGTAGAAAATAATGGAAAACAATGAAGAACGAAGAAGACACAAAGATGGTTTTCGAAAGATATCAGAATGATACCTTGCTATTCCTCAAGGCGAAACAAATACTATAATTCACGAAGAATCACAAACAAAGGTTGAGGAAACAAACAATTAAAAGCTACTAACATAAACAATCTAACTATCCACTAAGCTAGTTGTATTATGATAGTATTACTCAACCTAAAACTCGTTGGAGGTCTCTCAAAGAACTCTCTCTTCAATCTCTCCAAAAAGTGTTATCTATCTCCAATGCATCATCCTCGTTATAGCCACCAAGTTAGGGTTAGGGTTTGCATGAGTAGAGTTACACTCTTCCATGCCTCCTTTAAGCCTATCTCCACGCAGCCACCATCTTCTAGAAACCCTAGCTGATATTGAGCTTCTTTATATGCGAAAGGCTCAAATACGACTTGGTCTTTGACCGTCGCTTAACACACATCAGCCACCACATCAGCTTACACACCAACCACCTCATCAGCGGACTCATCAGCCACCTCATCACTCCGCCTTAGTCTAGCTTATCTCTTGGATTATACCTGCACAAAACAAACAAGAAACACAAGCGAAGAAAGACAATAACTAAGAGATGAAATCTACTCCTAGATTCCAACAAAAATCCGCACCCTTGTATCTTTGACTGCAGTGTCACCTTGCCAGTGGATAGGGCTGCAAACGAGCAGAACTACTCGGGACTTAATCGGTGCTCGACTCGGTAAAAGCTTGTTCGAACTCAAATTCATTAATAAACGAGCCGAGCTCGAGCCCGAATTCGACCTCGTTTAATTTAACGAGCCGAGCTCGAGCTCTAGGGTATTCGACTCGTTTTGCTCACGAACGTGTTCGGCTCGTATGTTAATCGAGCTTGTTCACGAGCATGTTCGCGAACTCTTAATCGAACCTCTAATTGAGCCTGTAAACGAGCTTTAGCTTTAGGCACTACACCATAATTATTACTATTAGAAAATATTAACTTATAACATTAATATATATCACCAATTATAATCAATTCATTTATTATATTGTATATTTATTTATTTATTATTTTATAGTATTGATCCGCCCTCACTTTAGGGTGAGGATAGAGAGCAATAATAATCGATTGAGTAATCGAGTCGAACCACAAGGAATGCAAGGACGCTCAAGTCTCAAGTAGTAACCTAGCTACTAAACCTACTATTCAAGCTACCGACAAGCATGTTTTTGTGTTTTTGATTAACTAATGACACCAAAAGTAATTATCAACTTCAAACTTAACTAAACAAGCAACAAATAAGCAAAGGATATAAAATCAATAGGAAATAAACGTGATTCCAATTATACTTCGATTAGGCTCAAGTGATGGGTGATTAGAACTCTAACTAGAATTAACCAATTTAATCCAATTTTATGTGGGAAACCTCCTACCTATGGTTCACTCAATTCTCATTGCAATGAAGACAAGTAGATTAATGAAAGGCCTAATTCTGACTAAGACATCAAGCAATTCATTAACTCCCAATAGCTCATGGAGTTCCTTAACCCTACTATACTCTAGCATGCAAATCTCTTGATCCTAGCATCTAATCTAAGCCTCCTAAGCATTAGATCAAACACTTGCTATGCAACTATGGTGATCAATCACAATTACATAATAAAACATAGCCCCAAGAGAAATGAACATGAAATTAGAAGGTAAATTCACAATTAAAGCCTAAACCCAACCACTTAATCCTAATCTACATATAATTGAAATCACAAAGAGAACTAGCTAGACATGATTAAGAAAAATAAACCATAAAAAGTAATTGAAATCATGCTTAAAAGAAAGAGAATTCAATAAGGAAGAAGAAGATGGTCTCCAATTGCAAATCCAATCAATGTAGCTTCAACAATCTTCAAAATACCAAAAAGGAAAGAGGGAAATATTTCTAGGGTTCTTGGGGAATTAAAATATCCAAAGATCTACAAATGAGGTGAATTTTTGGGTTAAATACATCACAAATCGAGTTTGGGTCGAATCGGGGTGAAACGGGACGACCGGGACGAGTCGGGGCGAGCCGAACTCGCCCATTAGTGAAGAGGGCGCTTGACCGGCGGTCTGTGGGAAGGGGAACCGGCGGTCTGGCAAACCGCCAGCCAGACCGCCGTCTATGCTGCCATATAGGGTGGTGAACCGGCAGTTTGATGTTGGTTCCCGGCGGTTTGACAAACCGCCGGCCAACCCGCCAGTTTTCCTTCTCTTGCGCGACTTCACCGTTTTCGCTCGTTCTCTCTCGTCCGAACTCTGATTCTCGATCCGCTTTTTGCTATGGCTTCCTAACGAGCTCCTCTTCGACATGGAATGATCAATTTGGCCAAATGAGTTCTCCATCAACCTGCAAAAAGTCACAAAGAGACTCGAGAGAACGAGGAAAACATAAACAAACTTGAACGAGTGAAACCCTAGCTTTATGAATTCAAATTCCACATTCTTAACCCTAAGTTTCACCCAAATCAAACTCGACTCTTCCTCATTTCTAGCCTTCGATCCTTAGTCACATGAATGCTCTTTCCAATTCTTACAAAATGGACCGAAAACCGAAAAGAAACGAGAAAAGTAGAATGTATGCTACAAGTTAAGAAACTCTAGCATTTCTAACACTTAAGCACCCAAATCGAGACTTAAACACATGCAAAATACACTCAACATGCACATAAAATACGTGTTAATCATTCCCCCAACTTAAGCCATTGTTCATCCCGAACAATGAAAAGAACAATCAAAACACTTAACACGTATGGAGTGTGCATTTGAGATCAACGATGCCTCAGAATTTCTAACCAAAAACATTTTCCGAATTTTCAAAGCATATCAAGTACACTCTCTACCTCCTCACATGAATCACTAGCAAAGAACTTACTTCAATCATCAAGCAAATGAACCTCACGGGAAGTGTATCGCTCAACACTCAAGTTTATAAAGGTCATCACTCAACAAATCAATGCAATGCAACTCATTTACCATAAGCTTGCCTCTTATCTACCATCTCCACCGCTTAAGCATGTGCATAGAACCAAGATCAAAAAGGACTTTATCAAGCTTGTAATGTAGGGACATTGGTGAAGGTAGGGAGTTTTTAGGCTAAGTGACTTTAATTTTCATTCAAGCACCCCACCTTATATCTTCCTCACTCTAAGTATGAAATTATTCATCTTCTACCTTATCCAACCCCTTTTTATAATGAAATCTCAAGCTTTTACTAACACTCATCACATTACAAGAACTACTCCTTTATGATCTTTATTCAACAACTTTTCCTCTTCTCTTTTTTTTTTTTTTTTCAATGAGGAACTTTGTTTTTAACTTATTCATTTCTAAACAAGAGCTTATAGGAGTATCTTCTCAAGGCAATTCCATCCCAACAACTCTCCATTTTACCCATAATTTTCCACAAATTTTTAACTCTTACCAAGATTCCCTTATCCATCCTTTACCCCCTATCCTCCGGTTTTTAAATGAAAGGCTATATATGGCTCAAACGGGGACCACAAGGGTAATGAGAGATAGGTTAGTGTTTGGGAAAAAGGGTTATGAAAAGATGGCCTAAGATCATTTCCTAATTCTATGCACAAAAATAGCAACCTTGATTAAGAACCAAGGCAAGTTCTAGAAATAGAGAAGCATGCATGATAACTCTCAACAAGGAACAATTAACTATATGCAATGCATAGTCTTAGCTCAAGTCCTCACTAGTTAATGTTCAATGCTTGACAATCAAGTTTCATTCTTCACCAACAACTCATGCAACTTGATAAAGAGGTGTGCTCAACCATGCTTCTCACATTTAAAACACTTCCACATTTTTCATATTTCATCATAGGCATCTCCCTCTTATGCACATGAGCAATTCAACACGTGCTTTCTCACTCAAGCATGGAAGCATACATGCATTCTCAACTTAAGACTTTTCCCTTTCTAAAAATTTCGCACTCAAAACTAAAGATTCGACACACAAACCTCATGAATCAACAAACTATTCATTGAACCCCTATTCATCCCCAAATGCAATCGAGCAAAACAACAAACTTTCAACAAATTCACACCACAAAGCAATAAGACAAACCAACAATGACCAAAATCTTTCACAACAAATCCATTCTCCAAGATCCACCTCCAAACCAATCTTCTCACCAAAAATCCAACAACTCCATTCACTCATTCACAACCAACATATCCAAATCATCAACCCATCGAATGACAAGCAAGACACATAAATATCACCAAGTCACATTAGAGAGACAATAGACATACAAAGAAGCAAAGAAGTAGAAAAATAAGCATAATTAAAGAGAATTTTAAAAGCATGAAATGTAAGTAATTTAAATTCATTATCCTACCCCCTCCCCCAAACTTATTTTAGAAAATAAATTCTAAAATGAGTTGGAGGGAAAGATAAATAATGGATTTAAATTACACTTACAAACATTCCGAGCTACTTCGGGGGCGGTCTTGGCCAAGTGGCGCCTTGGCCAATTTGATAGTCCCTAAAGCTCTCAAGGAGTGCTTCCATTCTCTCGCTTCTTCTTGCTTCTTCCAATTGAGTGATTCGGATTGATGTCATTTCATGTCTCATAACCGTGACTTGAGCATCCAAAGCTTTGAAATTACTCTCCATGTCTTCCATTCGATTCTCAAAGAACCTCAAACCTTCCTTCATCTATTGAACCACTTGGACCTTCTTCATCTCCCATGAGTCATCATCCATCCCTTCCATGTTCTCCTCTTCCACTTCCACATGACCTCTTTTACCAAGTGAGTATTGATCCCCCTCACCATGTTTAAATATGTGACCATTCATGATTACATAATGCAAGGGGGTGGTCAAGTACCAAGTTTTCCTCTCTTCAACATTTGTCACCAAAATGCTCATTGCATTGGGCATTGGGTACAACTCTTCCTTAGTTATTCGGAAGTAGTATGGAGGGGAAACCGAATTAATGAACCTCAAATACCGAAGCTTGATGATATCGAAAGAAAATCACCTCTCATCAGAGGATATCCACCAAGATTCCCTTTGATTTTTCTTGCAATTGGTGTGAGCATCCCACCAATAGTTATCTTTCCAATTTCACCACGAGCTTGCTTTGCCAATTGAGGAATGAGAGCTTACAAAAACTAATTCTCTTTCCGGTGAGCATAGCATGGAGAACGAATAGGTCATCATCCTCACCGAAGTGTTCTCTTTCGAGCTATGATGGTGTGAGATAGGATCTTCAAAACCATTCGGAGCACCGGGTTCCTTACTTCGTTAGATTTAGAATATCCGGACCTATACCCTTCTTGTGAAGTGGGAACGAGCTTGTTCCAAAAAGTATTATGGTCGAACACCCTCTCTATGAGTTGATCACCTCCGTGGGGAACACCAAATGCATCATCAATGTCATCTAAGGACATCTCATGCCTTTCACCGTAAAGTTGAACTTGATATTTTGCAAGGCATGTACATTCGTGGCCTCCAACGTGCTCATCATTTCAAGCGTAACCTTGGCATAAGTCCTCCGATCTTGAATGGTATCATCAAGGAA